>VWZT01013108.1:634849-715145 GCA_013397055.1 Pachycephala philippinensis
CAGCCCCGTGGCGAGGCAGCGGGAGCGGGGTGGCAGCGGCTGCCGCGGGGCTGGGGGTGCGGGACGGCGCTCCCGGGCGAGCCGCCCGGCGAGGAGCAGGAGCTGGGCTCGCTGATCCCTGCGGTCCCTGTGGATTTGGGGGTTTCCGGCTGCTCGCTCTCTCCCCGAGCACGGCCCGAGTGCCCAGGGCTGTGCCGCCGAGGGCCGGCGCAGTGAGCACAACATTGTTTGCAGGATGAAACTGACAGTTGCTTTGCTCCCGACGTGTTTCCTGTGTGGAATACGATGTATTCAATTTGCACTATAATAAAGGTTCATACAGGGCATATTTTTCTTTAAAGCTGAATTTATGGTCGTGAAATAATTTAGAGACGTTATCCTACAACTTGAATGGTCATGCATTGGTTTTTTGCTCGTGCTTTCACAATATTTTTGGAAACAGAGATGAACGCTTCACAGATGTGAGGAGGATAAATTGCACGTTATGCTACTTTGAACATTATGTTAAAGTGTCAGGATAGGGAAATTGGTTACACACAGCTGTCACCTGCCACAAGTTTCTCTTCAGGCTTCAGATATGGGGAGACCTCAAATCAGGGCTGATTTTCAGTGGTCAGTGTTATTTGCAGACATTAATCTTGGATTATTTTATTTTCTTGAAGCTGCACATTAAGATAATAAAGTTATTCTCAGATTCACCTTTTTTACTCCTTTAATCTCAGAAATGTTTCTCCAAGTAGCTTTGGTAAAGCATGAGTGACTTTCCCATCTAGTTGAGTTATTGAAATGCATGGCTCCCTGGAAATGCTCCACTGGCTCATCTGCTGAAAAAATGGTCAGATTTAAAATGAATATCCATGATAAGAGATTTAATTTTTACTTTCTTATCTTTCAGATGAGTGCATATAAAAATGTGGATAGTTATACGTTTCAGAATGGAGATTCATGGTTTCTTTTTGTCTCCATAGCAGCACTTGATAAATCATTTTCCTACGTGATACTGTAAAAATCGGCTTGAAATAACCTAGTTGAAAATATTATTTTTCATAACTTAAGTCTTGACAAGAAGTAACTACAGAATGCCCTCAAAACAAAAGGTCATAGACAGTTCTAAACAGTGGGATAAATGGCAGCCAGTTGTAAACAGTGTGAGGAAATGAGCACTGGAGATGACATGAGACTTTGAGTCTGTAAAGCAGCCCAGTCCTAAGAATCCTGACCCTTAATAAGGAAATGGGGATGGTGTCTTGGGCCTTTTGCTGGATGTATATTATTGTTCTGATCTTGCATTACTTCAGTTGAGCGCGAGTAGTGTTCCATATGCTCAGGTACATAAAAGAAAATCAGGTTGTGCTCATACCTTTGTTAAAAATGGTAAACTCACTGAATGTAAGGGCTGATCTAGATCCAGAGGTATCCTGTTGCAAGACCAGTTCAAAAGTACCAGTGGACTCTGGGTTTAGTCACTTTTTGAAACTCAGAATATACAAATAAATGGAACTGTGCATACCCTCACCTGTTCTGTGAGTCTGTGCATGTAACAGGTAAATGGGGAAGCTCATGCTGGTTGCTTGGTTAATGTACCACCTTCTGGTTATGTCTGATGCCTCTGCTGGTGGTACTGGGCTGTGAGTGATCATTCCCCTGTTCACCTGCTGCATTTCACTGGGGAATTTGGGAAACTTCTGTAGTATTTATCTCTGATGTGTATATATATGTGTGATATGTATCTGCTATATGTCACACGGATATTCAGCCTGAAGACCTCTAATCTACGTAATTGTTGTTTGTATGGAAACTGTTCCTGGTTTTTCACACCCTCCAACGCACTGTTTTTTCTTTCTTACTGTCCTGTCATCTCAAAAAGAATACAGAACTTCAAACAGCATTTAGGACTGATGTAGTGGCATAGTAATTCTGTTTTCTGTTCATGTAATAATTTTTAATGGTTAATTTGTTTTGACTATTGATAAGCACTGAGCTGAAATTTTTATATATCTATCTTTAATGACCAAAAAATCTCATTTCTCAGTGTTGCAACTAACTTGGAACCTGGTATGTGTAAAAACACATTTGCTTCTTCATCCTCATCATTACTTTACCAAATAGCCAATAAAAAGGCAGGTGTGAAATGGGAATTAACAGGTTCCAGCAGTCAACCCTAGGTGTGCTATCAAAAGCTGAGGCAGCCAGCATGCTCCTGCCTCTTACTGTGTGCCAGGCCTTTCCCTCATCCAGGAGTGTGTCCCATCCCTGCCAGGTGGGGCTGAGCTGGTCTCCCCTGGCCTCTCTGGAAGGGCTCCTTTTCATTTACACACGTGGTGGTGTGTTCTCCTTCTCTTCAGTAGGTTTGTGGCAGCTGTCTTTTGTTTCATAGTGAGGAGCCTTGTTTTCTGCTGTTTCACAGCTGTGAACTCTGCCACAGAACAATGCTCTTAAAAAGTACTGTGGTGGCTGGAGTTTGGAGCCTTAGAATTATTCTTTTACAGGGAATGGGTTTGTGATGCTGCAGGTGCGTTTATTGGAGAATGAAGGAAAGAAAGAAAAATTATAACTGTTTCACTGTGAGCTGTTGTTTTACTTACAGAAGTAAGTGCATGTGTATTGTGGTTTGCTGACTGAAAATTTTATTTCATCATTGAGGTTAAAATTCTTCTTTTTCTTGTCTGAGTTTCAGTTATTTCTGCAACGTAAAATATGGGCTTCTATTTAGATTGTCCCGAAATAATGAAATGATACTTGCTTGTATCATTGCCTCTGAATGAGGAGATGCTGCAGGGAACCAAGTAACTTCTGAGTTTCCTTTAAAATGCTTTTGGCAGCTGAGATGGGAAAGCAGTATCAGATCCTGCTATGTCAGACACACTATTAAAAGAATTAATTTGAGTTAGCTTTTAAGCTTTAATTAGTTTTGTGGAACTGCTGCCTGTTACTTTTCCATGTGTAATATTTCTTAACTCATTACAAAAATTTTATTTTAAGTGATGTAATAAAAATAGCAGAGAGAAGGTTCTGACACGAAACCCCCAAAGAAGACTTGTGATATTAGCATTCCTTTGAGATGCAGCTGGCTTTAAGTTGGGTTAAAGAAGTGCTCCTTTTCCTTCCTTTTGAATGAGGAGGAAGTAGTGGTATGGGACATCTTTCAAAGTTCTTGCTGTTGAGGGGAATGGTCATTTGTGGCACAGTTGTTTAAATGTTGGATTTGTGTATAAGCCATTTACAGTCTTCCTGTGTTGCTCATGGTCTTGCTTGCTTTGGCAGGAAATGAGTTGGTTATTTTTTTGGCTGACCAGAAGGAACCCTACTTCAAGCCCCGTGTTAAGCTACCAATGAAGTAAGTATGGATATTCAATGCTGAAAGAACCTAAGGCTGTTTTCCTTGAAAGTGCCTCTCTGCACTCAGTGGGAACTGACTGCAATTGTCTGTGTTCTTGTTCAGCTTGCCCTTAGAGCTCTAGTTCTTTGACCAACTTCCTGATTCATCTCCTGATACATTTCTGTTTTGTTTTGATTTTTTTGGTCAGATGACAGAATTTGTGGAGATGAGTTTTGTCATTCATGTTGTTAACTAATAAGTGTGACTTCCCACCCCTCATGGAATTTTTATGGTTTAGGTTTTGTCCTCCTATTAGTATTCAAAATACCCACATCTTGAAATATTTTTGCAGTTGATTTGGATCTTTAGGGTTTTATTTCCTAGTGAAGCAAACTCATTCCATATCATACATAGGTCTTTGTGGTGGGTAGCTTTAGTCTCAATCCGAAGACATGTTTTCAGGGAAATTCATCCAGTTGTTGTAGTTACTAATGAAATCCAGCCAATATCATCTGCTTTAGAAGAGTTATGAAGATTGGTGTTCTGGTATTTCTGTGTAGAGATCTGCTCCTTTGTCAAGTTTACATGTGGCCTTTAAAAAACTATCAATTTTTAATAAATGTAAACCAATCTGTTTATGTGCATATATATGTCTAGCTTTAATATCCTGTAATACTGTTACATTTATTGCTTATGAATAATGCTTACCAATAGTATTATGTTTATTAAAAGTTAAATTGCTTTTGTAGCTCAGCTTAATCTTCTGTATACTACCTATTTTTATTTTTCCTTATTCCCTCCTGTCTTGGAAGGAACTAATTTGTTTAATGCATTAGAAACGATCTGCTTTCAATCCTTAACAGTGATCCACGTTTGTGTGTGTAAAGCAGAGTCTGAGTAGGTAGGCAAATAAAAAATGATAGGAAGAACAAATAAAGGTGGGGAGGAGTGGTAAGACCTGGCAGAAGATAGGAGGAAATGGCATTGTCTTTTAAAAAATCTACCTGTGCCTGACTCCTGCTGTTTAAACAGCTCCTGTTGCTTTATGTTCTTGCTCTTGGAATGCAACCAAAAGATCCTGCTTGCTGAAACACATTTTGGAGGACTGGTTCTACAACAAATACAAGGATTTAATGAAGTGTAGATAGCATTAACGAACAGGATATGGCTGAAGGATGCCTGACAACTGAAGTTTAGAGGTAAAATGTCATTTTCCTTAGGCAAAGACATCCTGTCAGGTGCCTGATTTTGAGATACTTTTGCAATAGATAAGGACTTTAGCATAAACCAGGTTGTGGAAGGGTAGTATTGTATTGAACCAGCTAATAATAATTGTGCAAGCCTTTGGCCGCACAGGTGCTTTTTTCATGCACACCTTTTTACAGTTATTTGCATGTGGGGGCTTTTGTTTTTAATTCCAGATCTCTCAGTGTCACCATAACCAGTGTAGTTCCTGGAGATTATGATGGAGATTCCCAAATGGATGTCCTCCTCACTACCCAGGCCCCAAGTCGTGGCAAAGATGAACTTTCAGTGTTTATTTTCTGGGGACACAACCAAACGTTAGGTGAGTTGCTGAGACTGGTTCTTAATAAGATTGTTAGACTTCTTAATTCAAAGTATTGTCAAGAAGTTACAACTCATTTTTACGGTGTAGTGATTGTTATTACAACTAAAATAGGGTTTAGCAGCTATTCAGCTTCACACCCATATATTATCTTGCTGTTAAACTGTGTTCAATAATTAATGAAAGAGAACAATGCTAAAATGCTTGCACTGTATTATGCAACAGATATAACCAAACATTATTCTAACTTGGCAGTACCTATTAGCTGAAGAGCTGCTTCTCATGGCTTCCCCCTCATGGATGTCAGCTTCACAAAGACTTTCTCAAAAGATTTATCTTCAGTTTAAAATGCACAGAGAACCTGGTGTGAACTTTAGGGCATCAACTTTCAAAATAGCATACCTAACCTACTAACAGTAATATAACATTTATGTTAAACCAAATTCTTCAAAGACAGTGACACACTAAAGTGGGTATTGAAGAGAGGTTTCTAGAGTCTCTATTGCTGCAAGTTCTCAAGAACCTTAGGATGCAGTTTTCAGGAGTCTCTTAGCAGTGTTCCAGGTATAGCTGATTCTGTCTTGGGGTAGTCATGGACTGTGTGAGCTCTTGAGGTCTCTTTTGTTTTCTGTTGACTTTGTTAGGAAAGGGTTTTGGGAAGAATATAGGGTTTGAACAAGTACAGGTAAGCAAAAGAAGACACTCTTTTAAGTCCACAAAAACCACTGAAGAATAATCACTACTGTAAACAAGTGTGTTAAGGCATAGTTATAGGTGAGGCAATTTTGCCTTAGACACCATTGCTTCTGGCTTTAATCAGAGCTGAACCAAGCAACCTGGAAAAGTGCAATGGATCAAATATTAAGAGAATAGCAGGTATCTGTAGTATTGGGAAGAATATGAAGACTTGGATTCTGTCTTGCTTCAGAAAAAACCCCCAAATATTGGGGGAAGCACAAATGAGCATTTGGGACCCGGAAGAGGAGTCAGAGGTTAAAAATTCGGGCAGTGGTTGGTATGTGCTGAGGCTACTGGGAAGGTATGGGGTGTCTCCTTGGGTAACAGAAGTGTGACACACAAGTCAGTAGGAGAGTACTGTTGTATAAAATGTGGAAATTGTAAAGACAAACATTATGGAGAGAGGAAGGAAATGGGAATAATCTGGCAAGGAGTTTGGATTGTAAGTAAAAGTGAAGTCTAAGGTGATAATCTGATTGGAATTTAGTCCTCACTTCTCAATTAGAAAGTCTGCCCTTAATGCTTATTTCGAATACTCAGTGTGTATAATTAAGAATGTTTTTTTACAGTGACAAAACATTAAACAGAAGTCCAACATACAATGTTAAACTTTTAGCCTGTCTCCATCCCAGCTGTTTCAGATTTCCTATATCTGTGTGATTGCAGTCATACACAGAAATAAGGTTCACTAAGATTTACTTAGAATGATTTGTTGAGGAGTTTAGTGGAGAGGGAAAAAACCTTCAGTATTTTAAGTGTAACTCACCTTTCCTGCAGAATTTCAGGAAGTCATTAGTTTGTATTAAGTGGTGCCTTTTTTTTTAAATCATAAAACTGATGGTTTTAAATGAGTAGAAGAATTATTTCTTAGTTGAAAATGCAAATGTCAGAATATATTGGTAACTGAATCAAGTTAATGTTTTCTGTTTTCAGATCTTAACCATAAAACTATGTTAAATAAGACTTTTCATGATGAGCCTCTAGTAATGGAGTAAGTATGACCTACTTTTCTGGAAAACCACATTTATAGTGGTGACTAAGAGCAACTTAAATATGTTTTAATGGTAGAATTTGAAACACATGCTCTTTATCTTTTAAGAACAGGGTGGTTTGTGTAGTGTCAACTGATCTAACAAAAGATGATGAACCAAAATAGTTATCTGTACAAGTCTTGTATATTATATTATCCTGGCAGTAGTAACAACATGGTCTTTTAGTTTCTCTAATTTCAGTACTCTGAGTTATTCAGAAAAAAAGCCATTCATTTCTCAGTGAATTTTGTAAAGCAAAAACCTTACTTTACATCCCTTTCACAATGTGCTTGCCTCTGTGTGAAATGCTGAACAAAAGTGGGGGGGAAGTAGATCTGGAAAGCCAAAGCACAGGCAGAGTGTGAAATACTGATAGACCTTTGCTGCTACCAGCAACTCAGACAAGAGCCAAGGTTCGGATCGGACTCACAGCTGAGAGGTCCTCATGGCTCGGTGGGAAAATGTACCAGTACAGAATAGTGTAGGAACAGGTGGTTTGAACTCCTGTAGTGACTGAGGTGGTACTGACATTGTTTTCCATTTTCAGCTTTAATGGAGACTTGATTCCTGATGTGTTTGGTGTCACGAGTGACTCGAATAAGCCTCAGGTGCTGCTAGGCGGGTAAGCTGAGGGCTTCAGTGTCAGCATGGGTTTGGTAACGTGGGCATTGTGCATCCACTTGTCATTAAAGTGTAAGGTTCATGTTCAACTCATCTGTGCAAATGGGAATCTTCTTTCTGTCCATGTATCATCAAACATTCAGGGACCCTCTGCATCTGATCTTTAAGGTGTTATTTTATAGGGCATTTTAAGAAGATATTCTGTTAGAGCTGAGACAACAGAACCCCTGATATTTGACATCAGAAATAGGAGAATTGTTTCTTGGAACAATTAGTTCCAAGAAATTATAGTCTCATTTGTTTAGTACACTTTTAGTATTTAGCATTATAATCTGTGTTATGGAACTTGTGCTGTACAAAAGCTGCTTTCAGGCTAAAAATGAAGTGACATCTTGATGATGCAAGAACTACTGAAACAGATCTTATAATTAAAGGGATGACAGAAGAAAAATAGGCAAGTGTTTGGGGTAAATTTAAAAAAATAAAGCTCTCATCTATCTGGGAAATTATTTGTAATGGGAAGGTTGGACACCATAGGAAATCGAAAGCACAGGAAGTACAGGGTATAAGGGTATTAAACTATCTGTATTAATGAAAGTATAGGGGAAGAGATTTATGAAGTGACATAAAGCAGAGATAACTGAGAAGCAACACAAGTGTGCGTGCAAGTGATGTTCTCTCTCTGTATCACATCCTTCATGTTAAGGAATGCCTCAGGCCACTCTTGGGCAGATAGAAGTTGACTGAAGTCTTATGAGATGAGATTGCAGCAAAGGGGACTAAGTTTCATTATTAAAATTTCTGCTAGCCCTGAAATATCTAGAATGTGACCAGTTATCAAATACTGGAATAAAAATAGAGGCATGCTTAAATGCTTAACAAAGACTGTGCAAAGGATTATTTTTAACTGTTTTGGATATGAATGCTGAAATCAAAGCATAACAAAAGATTGTATCTCTACTGGCTCAGAACAACCAGTCTGTAATGAAAAAATACAGAGAAGCAATGTCTCTAGTATTGGGCAGGATGCCAAAGAACTTCAAGTCTGTCATTTGAAAATAAAATAGCCTATACCTGTTGTTCCTAACTGGCTCTTTTCCTTTCCTATGATAAATAACATTTGAATGTGTCAGTGGAAACTATGCCCTTCTTGGCAATGTGGTTTTGTTCATTAGTCCCAACTTGAATTTTATCACCATACTTGTACTGGTGGCTTGTGAAACAGATTTCAGATTCACAAGGACGTTTCTGAACACTTTGCAATGATTATATGTAAAATAAATTGTATAATCTTTTGAGGATATGGAAAAGTGGGAAAGATTTGTTTCATTTTGTTGAGAAAATTCTTTCAGGAGCATCAAGATACAAATAAACTTACTCCAAATAAGACTGAGTGCTATAAGTAACAGCATAATCCATGTTTTGTACATGGAAAACAGCTTTGTCATCTGCTTAGAAAAGCACTTTTCTATTTTAATCTAAAATGTTTTAAGATTTTTTTCTAGACCTGTATGACGAGCTTAATTGGCAATCTTCAAGACTCAATAAATAGAAGAACCTGGAGAAAATATTTAATTATTTCTTTAAGTGATGCATTTTAACATTTCTAGGACTTAGTTATGATCTCTGGGAAGTAATCAGAATATTATTTCTTTTGTTACCATAAAATTAGTCAAGTAAGATAAGGACTTCAATAATATGTATGTAATGTCACTGGAATAAATAAATTCCAGACTAGGAGTAGTAATATTTGTGCCTGTTGTTGTACAGTGCACATTGAGATTTTCCTGAGTGTTTTAGCTAAGGGTTCTGGAAGTTACATGTGTGATGATTCAGCCACTGTGACTTTTGAAGGATTTGTTGCACTTCAAATCACTGCTAATAGGGAGCTTTGCTGGAAGTTCAGCCATTTTTAGAACAGAAACCAGCAGGGTATGTATATTTATAAATAAATAAATAAAAGTATCACCTGCTTGGGAAATTACATAATTAGCTAGTAGTCCATCATAATGTGAGAGTTTAATTCATGTGTTGATTTTTTTAGTGAGCTGAAATAAAGTGTATTTACATGCAGCAGGCATGAGCTGCTCTAACAGCATGTGCTCGCTTCTGCTCGTGTTTATTAATCAGAAAATAGATTCCAGAAGTACTTCCAGAAGTCAAGCTGCTTGAGGAAACTGGGAAGGACAGGGATCAGTGTCTCAGGATTTGCATTACAGTTGGAGCCTTGGCACTAACTCTAACTTTGTGGGTGGTGATACTGTTCTGTGCAAAAAAAAGTTGCTTTAGAAAGTAAAATGGAACTGAAGCCCCTGTGCTATGAATCATCCTCTGTGGAACCTTTCAAGCAATTACTTGAGTTACTTAGTATATTGTAAGCTAAGTAGTAGTTTTATCTTAGCATTAGGAGAACACGATTTCTGTCCAATTTTATTTAAAGTTTCACAATTTTTAAAGCTATATTATCATGATTAACAGTCCCTACACATTGATGAAATGTATTGCTTTTTAATCCTGTCTGTAGGAACTTGTCATGGCATCCTGCGTTGGAAACTCAAAGTAAAATGTATATACCACACTCTCATGCCTTTATAGATCTAAATAATGACTTCACTGCTGGTAAGTCATAGAAGTGGTAAATACCATCCTAAAAATAATTTTCACTAAGTATACATTGTCATATATTGCAGCTTCCTTCAGTAATTATATGATGTTGCTACTTCTGATTTGGGTTTTTTTAATTACTTAATTTTAATATCTAAAATCTGAAAATTCTGGGTTTTAAAAAACAACTTTTAAAGTAAATAGCATTTTCTGCTTCTTGATAATCATAACTATTGCTTGTTCTGAATGATGTTGTGTTCACCCTTAAAGTGTTGTTTCCTGCTCTTCGCAATGCTGTACTCTAGTATTCAGCTGGCAACTGCATCAGGGCTGCAGTTGTTCATCTTGAGTCTGAAAATAGTTTGATAGTTCGATTCAGCAGAATGTTTTTAAGACTGGACTTAAAATTCTTTTCAAGATTTCATTATGACTGTACTCTTATTTTGTTGCTGTTAGTTCTATCACTGATAGAACTAAATGTATTCTTCCTTTATTTTGTTTGGGGTATTTTGTCAATGCAAGTCAGTTACCATGATGAATCTATTTATCACTTACATACCTGGCTCATACTTCCAAGCACATTTAAATATTGTGCTAAATTTAATTTCTTCACGCACTGAATTAATTCTGAAGTGCTTTATCTTCTGCTAGATGTGCAATGTACATCAATTCATATATGGTAATTTTGGAAAGAGAGCTTATCTTTCTCCTACTTAGTTGCATGGGAGTAAGAGAGAAACGAATCCATAAATTTAATTAAGATGCTTATAAATGTTGGGGATTAAGTTAATTGCTTTAGCATGCAGTCAAACCTTAATATTCAGTTCTGGCACATTGCTATGTGAAGCTGTCAAGTGGAAATTCCAACTGGAAAATTAAATATATGGTTGCTTACCATAATCAGTGTCATGTAATAACCAGTTCTAACACACTTGGCTCTAGAAGCCTTTTGGAATTTTGTTTTAGTGGCATAAGCAGCATAGATGAGTATTCCAGGTAGCATTTGAAGTTGAGTACATTGAAATCTAAACTCCCAGGTGAGTAAGGGTAGGAAGTCTAAGTTTCTTACATTGATCAGTCACAGACTGATCAGTTTTTAAAGGTTGTTGACAGCTGCCAGACTAAATAATGTTCCAAGAGTTCTAGTTAGTGCTGCTGATATGTGGAAGCTCCTCTATTAAAAAGAAATGAGAGTCAGTATCTTTGTGTGGGTAGTGCTGGGAGCTTTTATAGATTCACATCTATTTTTATATCTCAAGATGTGAGTAGAATCTTCTGTGAAGCTCTTCCCATAAAGATCCTGACTTTTACTTGCTTGTAGCAGCAAGGCTGTGACTCCTCGGGCTGAGGTACTACATTACAGTGTTATGTACAGTGCTGTGGGAAGTGTTATGTTACAGGAACCTGGGGAGAGTTGTAAGGAAAATAATTCATTCTGACAAGAAAACTGGAGAAAATATTACAGTATTATTATTTTTTAAAGTAATGTTTTACTTCTAAGGTGGGAATGATAAATTTTTTTACTGTCCCTATGAAGATGGGACTAACTGGGAATAAGACATATGCTGTTGAAAAGTAGTATCAATATATCTGGTATTTCATGACTGATGTGTTTTTCCAAGAGTGCTTCTTGCCAAAATGAAGAGTCACCAATCGTCTGGTCCTGCCTGTGCATTTATGGCAGTTCCTGACATCAGCTCTAGTAACTACTTGGAGCTGGGGCTGCTGAGGAACACAGTTCATTGTCACTGGGGTTATTAAGCTGATCCAACTCGCCATGCAGGATTGTCAGAGCCAATGTAAGCACAGGGAAAAGGTTGACTCCTCTTTTAGTAGCAGCAGTTGTAGCCTGCCTTTAACCAAGCGTGAAATTGTACCTTGAGTCTCACTGTGCCTCTTCCAAAAAATACCTGTGCAGTGTTCTCACCACGTCTGCTCTAATTTGTGTGTCTGTACAGAGCTGGGCAAGTGACTCATAGCTAGTCATCAAAGTAGTCAGGTGATAGAAATTAAGGGGAAAAAAGGGCAAAACAACAAAAGCTGTAAGTGTGTGTGCAGTACTGGTGGGACTGTGGTGGTGAATGCTCTCAGCCAGGCAGGGCAGAGGCACGGCTGGGTTCCCAGAGTGTGCCCACAAGCAGAGTGTTTCTCCATGGAGCCTGGCACTGCTTGGCTCACGGAGAGCTGGTGAGGAGGAGAGCATTCCTGTGACTCAGTATTCACCCACACAGCCATTCTTCAGTTGGAACAAAGCCTCATTAAGAACAGGGCCTGGTGCACATTAGAATTGTATTAATCAAAAGGGAGGCATTGACAAGATGCAGGGGAATAAACTGCCTGCTGAAATCATGTGGTCCGAAACACTTAATAATCATGTCATTTGATACTGCTGTGGGACTTCTGGACTGAAAAATTCAGGCTGTTTACTCACAGGCAATGCTACTATTCATGACTATAAAGATAGAGTTGCACCTAAAATGGATGCAGTGATTTTTGTTTACAAATAGATCACCAGGACGTGTCATTTGACATGGTCTTGGTGGGATTTTGCAGGTTTTTTAAAAGATTTTTCTAATATTCCGCAACATTTTGGGGCTCTTTGTATTCTGTAACAGATGCAGCCAATTTGATGATTTTTAGCTGGGCTATTTTTGGCAACTCTATCATTATAAACTGCTTAGGAGATTTAAAGTGTGCTTGACATTAAAAAAAAATCCTCTCTGGGCTGAGAAGCTTTTTGCTAGTTTATTGCCTAACCCGTTTTCAACCTGCTGATATTAAACACTCAGAACAGAGCTTTTAATTGCCACGCTTCTCATGCTCTGGGTGAAATGAAGTTGAATTGTTATGATTTCATTATACGAGAACTTGCTCATAAAGATGTGTTTAATCCCTAACAGTGCTTCATGAAAGGCTAACAGTGTAAGGATTTTATAATCCAAAAATCCTCTAACCACAACAAAGATAATACTAATCTTTCTTGGTGAGAGATAAACAGGGCTGTTTCAGAGAGTAGTGCTGCTGCTGTTTTTAAAGAAAAGCATCCTCATGCAGAAATCTCAGCTCCCTATGATTATTAATTCAGTAAGTAATTCTGAGTTAGACCAGGAATTTGATAAAAAACATGCAAAAAATTGCAGTATAAAACCTTTACCAAAGGGTCTGTATATGCGTAATGGATAAACTAAATACAGAACTTCTAAGGGTCTTCTGGGTGCATAACTCCAGGGGTGAGCTGGTTCATGGAGTGGCTGGGCTGGGAAGGGATGTCTGGAAATGGTCTGCTCAAGCAGCCTCCTATCACTGTCCCTGCTGGCACATGCACTGAGAGAGGCTGCAAGATGAGGAGCAAATGTGGTGGCCCCTGTTAGGACAGGGCTATTGCTTGTCTAGTAATTCATACTCACACTTGTCATTAGTTCCTTTTAACAGCTGGCTTAGGAAAATAATCTTGAAGCTGATAATAATAGGTTTGTCTGAACAGATTAACATCAGGTGTATTTTATAAAGGAAACAGTCCAGGTGAGCATTTCCAAAGCAGGATCCGGAAGTAAGAGGCCTGTCTTAAAAATGTCACAGTTGAAATTTTTAGGATAGTGACTATTTTGCTGTGTAATTTTTTTCTAATTAGCCAACTTCATTACTTTTATTGCAAACGTCCTAAAATGTCAGATGTTCACTTAGGGCTAATGCTGTCCTTCTAGGCCAAAAATATAGCTCCTAATTACTTTGGGGGAAAAAAGCAGGATTATTAAACCTAAAATTTGCATTCAAAGTTACAAGTCTCATACTGAGAAGTCAGGCCCTATGAATAGTTTTAAAGTGCTCAAGTGCATGAGACAAGGTGCTTTGGACTGCGAATCACACTGTAACTTCATACTGTACATCTGTCAATGTATCCTTGAATGCTATGAAAAATAGCTGATATATTAAATACTCGGTGTGTCACTTGGTTATGTGATCCCACAGTTTGGAAGTGCTGGTTTTACAACTGATCTTGTGTTAAACACTAGCACATGGTGTGTATAATTGGAGATATTTCTGGAGTTGTTTATATAAAATGAAGGAAAAATCATAAATTTGGGTTTGGGAAAACTAAAGTGGAAAAATCATTAGTCAGAAACAGCTTGCTGTAAGCTAATTGCTAGTCTCTTTACTGATTTCTGGTGGTTAATTTTCTATGTTGTTTTGCTTTGGGAATTTAGAAACCTAATGTACCAGAACGTTCACAATGTGTTTTCTTTTTGATTCCCACTTCTTAGTTTAAATATGTAAATGTAGACAGTTTTCTTCTTGCAAACCAATCATTCAAATCACAGGTGATATTTCTGTTGTAGTCATTTAAACCTGGGTTCTGAGGATACTGTAATGCTCAATGTCAGAGTCTCTGGCCATATTTTCAGTGAATTTCTTCTCTATGGAAGCTGGCAGCCTCTCTGCAGCTCATATCACCAGTAAAGCTTATTTTCTGCAGTAGGACTGCATTTATTCACTATTAAAATAACTGGCAAACAAAGTATCTGAGTGGCTTTTTAAAACTTGGGTGGGCTGTGAGGGTTGGGTGTATTTATTTGAAGTCAAGCTGTTCTCTCTGCTGTTGCCCCCTCCCCTACATTTCTCCCAGAGCAGATATTCCTGTGTCATTCCTTGAACAGGTACCGTTTTTTAAAATTTCTTAACTGTTCTAGCTCTGATAGCAGAGCTTACCTCTGAGTTCACAGCAAATAATGGATGCAAAAAACATGTATCATATAAGATAGACAGGATATATTTCAGAGGAGTTTAGTCTGTAAAGTTTTGGTTGTTTTCCATTACTTCAACTCTTTACATGTTTGTTATCTCTAATTAAAAATGCTCTGGGTGACCTGGTCTCCTGTCACCCCCACTCCTGCACTTGTTCCTTCTCAGTGTTCAATACCATAGAAAGTTCCTGCTCATAAAATCAAACCAGAGCTGGAATTAGCTGCATCTCCTCCTGCTGCTGGCACTGGGCTGCTTTTGCCAATGGCTTTACTCAGTGCTTTCTTTACAAAGAGAACCAAAGGATGGGTAGAGATTGTTAGAGAAAAGAAAGAGCTTTAGGTTTAACTTCTTTTTCCTAATCTTTCTAAAAGACCCCATAATCTCTGCTGTCTGCTTAGCAGTTTTAATTTTAAAATTGCCATTATGAAGTGTCTCAGAAGCTATTCCTTTTGCAGTTTTTAATTATATGCTGATATAATTATATACACCAGGGAGTTATTGATTCCCATAAAAATACAATATTATAACTTAATACAGGTGAGAAGTAAATTGGTTCTGCCCCAAATAGCATTTTGTTGAGAAAACATGAATGTAAAAATGGGTTCTGAAAGCACTCTTGAGAGTTGTCATTTTCTGTTCCTTGAAACAATGTTGTTGCCCTTATTCTGAAAATAAAGAGCATGTTCTGTCTGAAAGCTCATGTTTGAAGTGCTAAAAACCAAAAGGATAGTCCCACCTGCTCTGTGTGTTCAGAAGCATAAAATCTAAAGCTAAAATCTAATTTAAAGTTCTCTGGTTAAGCAAAGCTTTTGAGTTAATATATATTAATCCCTTCTAGAGTAATTTTTAATAATGAAAGGGATTTTAGTGCTTAGTTATGTTGTTTATCATTGTTTATCACCTGTTTTACTAAACAGTTCCAATAAAAACTTAATACATTTTGAAAGACCCATTTGAACAGAGTAAATTCACAATCTCTTATTATAAGCACATTTCTTCAAAATTTGCCAACACAAATTAGTTTGTTTGGAACATCTGAAGTCCTTTTGTTTTGCTTAAGTTTTTCAGAGGAGGAGTTACTGTTTCATGTAACTGGCACCAAAATACTCCTGACAAGTGAACTGCAGGCTCCTTAGCAGTGGTACTTGTACTCATGTCCTTGTTGTAAAAGCTAAATCGTACAGCCAGGCAGTAGATTATTCCATTTCCTCTAGGACAGTACTAATCCCAACCTGACAAATCTGAATACCTCATGTAGAGGGTTTCTCTACCTGAATGAAAAAGTTACAAACAGTAGCATGAAAATTGTAAGATTTTGTTTTTCCATGTAGTAAAGAAATAAAACTGACTATATGTTAGATACAGACACTATATCTAACTTTTTTGTATAAAATCAGGTTTGTGCATACTAGAAGTATTCTACAACTAAAACTGTATCACTACAACTAAAAAAAATTTAAATAATGTTTTTAATTTTGGTTTTAAATACTTGTTTTTTCTACCAGTGTTCAATCTGTAATGTAAATAGAGGAAAGTTCTCTCTTGTTTTGCCTTGGGTTTTATGGCATTTAATGATTTTTATACAGTTTTTACATGACCATTCTGTCAACACACTGCAAAGCAGAGATTTTTAATTCAGCACATTGTTTACATATAGATACAAGCAGGGACATTCATCTCCAAAAGTAACTTCTGGTTAGAGAATATGCACAGACACCCCTGTTCTTCCACATTAATGAAAACATTTTTAGGCATGCTGGGAGTGTACACATATATGTTCTTATCGGGTACTGCCTTGTCCATGGTGATAGTGGTTATAATAAGGGCACTTTCTCCCCCCTCCTTTATTCACTTTAACTTCTGAAGTAAATATGAAATCAAGCAGTAACTTAATGTTGCTCGTACCCTGGTGGCTCCTCAAGACATTCAGATGTTGAGGGTTTTTATTCTGAAATAAAGCCCTCTGACATTAAACAGAAAGGTCAAATCAGTCATTAGTGAAATGAATGCTCCATCTAAAAATAGAATGATTTTTTATAACACTCAAAAGTGACAGAAAATAACAAGGATCATCAGAAGTGAACTTGGAGCAGGATCTGTATAGTTAGGTTTTATTGCAATTTCTAGTTCTAGTAAGTAAAATCAGTGGAAGTAGGGTGAGTTTGTAATAGTATCTGTTTTATTTACTGTTTTGATTAAAAGATTCATCAAAACTAGGGCACCTCCAGGGATGGGGCAGCCACAGCTTCTCTGGGCAACCAGTGCAGGGCCTCAGCACCCTGACAGGGAAGAATTTCTTCCTTACCTCTAACCTAAGCCTGCTCTCTTTCAGTTTAAGGCCATTCCCCCTTGCCCTATCTCTGCATGTCCTTGTCCAAAGCCCCTCCCCAGCTCTCTGTAGGTCCTGGAAGGGGCTCTAAGGTTTCTCCTCTCCAGAACAGCCCCAGCTCCCAGCCCATCTCCCCAGGGGAGGTGCTCCCGCCCTTGGATCAGTTTGGTTGCCCTTCTCTGGGCGCTGGGTTCTCAGTAGCTGATTATCTTTAGTGCAGGCCTGTGGTTGCCAAGCCCTGTGGCACAAATGCCATGCTCTTGGTGCCCGAGGTGGGCCACTGTAGGCATTAGTAGGTAGGTAGAGCTCCTTTAGATACAGTGCATAAACATTGCCAGCAATGTAGCTAGCTCAAGATGAGGTGTGCTATGTTCAAATTACAATCGTAGTGTTTGTGGCTGTGTCTGGGGTGACTTGGACATTGATACAGGATAGTTCTAAATGCACTAAATAAACTCAGTGCAGTCTAGCCAGTCAAGTTTTATGTTGCTTTTGGGGGAAATCTTTAAGTCTTCAGTGGGCCATATGTTGATACAATGTCAAAATTCCCTGATCCTATCAAATAAAGATGGATGGAAATGCTGTGGTTCCTCTATAACGAGCTTTAGGTTCCTGGAGCTTGGAACACAGCACTTGAATAGCTTCCCTTTTACAGGCAGAAACATACATTCTAATAATCTCTTTCCTTTTTTTGTAAGAATGAATGCTGAATTCAGTGTTTTTCCATTTATATCTTAACTGGTGATCAGATGTAGCAGAGTTGGATAGCAGCATCTGATTACTAAGCCAGTTAAATTAAATTATAGCTGAATTCGCTCACCAACTCACTTTTTAGGGTAAATTGTGAGTAAAATGCTAATACACAGTGGTTTTGTGTTGCAGCATTATCTATATTAAGTGTTTGGTACATATTTAGGTTGCTTTTCAGTATTGTAGATCTAAAATGCTGGGTAACCTCCATGCTTCCTTATTGTATTCCCAGGCTGTTGAATTTTGTTGATGAATATTCCAATTACTTATGTTGTATTTATGTTAATCACTGGCTGTTAAATCCAAAGTAGGAAAGTGTATTTAAATGTGAACACACTTCACTTTGCATTTGTTTAAGAGAAAGGTTTCCTCTCAGGCAGTGTTGGTTTTTTACTTCTGCCCATTCACTTAGGCTGTAGTTGCCACATCTCAGGAAATCTGCCTGAATCTGACACGGAGATCTTCCCCCATCCCAACTGTTGCGTATTTTCCTCATCTTTGCTCCATCATGTCACAAGTTAAGGATGCAAGAAATTCGCTGCAGGCTTAGTCTAGTGGTCCATCAGCCAGCTCAATATTCTTTCTCTGACAGCAGCAGCAGGAAAGGGGATTTTTTTCCTCTTCCTGTTTCATATTTCCATTTGTATATCTACAGAATCTACAATTACCATAGGGCTGTTAAAGGTACCCCCTTGCCTGTTGTTTTTCATGTACCTGTTGTCTAGTAAAACCATCGCCTTTGTGTTCTGTTAATAATTGCTCGTTGAGCTCCAGATTAATTGATTTTATAACCTCAGGTTGGAAATATCTCTCACTGTGCTGTTGTTAGGTTCATAAGAATTTGAACAGCCCTCAATGCCTTGTCTGTACTTTTTAAACTTAGAGATCTTTATGGAATAGATTTTGTTTCTTACAGCTGAAATTGCAACCTGAACTGCCTTCCAAAGGCAGTGTGCAGCATATCTATAGACAAGTGACTTTTTCTGAGAATATGTAATATGATAGGCATTCCTTGTAGGAAAAAGGGGCTGAGTATTCTTGATACAGCCAGAAGCAAAACAGAAATGTTGCAGTTTTCAACATGATTAGTGTATTGTAATACAAAAAGTGGAGAAAAGAGCTGCATATGTCTTCCTTATTGTGTAACCCCAGTACTGATCACACATATCAATGCATTTGCTGGCTCCATCTGTTCTCCTGCAGCTCTTAGATATTTAAGAATTTAGTAATAATAGACATGGAAAGCAATGAGGTGGGAGATATGTCATGGACATCATTCCTTTGGAAAGGAAATGCTTCCAAGGATTTTTTGCTATGGTTGTTAGATATTTATAAATTGCACAGATTCTTAACTTCTTTCCTCTCTGAGATGCTCTTGGAGTCAAAAACTTACATAATCAAACCAGAAAGAATCACAAAGTAAGGTAGGTTGAAAGTAACATTTGGGAGTTAACTGGTCTAGAACACTGTTTCAGGCAGGACGTCTTTTTTCTTACACATTTCTTTCACGGACTTGGGAGAAAACACTTACAATTCTGAACTATACAAATTTTGAATAGTTAGTTATTTGGAGTATCTGAATCGCATTACCTTTTATACTGCTGTTGCAAAGAAATGCTTTTGTTTTGCTTGGTTTGAAATCTCTACATTTTTGATAAAAATGGAAAATTACTTGTAAACGATTTGATTTGGTTTCAGTGCAAGAGAGTTTAATCCCAGAATCATGCATGAGCTTTTCAATGATGTAGCTTATAAGAAGGCTTAAGGATAAAAAGGAGGATAATTGGCAGTAAGGTACCAGTGGAATTGGTTCAGAGGGCTCTAGAGCTAGAGGTGGTGTTGCTGTACCTGTGTTAAGTTGTCCTATGGGAAATCACAGCTTGTTTCTTTAATGCAGGAGCAGCGTGGCACCAGCTCCTCTACACTATTTTTAGAAGATTATCTGCTCTCTTTGCCTGCCTTTGCATTTTGCCAGTGCAGTGTGATATTACAGCAGCCTTGGAACTGCTCTGCCGTGTTGGTTCCATTCGTTCTATATAATGTTGTGTGCCTCGAGTTAGGAGAACAGAGATGGAGGAGTTACATGGAGAGAACAGAGCGCAAAAGTCATTTACTGACTTTGGAGAGAAGCTGGTTTGAGGGGAGGAGTTCGGTGCAAAACAGGAACCTTGCTGAATGTAATTGTCCTTAAGCTGCTGGAGGGAAAGGCAGTGCAGGGTCCTGCACCTGAGAGGAACAAACCCAGCACCAGCCCGGGCTGGGGCTGACCTGGAGCAGCTCTGAGAGAAGGGCCTGGGGGTCCTGGTGACAGCAGGCTGTCCATGGGCCAGCACCGTGTCCTTGTGACTGTAAGGCAGTGGGATCCTGGGGGCTTTAGGAAGAGCATTGGAGCCGGTCAGGGAGGGACCCTGGCCCTCTGCTCAGCCCTGGTGAGGATCACCTGGAGTGCTGTGTCCAGCTCTGGGATCCTCAGTACCAGAGAGACACCGAGCTCCTGGAGCGGGGCCGGCGGGGGTGACAAAGATGATGAAGGGACTGGAGCATCTCTCTGATGAGGAAAGGCTGAGGGAGCTGGGCCTGTTCAGCATCCAGCCTCGAGAGCTGAATTTCTAGCGTGGTGGCACTGGGTGAGTTATGTCTGGTGTTGGCAGCTGTGCCATGTTGTCTCAGTCTGGGATAGGGTCCCAAAATACGTATAAACATGGCATTGCCAGTGGGAGTGCTGAGTTAGTGCTCCCCAAGATCTCCCCTTGCACAGAGGGCTGAGCAGAGGATTGGCTCAGCAGTGAAGGTGGGAGGTCAGCTCTGCAGTGTGAGACGGAGCCAGAGAGGTGCTGGGAAAGGTTACAGTGCAGCCAGAATGGCTGTGAGGGTCACCCGGGCTGCCCCAGCTGGGGATCAAATGCTCATCCTTTGCTGGGTGTTTCATCAGAACACTTCAGAGCCTCTTGGGGCATAACCTGTACGCAGCAGAGCCCAGAGCTCACTGCAAATTTCAGTACCAAGTACAGCAAGGAGAACCCTACCTGAAGTAATTATTTAAACCTCAAAAACATTTTTCTAAGATATAGTTTTCTAAGAAATAGTAGGAAAATTAGTTTAGGCTTCTGGTGTTACATGTTTCTCTTCCCCCCCTCCCCCCATGAATGTATTGGATTCTTTCATGGTTTTTTGGTTTATATCTGATAGTAATCAACAGTATTGCACAAGCTTCCTTCTAGATGCAAAGTTAATATTTAAAGTATATATAAGTTTTCTAACTTACCTTTATGCTGTCTTCAGATTATTTTCATTACTTTTGTCTCACCTTCAAGAAGTCCTTAAGTATCACTGTAATTCATTCCAAGTGCACCATCATGCTTTTCATGTGTATGCTGTAAAGGAAATGGCCATTTCAGATATTCAGAGGAATAAAATTAAATGGTAGAGCTTTGAAGCTGTGGGGGGAGGGAAATCTATAAGCA
This sequence comes from Pachycephala philippinensis, assembly GCA_013397055.1. NCBI lineage: Eukaryota > Metazoa > Chordata > Aves > Passeriformes > Pachycephala > Pachycephala philippinensis. The sequence goes on from VWZT01013108.1 coordinate 656,016, forward strand.
AAATCTTTGTTATTTTTTGTGTGTATGTGGGGTTTTTGTTTGGGCTTTGCGTGTTAGGTGTGGGGAGACTTAAAGTTTTGTGGTTGTTGTTTGTTGCTGGGTTTTTTTCCCTGGAAGACAATATCCCTTATTGTGCCAGTTGAAATTCCCTGTACAGCCATCTACCTGCTTATTCAGTAAAACACCTCAGGGTAAAGCATTAATATTCTCTTTTCCTTTTTTTTTTTTCCCTGCAAAGTAACCATTGTGTTCTAGCTCAAAGAATGGCAGTTGAAATTGCAGGGAGGAAGGAGACAAAGAAAAACAAGTGTTTAAATCTAAAAGAGTAGTTTTTCTTAAATCTGGATTTCTTAACACTGGACTTAATTTTTTCTTATTCCTCAACCTCCACTTTTTTTTTAATAAAAGCTTTTTCTTCCCATTTTCCTAATTTGGGGACTTTTCTAAATGGTGATGAATAAGCTTCTCTAGGCCTTGCCAGATAAATGCTTTGAAGCTCTATTTTGCACTGTTTTGATGTTTGAGAAAATGTTAGCGTATAGGAAGCCAGAAATATTTCTCCATGTACTTTTCTTCTCCTGTCAACTGCGTATCTGTTGCTTAATTCAACATATCCCAAATAAAGGGCTAGTTGATATTTATTGATATTTATTTAAACATAAGAGTAGAAGACATGAAAATAGTTTTGAGAGGTGTGGTTTTAATCTTTCTTACTTCATATATGTACTTCTAAACATCACTGGAATATAATCTAACTACTAAAATATAGGTAATATTCTTTAAATTATATATATTTACTAAGTGATCAAATACTTGTGTGTGTAGTCTAGTGTTAAATATTTTATTTCTCTTGTATTTTCCTTACAGATTTGTTCCTTACCACATCACCAAATTCCAAAACCATTCAGTTTGAGATGTGGGTAAATAAGGTAAGAGAAAAAACATGAATAACCATTCTGTTGAAACACAGACGAGTTATAAACCCCAAAGAGTCATCTTCTGACATTTATGGTTATTTATAGATAAAAGACTGATCAGTTTGGTTTTATTCTTAATGTCTGAAAGATTTTTTTTCTAAGTAAGCTTTGTTAGATACATGACTCTGGGTCTTGGGTAAGATTTTCTTGGACGGAGGTTCGAAATGTCACCTCTGACTGTTACAATATATCTGCAAGCCACCTTTGAGGAAATCCTAAGTCCTGTGTTAACTAAATATCATAACTGAAATTCAGGGTTGGGGAGTAATAGACCAATGAATTAATATTTATTTATTTATTGAGATTCTGCTTTTGTATTGCCTGACCTGGCCAGGGACATCCTTTGTACCTTGTTATCCAAAAGGACTGTAGCTAAAAGTTCACTTCTTATGATAATAAGAAGTGCTTAACGTGTTTCTTATTAGCTAAAGAGTAAGTTTTTGAGGGTTTAGCTGAAAATGCATCCATCATGTCACAGTGAGTCACTGTAGAACAGGGTCTTGTCTGAGATAACGTGGCCATCTTCCGCCATGAGAGTAATGAAAGCAGTGAGTCATGGATCCTGCATTTACAGCTTTAGGTAGACTTTAAAAATCATTGGCTATTGAGTAAGTACACAAGGTGTTTGTCCTGTCTCCTGTTAGTGGAGTTTTTTTAAATTTTCTTACAAATTTTGGACTTGTATTCTAAATATTATTCTGCATTATATATTTCATATTGATAGATTTTCTTATCTTTTGAAGGAATTCTGTTCTTTGGAATCAGTCAACTCAGTAAAATAGGTCATACATGTAAAATGCTTGTACATGTGTATGAAACTACAAATACCTTAATTGATCCGTTAAAAGCTGTTAAATTGCTCTTTGTAGAAAAAAGTAATTCCCTTCATTGACGCACTCTAAAATGCTTTTTAAATATTTGCCTATCCAGTATATGCTTTTGGGGCCAACTAAGAGCAGGGCCTCTTCTATTTCACTGCATGGAAATTCATCCATTTTCATTTTTCTCATTAGAATCATTATAAATTATATGTCAAGGTAAAGATATATCGTCAGTCATCCAGTACAAACAGTACTGACTGTGTCCAGAGTTGCATTGAAGTCTACAAACTAAATATGACTCGGCTCATGTTGGATGTGGATGGCTGTGCCCCATTCCCAAGCCTTCGGCTCCGTGCCCTCCTGGGCGTTGGTGGCAGAGCACTGTGCCCGAGCTGATGGCAGTGACTGGGGCCGTGGGCCTTGGGCCATCTGACATGGCTGTGAAAACTCAACATCTTAAAATGGGTTTGTTCCAGCTGTGATCCAGTTCTGTCATCAACAACGACCCAGCACTTTTTATCTTTCTGGTGCTATAATGGACTGTTGTTTTCTGTAGGCCTAGATTTTAATAACAGATAAGTAAAACAAGTTCTAAGCCAGACATACTATTAAATCAATTTATTTCCTAATTAAAGGCAAATCAGAACCCTATTTTTAACAGGTGTGCCGGTGTGTTGTTGTATAGTACATATGTCTATAAATTCACATGTCAATATGCAAAAATGCACAGTAGTATTCACAATCACTTAATTATCATTTAGATAATGTTGCTGAAATAATCCAATCTCCTCCTCATAGCACAGCAAAATATATGGAAATTGTGCCTGAATATTACTATTGCTGGATTTCCATAAGACTCCAGGAAGGATTAGAAAAGCAAAAACTCAGTCCCAGTTTTTTCCATAGCTGAGATGTCTCTCTTAGCTGCTAAAGCCCTTCCTTAGTAATCTGTATTTTCTCTGGTTCAAAAGTCAGTTTTTATCACTTAGTCTGCAATTCAGTCTTTCCATCATCTCTGTCCTGTTTGCTAGGATGGGAACTTCTCTAAAGTTGGAAAAAGTAAGGAAATGCCCAGTGGTGCCAAAGTTGTTGGACAGTCCGTGTTTGCAGATTTTGGTGAGTTTTGTTCTTTTACGCTGTCCTGAGTGTTGTTTTCTTATGTTTTGGTTAGGTACTCTACACTGGAGAATAACTAAAGGTGTTTAGCTCTAAATGGGGTTTTTATGTTTCTCTGCTTTTTCTCTTTAATGTGTTACATCTGTTTGTAAATCTTGAAATGTCTGGGAATAATTAACAAATTCAGCTTGGTTATCACAGTACATTCTGCCTCACATGGAGCTAATTCTTGTTGCTTTGAGGTGTGGTCCAACACTAAACTTAATTTTACCAGACACTTATTTTATTTCTCATTATTTTTTTTTTCTCTAATCTTGTTCAGAAAACATTATCTGATTAAATGTTTCTAAATTCTTCACTTGTATGAACTAATAAAGACAAAATATAAATGAAATAAAATTACTTGAATAAAGATTGCTGGAACATGGGAAAATCTTAATGGTTGTAATTGAAAATTCTGGAAGGCTTTTGGACAGGAGAAAAATTTAATTTATATGTAAATCTTGTTTTGCAAGGGTTAGTGAAAGCCTCTATTTTTCTATTAGAATGTACCTTTCCAGTCAATTGTGGCTTATCAATGTGTGTCATGTTACAGAGAATGGGGTGTTTTGGTTTCATAGTGCAAAAAATACAATTTTTCTGTGCACTAACAATTTTCCAACCAGAGGCAAAGTGTTGCAGGCCTGATTCTGCTGACATAAATGACTGTAAATAACTGCTTAAAAACATAATTTACTGTATTTATACAACATACTCGTTAACAGAGACTGAGCCTGTCCTTAAATGTTGTCAAATGGTAGCCTTGTTTCAGCATTTTCTTTAAAAATTTATTTTAAAGAAAATGACAGTTTTTAAACTTCTTAGACCCAGGGTGTGACTTACTCTATGCTGCCACTTACAAGTGTCTTGAGGATGACATGTGAATGCAAGACACCTCTGCTGGATGGGTAATGGTCCTTAGATCAGATCTACAGGGAATGAAGTAAGGTAGAACCTGAACTGTGCCCTAGGCTCTTCTGTGAAATGTTTACCCCGTTTTCTAAAATCTTTGACAAAGTTTAATACAATATTTTACTATTTATCTTCAAGTTTGAATACTTATCTATATAATATATGAAGGAAAGAATAGAATAATACAGTTTTTGCAGTTAAAAAAAACCTAATTGTGCTGGGTCTTTTCTGATCATTTTCCAAGCTGATGTTCTGAATAATGTGTCTTAATAGGTACTAAATAGAAATTTTTTTGTAATTTTTTAACAATGGCAATGTGAAAAGCTATCTTAATGTAGGATAATTTTATCTCTATGTTGGGTGGCTAATGAGCCCAAATGATACATCATAATTTTAGAAATTTATAGTAATTAATGGAATTTTAATAAACCCTGGGATAGGTTTGCAAAGGGAGGTGGAACTGCTCCAATGCTAAAGTTGAAATTTTGAACGTGTGGCTAAATGGAGTGTGCAGTGCTATGGCAGGGCAGTGCTTTGAGCAGCTGAGGTTGGGAGGAAGGGCAGTGCCCGGGGGCTGCTGGGCTGGAGTTCCAGCACCACTTGTTTAATGCTCTGCTCTGCTAATTATCATCACATTCACAGGCAGAGCGCTGCTGTGAGGCAGGGTGGAGCCATCCCTCAGTAAGGGTGAATATCAGGGGGAAGTGTGTGCAGGGATGTGAGAAATGCCTGCAAATCAATGTAGAGGGGCAGCAGAGCTGCCAGAGCAGGGAGAGGCCGGGGACCATCAGTGTCACCGTGGGAGGAGACACCGACCTTCTGGACTGGATACTCTGCAAGCTCTCAGCCCCTTCCCCTCTGCGAGAGGACAGAGAGGACCACGTGAGGGTCCTGCTTCCTCCTCATGAACAGCTACCTACACACCTTCATCTTCATTCCAGATCACTCCAGCCAGGGGAAGGATGGGAAAGGTCTCGTGATGTTTCTGCCCATGAATTTTCCTAAGCGAGTGAGGAGCTTGCTATAAATATATCTGTCCTTTGATAAAGGAACAGAGTTCATCCTGACAACTATGGAAATACTTAGAACTGTGATTTCAAATCATGGTACAAAATGAAGAGGAGCATAATTTTTTTTCCCTTTCATCTTCCTAGCATCAATTTAAGACACTTAATACAACAAATAGTTACTTTCTCACTGAACAAAGTTGAGGATGTTGAAGTGAATATGGTACTAAAACAGCATATGAGTAGTGAAGGGATATCATCCTAAACTCCAAGTTCTTTATGAAATGCAGTCTGAAGAAAGTTGAATAATATCCCACCATCCAAAGATCATACTTAGACCATAATAGTTGGGTGTAAGAGTGGCTATACAGTAAATGGTAGGAAGATAAAAAGCTTTTAATTTTCATTCTGATATTTTTTGTTCTGCACCAGTCCAACAGCAAAGGGGCAAAATCTCACATTATGAGTATAATGCTCTGTCACAGTAACTACATTTATTTACCCACTGTGCTATGTCTGCTTACATTTAGGTACTTCAGAAAGCTGGCTTTGAGCATACAACTGCATGTACTGAGCTGGAGTTAAAAGACAATGCATTACTAGAAATGGATTGTCAGACTTGAACCTGTCTTGTTTTCAGTTTTCCATTTCAAAAATGACAGAATAATGATAGTTGTAAGTCAAAGGAAGTTAAGGTATGATGGTTTGCAGTTTGAAATAATTTGGCTATCTGTAATGGGTCCTCATTGATTGCACAACAAATCAAAATACCACAATGAAATGGAAAATGAGATGTGTTAGAAGATTGTGCTGCCTTCTACCTAGGCAGGGTTTGCCAAGCTGTGCGTGATGCAGAATGTGCTGTACACTCACACTCTGCTGTGCCACAGGAGTCCTCCTCTTGGCACTGAGACACAGCCACTGGCACTAGAAATAGTCAAAACACAGGCACAAGCCTCTGACGTTCTTACTGCTGGGTTGCCTGCCTCTATTTTTCTTCCCCTTCCTTGACATTTTCTGTACCTCACAGCTGATGTGCCAGCTTTGCCATTTGCTAAAGGTCTCAGAGGGTTCTATATCTCTGTGCTTTCTCTCTGCCACTTCTCATGAACTTAACCTTGTGCATGTTGGACTCTGCAGCGGTGTCAGGTGCACACGTGAGCTCGGGGCTGTGCCACTTGAGCTGCTGCCTTCCCTCTCACACCCACCTTTCTGCTTGTGCCCTGCTGCACTCCTGCAGTGCAAGATTCTGATTTACTGATCACACCTGCATCTTAGCAAAATAAGCATTGTTTCAAAAGGTCACTTTGTCTAACATTCTTTCCTGCTTCTGAAAATTTTGTTTGAAGTGCCCTTTCCAGCCATGAGTATTTACCTATCATTTGAAAAAAGGGGGGAGCTTTGTATAAGATTCTGACTGAGAACTTCCAAAAGCAACTAATTTGGGGTAAGATTTCCTTTCTTGAACTACGCAGGTTGAACAACAGCTATCAAGTATAAATTATTTGGATAAGTGGAGTTGGAAAAAACAGCAATTAGGTGACTCATGAGAAACTGTCACAGATGTTGGTATAATCTTAGTACCGTGTGTTCCTGAAGTACTGAAAAAATAAAGATATATTTTTTCATTAAAAGGATATGCAAATGTATGTTTGTATGTATCTGAAAGTCCACTACATTTTTATATATATGTGTGTGTGTGTATATTTTAATGGAAAATTACCTAGAAGGATGTGCGTATAATATATCAACACATTTATGGTAATGGAGTAGACCTTACACTTATGTCTAAGTTGGAACCTCTGTAATAAGTAGCACTCCCCTCTGTTACATGATAACAGTGATTTGTACATTAATCTGGCCAAAGGACAGGAAACAATTGACAAATTCCTATTGCCCTTTTAAAAATAAATCAAAAATGCTTTTTGACATCTATTACAAATGGCATTTCAATTGATTAAGGTGAGCAGAGTTGGGCACTAGAGGATTCTGCACTTATTTAGCTGCCACATTGCTCCAAACAAGTAAGAGCTCTTCATTATTACTTTTTCTATTCTTCTCATGTCACTATGGTAATTGCAGTGCAGTGGTTGCTATAGCAAAAATGATTAATCCTGCGCTGTTGTTATCTGTGAGCCAGCAGAGGATTTTTATAAGATCTGCTTGTACTGTCTTTAGAGGAAATCATAGATGTTGTCTAGAATCCTGATAAATACTTGCAAGTATATAGAGAATTTTATTGTCACTTAAATGACTAGGAAAATGTTGTATTTTTAAAGAAATTGAAGGATTTCAATGGGACAATCTGAAAATGACCAATTTTTTTGGCATGAGATGAATGTGAACCATATTTTGGACACACAAACCTGCTATTTTCTTGTTAATTTAAAGATTAATGACATATGTTTTTAAAGTAGTGAGTCAGAAATGATTAGCACAGGATATTGTGCTGATTATACAGTCCATTAATTCATTTCTATAGGAAATTGGTGTCATAATTGCTATTTAACTATGATTGGTTCAGTTGGATAGCAGAGATTGATAGATCATCTGTTGGTATCTGAGACTGTAAAAGTTTGATTAATCAGTCATTGATTTTGCTTAGTTAAGGCAAAGAGCTTTGTTGTGGCCTGTATTTAAATGAGAGTAAAAACAGCTTTTTGAAATCAAACTTGATCATGGTGTCCTCATAAGTAAATACAGCACAACTCTTCCTTTCTCTAGGTAGCATTTAGCCAACTCAGTCCTTTATTTTTTAGTCACCACTTGTTTTCTTAGCTGCTGCCCTTTCCCTTCTCTAATTTAAGAAGTTTGCGTTCACCCCTTCTGTGCACACTTGCTTGCTTTTTGACCAAACATGGGTTGGGTTCGTTAAAGTTCTATCAAAATCTTTTAGAGATCTGAACTCAATTTTGTCTCGTATTTAAAATCCAGTTATCCAACTAATAATCCTAAGAGAATCTTCTCTGTTCTCCCCCCTACCAAGTAATTGAACTATTTCATATATGTTAACTACTTGTATGACATGTGGTAGTAATTATCACTTTCCTTGTAGGAAATGATAGCTCATTATTGCTACTTAATTATGTTTAAACAGGATAACATAGTGCCTAACCTTTGGGAGTTTTTCAACCTTTCATTGCACTGTGCCAAATGCATTTTGTTGAAAGAGTTTTGTTTAAAGTAGACCTTAATTATCCTGCAGCTGAATATACTTTAAATGCACTGCTTATCTGCCTGCAGTTGCATTTTGATTTTCTACCTTTTAATTTTGTCTGTCAACTTTGTTTTAGTATCTGAATTTCTTCTTTCCTTCAGAATGTTGCATCCTCAGATGCAGTAGCAATGTATCAAAGGGAAATTTTAATGGTACATTTTGTTAAATAACCCCTTAAGAAAACCATTCTCCTTTTGAGCACTGTGTTGTGAAAATATTTAGTATTCCTGTAGTCAATGAAAGGATTCTCTAATAACCTTAAGGTGCAGGATGACAATACTTCTGTGTGTGAAATGCTCTGCATATGAGGAAAGCTGGGTTTACTGTGATCAGTTTGGATGAAAATGATATGAAAGTTGATGGAAATGAAGCCTTCCGAGAGACTTTAGATGTGGAAGAGATTCTTTTAGTACCAGATGCACTTCTGAAACAGCAGTGTATAGAGACATACTGAGTTGTGTTTTGAGTCCATGAAAGTGTATTTAGGAGCTAAGTCTGTCTTAGTTGTTAATTGGTAACCAGTAATGCTCTTCAGTGATACCTCAATGTTTTACATGTAGTTCCCAACAGTGTCCATTTCTGCGGGGGGGAAATCGGGTTCCCATATTTTGCCAAGGTCTTTCACATGTGCTGACAAATGCCAGTATCTCCTGGGAAAAAGAATTGCTGTTGCTTCATATTAATTTTTGTCAACGGGGCTTGTAGATTAAGAAGTACTTTGCTTTCTTCCCAACAATAAAACTGGTGGAGTGCTGCATGTGTCACTTGTTTATTCATTCCTTGTTGAACAGCTTCATCACAGGGTTGAGTTTTTCTTTGGCACTGTTCGTGGTTGGTGTAAGAGGAGCTCTTGACCCAGGCTGAGCTGCCCAAAGGCACTTACCTCAGTGGCTTGCCTTGGTTGCTGCTATCCTTTGGTTTGGCAGCACCTGGGGATTCATTGCCATGGGAGCTTTGAACGTGTGTAGTATCACAGAGCTCCAAACCTACAGCCAGGCTTGGGAGTTTGTTTTAACATGACACAGGTGAAACAAGTAGCTTTCAGCATAAACTGCAACACGAGTTTCAGTGATGATTTTGTTTAGTGTGAGGCGGGGGTCACGTTGTATTTAATGCAGTTTCTTTTCCCTTCTTGGATCACAGTTAGTCCTGGAATTCCCATCTGAGGCAGAAGGCCGCACTGTTGGCTCCGGTGCAGCCTGGAAGTCCCTGTGTGCAGTTTGCTGGCACACTGTGTTTAAGGGCTTCTGTGCAGTGGAGCTGTGAATATGGATTCTTTGGAAGGACTTAAAATCAGAATTGTTTTAGTGTGAAGGAGAGGGTGATGAGGGTTTCTTTAATGTCCGCAGTACCTGGAATCGTCTGTAAAAGCTCTTGGCATCTGTTCTTTGAAGTTATGATTCACATTTTCTAAAAGCATCTGACAATGATTGTTTTAATAATGTGTAATTATATTAGTAATTTATTATAACTGTTTCTGTCATGACCATCTCATTGAGCATCCAGAGGCGCAGTGACAACAGAATTCTTAATCACTTGAGAAGATAAATTTAAGATAATCAGCTTTCAAACAAACCTTTATTTTGTTTGAATATCAAACTCAGTTGTACTTACTGTAGGCTTCTTGCCTGCGCCACAAGGGTATTGCCATAGTACAACTGTAGCAGTGCTTTTTTCTTGTTTATCCTCTTACTGTTCTTCAGAACTGTAACTTAAAGACTCATGAGAGAGGAGCATGAGAACTGGGCAAAGACAAGAGGGAGAGATGTATGAATGAGAACTTTGTGGTATATGAAGGGTCTTGTTTTTATGTTCAGAATTGTGAAAGCTGACTTTCTTAGCCTGTATAGTTAACATTTTTCTATTTCACTGAATAGTTAGAGTTGGAAAGGACCTCTAGAGGTCATCAACTCCAACCCCCAATTTGCTAGAAAACAATCTCTTTTTATTTAACAGAACTGTAATAAGTTATGATAATCAGTCTATGATCTCAGAATAACCCCAAAAAGTTGATTCTATTTTTGTTATTAAAGGAGCAGAAGTAAGATTACACTGCAGCAGAAGTACAGAGCATTTAAATTAAAAAGGTTTAGATCATACACCCACCAAAAGCTGTCTTGTTCTTCATAGCTACAACTTTATCTTGCTGTATTATGAAACAGTTTTGGAGTGAGTGATCACAGAAGTTGTCATTTTCCCAGGTTCCATTTTCTTCTCAGAGCCCATTTTGGAAAGTACATTGCACAAGCATGAATCTAATAACCCTTGAACCCGGTTGCAAAAGAGCACTTTTGTGACACCTTTTTCTATGTTTGCAAAGGAATTTGAACATTGGGATTGAGAATCTTTTGCCTAGGTTTACTCATGCTAAGTAAATTACAAGTGTGTTTGCTTTACAAGCACCTCTCTGGTACCTCTGGGTTTGGGAAGAAGTTTCTTGTGTGGAACTCCTTTAACCATTTGCTCTTTGTGAATTCAGCTTAAAATGTGTTCTCAGGCTGCAGTACCTCAGTATTGCTTTTGGAGCATCTAACAATTCTAATAACATTACGTTTGGTTTAATCTGATTGACAAGTTTTTTTCTGCTCCCATTCAAATTTCCTTTTAGAACAGATTAAAAATACTTGAGCTGTGTTTTTTGCAAGTGTGAACATTCACAATCAATGTTAAAGCTCAGCAATATCTCTCACAAAACCTCTGTGTGCAAGGTGTGCTCTCAGGGAGCTGCACAGGCAGTGGCTTTAGGGTACTTGGGTTGGGCTGCCAGCACTTGGCAAACATGGGCAAAGTGTTGGAAAGAAGGCTCTGTATCCACGGTCTTCGTTTGAAATACAGCAAACAGGCAGTTGTAAGTAATGATTCTCACATGATTCCTAGATGGAATAAGACTTCTAATATTGTCTTTACATATTTAGACATAAGTACAGGTTTGCAGGTGATGAGTACGTGGGACTGTTCTCTTTCTAGCCCGTTCCACTGCCTACAAAACTTGATCTTTATTAACCTTGGAGTTATGCTGTATCACAGTCAAGACAGAGTCGTGTGTTGAGAACGTGCTCATTAACAGTTGAGTTTCTGTTTCCGTGTCAAAGGTGCTCCAAGCTGAGTGGTGCTAGCACAGGACATTTGGAGCCTGCAGTGTTTGGGCACACCCATTACATAGAAATTACAAACAAGATTTCCACCAATTTGGACTGAGATTTCATTTTTAAATCCATACAGTGATAGAAAGACAGACTAGTAGACCCCAGGAACTAAGTGAAGGTTACAGAGGGTCTCCAGAAATAAGTTTCTTAGGCAGACCTGGACTGAAGGAGGTTATTAAAGACATGTTATGCAAGGTATTTTTTATAAATACTCGAAACCAGTGTAGGTCTTACGGGTTCATGCAGCTGTTGTCACCAATGCCTGTTTTGTCACCTATGAATACCTAATTGCACAGATCAGTTGTGCTAATGATACTCGTTGAATGTCTGTGTTCCTTTTCCTTTGTGGAGAAATTTAACTTCAAGATCAGGGTTTAAAACTGAAGGGTGTTTATTTACGTTGAGATTAAACCAGGCACAAATATGAGAAGAGTTGCTGGGGTCAAAGGTGAGTTTGTTGTTAGTGAGTTTGAGCTGTAAAGGGAGCAGCTGCTGGAGGTGTTTTTTGTGTAGTTTTCAAGGTCAGCTGTTCGCAGTCCAGCAGGTGCTTCCAAGGTGGAATCATAGAAAGATGAAGAATGAAATGCTTTCTTTCAGAACTGGAAAAGCTGCTCTATCGATTCGTTGGTTTCACAGTGTCTTTGAAAAAGCTTCAGAAATGCAGGAAGCATTTTATTTCTGGTTATAAAAGATGGATCTGTGCATTGTAAGATGTGCTTTAGAAATAAAAACTGGAGAAGAAATAAGATACAATATTATGATAGAGATGAAGAATGTTGGGCTTTTCTTCTTTTCATTGCTACTTTTCTGTAATACAGTATTTGACTAATTGTGGATTTTCTTAAACTATTTTGCTACAACTCAGAAGATATTCTTGTTTCATTGATGTCCTATTTCCAGCTACATTCTCAGTGCTGGAGCTTTACTTGAAGCCTTTTAAGTTTAACATTTGTTCTGTCTGCTCTAATACTGAATTAATGTTTTTATATCTCTCTTTGTGATCTTTAAATTCAGCTGAGCACAGAGTGTAGAAGAGGAAAATAAAAACCAAACAAACAAAATCCAAGCAAACCAGTCCGGTATCCATAGGATGGATATCTCTGTCTGAAAAACTTTTGTGAGGTGGATACAATGATAATTTGAGATATGTGAGCTTAAGAATGGCCTCTCATCTTGTTTTCAAGATGTTTTTTGACAAAATTTATTTTTAAAATAAACCTTTTTTTAAAACTGTGCTGTAAATTTTCAACAGATTTTTCTCTTACCTTGAACTTTATTTTTTTAACTACTGGACTCTTAAATATACGTTACACAGAATTGAAGAGAAATTGCAACTGAAAACATGATCCTATAAAAGAAGTTACGTAGATGGACATTTATCTTCTGGTCAAAGGAACTGAGGGAGCTCTGGCCTTCCAATATGGAATGTATTTTGTAGTATTTTCAGTTTGCAGGGACAGAGGCTTGTTGTTTGATGCATATTTGCCTTCTATTCATTCTTTGATCATACTGAATTCTTTCATCAAGTCTTAAGCCTGTAATTTATGTAGAACACCCGCATCTATAAGGTGATGGCTTCGTGTCTAATTATGTGCTGGTCCTGTCCTTAGTGTCCTGTGGATTGGTTATTCCTCAAAGCTCCGAGGGTGTTTTCATTGATGTCCTGCTCTACTCTGAACATTACCTACCCACACTATCAAACAGAGTTATTGGCATAACAAGATGAATATTTGCAGTATAAGTAGAATCAAACATTTTATATTCCTCTCTGCTCCATAGCATAATTTCAAATGAGAACATCCTTTTTCTTGTCCCTTTCTAAAACAGAGGAAGGTGGTTCTTTGTCCTTGAGTGTTATTGAAAATCTTCTAAAACCACTTCAGACAAAAACTTCTGTAGAAATGCGATTAAAATATTAGGGCTTAACTTACGTTTTATATTCAGAAAATATATATCTCTGCAACTTAATTCAATTTTAGCAAGCCCTTCAATATTCCCATGGTTTATCATTTGCAAATGGAACACTTTCTTCCATTTAAGTTTAGAGAAAAACTGTAATCCAACAGTTTTTTAATCTAGTTCACGTAAGCAAAGATTCAAGAAAGTAACATGCTTTAATTGTTGTTCTTGAATGATGCAGAAGGAAAACAAACATCTTCAAAAGTTGGTGTTGATTTCAGATGGTCAGATTGAATAGTTGCTATGTTGATTTCTCTGTTCAGTGGGAATTCCCTTTCCCATCTCTTTGGATGTGAACTTACTGGATTTCTATCACCTAGGCTACTTCACATCCTAACTCCTCTATCCTTGAGAAATCCTCTCCATGAGGATTTGGGAGAGGTTTGGTAGTGAGGTAAAGTAATTCATGAGGCAGATGGGATGTAGGAAGCCACTAAAAGTTTGGCTTTATCACTTGGAGATATTTGGGGAAGTCTGATATTTTCATCACTCCTCCTCCCCTTATAACCCTCCTTTCCGTCTCCCAACTTCCCGATGAAATAAGGGAGGGACCCAGAAAATGTAACTGTGCACAGCTATAGATGTAAACACGCCCCCAAAAGGAGGCTCAGCTTCATAGAAGTATAAGCTGGCAGGCTGAGAAAGCCTTTCTTGCAGGTAAAGTATGGCAGGACCTCCAGGCTGTGGCCAGTACTGGACTGAAAAATGAGTAAGGGCTTCAGTGACTTTGGCAGATGATCTGGTTTTTGCATATTAGCTGAGGAGATTTCATCAAGCAATCTTACAAAATCCACTTGCCTAGATAAGCTGGTTTGGATTTCTGCAAACCCAGGCAGTAGGTGTGCCCGAAGCCCCTTGGTGCTCTGAGCACCTTTGTGGTTCGTACAGAAATCCATTTTGTAGCTTGTTCATAAGCTGCATTTCTGGAACATCAAACCAGTAAAAATGTAATTTATTGTGGGATAGCTGAGGAGCTGTCAGGGAGCCAGGCTGAGAGGATGTTTGTGGCTGTAACTTGCAATATTTGATAGATATAATATAGAATCCAGCAGTGGAAATGATTCAAGTAATTAACGTGCCAGATGAGGACCTCTCTTTATTTCAGTGTTCACTGTGGTTATCTCAAATGAAATACCCAGCTCCTCAGAACTGTAAGGGCTAAGGGGCAAGTTGAAAAGGTGAATTTTTTTTATTACACTGTGAGCTTTGATTTCATAGCCTGCAAAAGGGGATTCCCTGAAAGCTGCCTGAGCTGGGGATACCATCTCTGTGGGAAGCCAGGTTTGGTTGTGGTTGGGATCTTGCAGCCGTGGTTCTTGGTGCAGCCGTTGCTGCTGCTGCCTCTTGGCACTGGTGCTGCACTCCCGCTCTGTGCTCTCCTCCCAGCCCAGCCACGGAGCTGCCAGTGCTGGCCTGGCCCCTGGGAGGAGGGTCACGATGCCAACACAGAGATTTCTCCTTCAGTGGATAATGGACAGGAAATTATTACTCTTTTCCTCGCTATATGCTCTGTGTGTCAGAACTCTAGATGCAAATAGTCATTGCTTGTTTAAATATTAAAAGGTCATTATTCTACTAAAGGCTTTGGAAGTACATAGATTAAAGGCGCTTAAAGAACATTTTTGAAAACCTGTAATTTACTCAAATTTACCTAATTCTGTAAGCCTGGGATTTATTAGCCATTGTGTTAATCAACTCTCCAGTGTTATTTTTTGTGTTAAGTACAGATTAAGATATTACATGTGAACTCATGACTCTTCTTAAAGTCTTGCTGACAGCACAAGAGTTTACAACTACTTCAGAAAATTATATAAGTTTTTATGGTGGACTTGTAATGGTGCATTTGTATTAAAGGTAATTTTCTGCCCAACTGATCATGGGGATTGATTAAATTACTAAGGACTTACTCTTCTCAGTATGTCAGTAAAATTTAAAATTTTCTCAATATTATGGGTCAAGATAAAAATACATTTGCAAAGGCAATCTTTAAATAAAAGACCCAAATTAGATTATTGGGTTAAGGATTTTGAATACGTCTAGTTTATCCCATATAATTTTTCACGTTTAAAAAAGTAGTAAATTATTCACAGCTGATTATTTCATGTAAACAGGGTTTCTGATTTTGGAGATACGAAGCTGACAGGCTTTTTTTCTCTCTGACAGATGGGGATGGACAAAGTGAACATTTATTACCAATCTGTGAAGATGAAACATGTCAAAGAAGTGCCATCTACCTAACCAAGCTGGGATTGGATCAGGTAATGTGAATTTGAATAGCAAATGCAAAGCAAAATGCTGTGCTTTATAAAATTATATGAGATAGAAATTTTTCAGGAAAGAAATGAAACCCCCTCACCTGTAATTATTGAATACAAGAGACTTGTATTTATTTACTTGTATGTTCCCTATCTGAAAAAATACGGGTTTAGTGGAAGAGGTTGCAAATCTAGAATTCTTTATAACGGATAATTCTACTCAAGAAAATGATGGATGCTCCTGAAGAGTCACTTTCTGAATTACAAAACGCTGCATTCGAAGCACCATAACTGTCCCAGCATGAGAGGAAAAACAAGGTTTGTGTCAAGAGTTGAAAAGAAATCTAATTCAAATGATGAGCTTGTTTAGTTTAACTTAGGGAGTTATTTTAGAGTAAAAATACATGTATACACACACACACACATCAAGTTGCACCAGCCCACACCTCCTACCCCTAATTTCTGCTTTGTCTTTGTTTGTTATGAATGAAGTAAATTTCCAGGTGGTATAGAACACTTTTTTAGGCTATGTATCTTCAGGGCTGGGTTTCAGTTAAACTGTTGGAGGTTTGTTTGTCATGACACTGCTGGCTTTCAGAGACTTGGTTATAATTCGTGGAATAGATTATTATATGTTCATTTATTTAAGTGTGTGATCGTCTGGTTTAAGTATTTACAGTGCCCTGATTTATAATAAAGTTGCAGCATACAGTAAATTAACCAGATGTTTTTTGGATGGCTTAATAAATGTTTTTCTAAATTCATATTTAGCAATGTGAACCTAAAGGCCAAGGTGACATATAAAGTGCTTGTAACTGACAGCAAAACTCGCTGTAGGGTACTGAGAGAAAATTACAATGTGTGCCATAACCATGCTAACCATGTTATGAATTACTGATTATTCCATCACTGAAAAACTGAAAGTTTAATTTTGTACTAAAAGTAGTACCGTCTCTGATCTATAATTCAGAATTTATAGCTGAACTTCTTACAGTCTGTAGCCCAAGTTTAGAGCATAGATTTTCTCATTTAAAGAATCAAAATTTATAGAACACAGTCTGTGGCCTATAGTGAGGAAAATCACTCTGTGTAGGGAAGGAAAGCACACAGCTCCCAGTCAGTGCAGGAGGAATGACTGGGATGGAACATGCCATCAGAGGAAGAAAGAATAGCTCTGAATTTGGTAATTTATATCTTTTAGCCTTGTGAGCATGGCAGCTCTTCTCAGAAGTCACATTGTGCTGCGCACGGTGTCTGGTTGGTTGTGGTTGTTGGTTTCTTGGTTTGTTTGGATTTATTTTTTTTACACTCATCCCCTGTAAACACAGAACACAGACAATAGATTGTAGCCCTGCTGGATGCACAGGGGTACAGCAGAGTTTGAGTTGTGGCTCAGAGCCTTTGTACAAAGCAAGTGGATGCTCAGTTTGGGATCCTTGCATTGCTCTGCTCCGGGGAGAGCTCAGGCTGGGGCCATGTGCTGGGACGGGGGAGTAGCTGGGGTGCTCTTTGGCAAAGGACAGCTGCACTTCAGCTCTCAGTTTAGGGGAGTAGCTGGGGTGCTCTTTGGCAAAGGACAGCTGCACTTCAGCTCTCAGTTTAGGGGAGTAGCTGGGGTGCTCTTTGGCAAAGGGAAGATGCACTTCAGCTCTCAGTTTAGGGGAGTAGCTGGGGTGCTCTTTGGCAAAGGACAGCTGCACTTCAGCTCTCAGTTTAGGGGAGTAACTGGGGTGCTCTTTGGCAAAGGACAGCTGCACTTCAGCTCTCAGTTTAGGGGAGTAGCTGGGGTGCTCTTTGGCAAAGGACAGCTGCACTTCAGCTCTCAGTTTAGGGGAGTAGCTGGGGTGCTCTTTGGCAAAGGACAGCTGCACTTCAGCTCTCAGTTTAGTTCCTTACTCTTGGTAATAAAAGAATTAAAAGGCATTTGAGTTTTGCTGCTCAAGGAAATTTGAGATAAATATTCTGAATTAATTTCACTGTAGAAATTGAACCCCACACAAACAGCTGGAACCACTGAGAGTAGTGGGGTCTGAGGACCAGTTCTGGTGGCTGTTGCTCAGCATATGTTCCCAAAAGGAAGGTGTGGGTCAATTTGCATAATATCAGAATTTTTCCAAGGTAGAGTCTGTTATTGTAGCCTGCTCTGAAGTAACATTGCATGCAGCCAGTTTTTATCTTGCTTCATTAGGTTTTTTTTTGATAGGAGTAAACTATTTAGTCATAAATACATCAGATATTTAACCTATATTTAATTTGTTTACTCAATTTAGCAATTTTACTGTGTAGTTTCAATTTGAAAATAATTTCCAAGATAATGACTTTCGACATAAAAATTAGCAGTTAAATATTGTCACTTAATTTTAAACAGCAAAGAATCCAGCAGATTCTCAGCCTGCTAGAAAAAAAGTATTAAAAAGTATTTAGACTTACCTAGAAACTTTAAAGCAATTTTCCCTCCCTATTTTTAGAATGACTTTAATTAAAAATGACAGTATCAAATGGCATGCAATAATGACTTTTTCTGGCCTAACCTTTTTAAAGAATTCTATCTAGAATACTCTCTTCTTGCGCTCATCTGGAGGTGATGGAGCTTTTTCTTTGGAAACTTTTTCTCTTTTCTGTTCTGAAACAGTGAAAAGTATCAGTGTCTTCATTCATATGTCTGCAGCTTTTCCCATGTGTTTCATGCTTCATTCAGGTAGAAATCTATTCAAAACATGTCAATTCTTATATTTATTTGAAAGTAAAATGTTTCATTTCACTGAATTTGGTCATTGTGAGGTCATATGACAAGTTTTGACTAAACAGGTTAATCTTCATGAGAAATGATAAACATAAACTTTGTGGCAACAGACTGGAATAAATTCTGTTTACTAATCACTTTACAATTTGAGGGAAATAATAAGGAGCCCTTGTGCAGAATGTGTTTCAACAAGGGGGTGGTATCCATTGTGGAACAGGTAGGTAATTATAGGGAATCTGTGGGAAACTGAGAAATTGCAAGTTTATTATTGAAAAATTAGTAGACTCTGTATCTCCACTGTCTTAGTTCAGTTTTTGATGTAGGGTTTTGTGGCTTGTTTTTTTAGTTAAGAGTGTAACAACAAATTAGTCTTCTCAGAATTTCATTATTTTTTTAAAGAAACTGATCTCAAATCTGAAAAATCTCAAATGAGATGACAGTGTTATAAAAAAATACTTTGCCTACCAGGCCTGGTTCCGTCCTTCCTGCTTGTTTGCTGTAGCATTTGATGAAACCAAATGAGAAACAGTTAATGCAGTTCCAGGATAAGGGTGATGCTTTGGGATGAAATGCATAACAATCAGAAACACACATCTGTACAATTAGTGGCTCTAAAGCTTATGCTGAGGAGAGGCAGGCAGTGGCATGTCAGGCTTTGGAGGTGTTCCAGTAAGATCCTGTCTGTCAGCATATTTCTCAGGATGCCTTTGGCCCAACTGGGTGGCTACTGGAAAGCCAGGCCAAGCTAGGAGAATTGTTTCAAGGATAACCTTTCATCATAGGCTTTAATTTATGTAATGTTGGGTGTGGGGGGGTTAAGTATTAGAAATATCTCAGGTTTTCTTCTTTCGGATGGTGGAGCAGAAGGAAAGGCCAACAAAATACACACGAGTGACTTAAGGAGATACAGACTCCTAAGGTTTTAAAGGAATGCACACGTTTCCATAGCAACAGCAGAATTGCTGTCAGATCCAAGTGGAATCCTATACGCTCTTTCAGATTGTGGCAGGTGTTAGGACACCTCAGACTTCTTTACATTCACCTGCAATAGCTACAGTCTAATCTGGGAAATGTTTTAAAGTCCTTGGTACTGTTTAATGTAGGAACTCTAGATACTGTGATATTCTTAGAGATGACTAATCTTTCTTTAATTTTGCCAAGTATTCTTGGGATGATTCTACATTTGTTTCCTGAGGCAAACACTATTATTTCAGTCCCTTCATCTGAGAGTTTCTTTGTGGGCTTGATGATTCTTATAACCTTTCTCTGTACAATAGAAAGGTTATAGCCTTATTCTTCTTGGAAATCTAGCAGGTCTGAAGTAGAACACAGCAGCACATCCTACAGCAAACCCCAGGTCTTCATGGTGTCGTTCTCTAGGCCAGAGAGGGAGGTGACATCAGCGATTATCAGCTGCAGTCAGTCAATGTCAGAAGTTTTTCCTCATTCCTGTGTAACAGTTTAAAGGGGGGGAATGGATTCAGCTGCTGTAGTTTTCATAAATGTCATATTCTACAAGATCCTCTCATCATTTCTACGTTGTTTGTCTTTCTGAAAGCAACTGTGGGGCTGTGAGCATTGAAAACATGACTCTTACTGCTTTGGTTACTTTTTTCTATGATTCTATGATTCTACTTTATTTTATTCTATGTCACCTTCTGGGCTTTGAATGCCATAAGTTGATGGTGCAAGGTACAGTAATTTCCTCAGCTGTCTGAGGGGTTCAGGTGACCCTTGGATGCACTGGAAACCTAATGCACACTGAAATCCTGCCAGGTATTTGTTGTGTGCAGCTGAACTGCAGCGCATGGGGACTGAGAGAGGGAGCCTCGGGGAAAGGACTTGTGTTACTTCTGGTGCTGTGGCAGCTCTCTCAGCCCACTCTTGATGCTTATCTTTGGCATTCCCACAAGATGTATTGGCCAGGAATGGGCTCCCAGTTTCCAAACTTTGTGACTCGCAGCTGGCTCCCTGCCTGTGTTCTGTGGCCTGGAAGCGGCAGCTGGCTGGGGGTGGGGTTTGTGCTTCATGGGTTTCTGGGCATAATTTAAAAATGGAGATGTGTTAATCCCACGGTTTGGGCTCAAAGACCTGCTCACAGGCTTTCGAGCACGAGAAGTGCCTTCCCTAATGTCTAGAAGAATGTGGACTTTGTAAGAAATGAGCCCTTTTACAGTGACTGCAAGGAGCTTTACATTTTTCTCAAATCCCCAGATCTTTTTCAAAATGAAAATGATGCTGTTTTCACAGGGCAAGAAAACATTCTTTTTTCTGCTTCTTGAAAAACAAATGTTTGAAGAGCTTAAAAACAAATTTTCAAGCACTTAAATATTTTTCCTATTTTAGCCTAATCATTAATTGAAGCATCCAAAATACCTGTATAGATGTTTTAAATAATGATATCAGTGATGCTATGCAATGGAATTTAAGAGAAAAGGAAGAAGTAAATCTGATTTCTCTGACTGAATTTTATGTGTTCATTTAAAATTTCTTTTAAAAATACTCTTACTCAATTTTTCAGTCTTTTCTCATCTGAGCTGTGTAGGAGAAATCATATGATCAGAAAACTGGAAAAAATAGCTTCATGTGTCCTCATTATACCCACTTATTTCTATCTTAGATAGAAATTAAAAAGTTAGTTTTAGTCTTTTCCTATTAAAAGAGTAACAGGAAATATGAAGCTTAAAGTAATTGTCTGGATTATCAAATACAAAATAAGCAGGAGATTTATATTGTTGACAAACACATTTCCATTTTTTTGCCTTTTGTACTGAACTATATGTCCCGAGGCACAGGAAAAATTAATCTTGCATTACATTACACTATACTGCAGTTCGTAATAGAAATCTACAGAAGGAGTTTCGCCAAAAGCGTGGATTACTCTGAATTTAAACTGTCAGAGTAAGTTACATGTGGTGCTGGAATGTGATCTGGTTATGCATCAGACGAGGCTGATGGGAGTTCTTGAAGTGTTACACAGCTGCTCTTAGGAGAAGTCCCACAGCTGCTTCAGTGGCATGGATGGATTTACTCTGTGCATCCGTGGTGCTGATGCTGGGTAGCAACAGGTGATGTTTTGCTTACTTGTTGTTTTATATCTCATTGTAGACCTTAGGAATGTGAAATTGCCTTCTATGAATCACTCTGAATGGAGTAAAAAGAGAAACAAAGTTGTATTTGTGCCTAAAAATTCTTTTTAAATTTTGTCTCTTTAAGATAGTGTTACCATACCTGGGAACATTTAGAAAGTATATGATGGATATAATTGGATTTTACTGCAATGACTGTGTGAACGATACCGTGTAAAGTAAAAGCTATGTTATATTTCATGGTTCTGATTTCAATCACTGTTTTTCAAAATTAGACTATTTTGCAATAATACTGTTTCATCTGTCTTCTGCATGACAAGTACGTGCTAAGAAATCCAACCCTTTGAAAAATTTCCCTCAGGGTAAGAGTTAAGAGTCTTTTCCTTATTTTCTGTTTCTTAGATTTTTCCAAACCTTTAGCAAGTAAGAGTAACTAACTAGCCATGTGCGTGTTGTCGGGTGTTTAAGTGTGTTTCCTGTCAGGTCTGAGTTTGCAGCAGGTGTTGCAGGTGATGATTCAGTTCACAGCCATGGCGTACACGCGCTGGGTGTGTGCAGTGACGGGCTCGGCTGCCCCAGGCTTCTCAGCCGTCTCTGGGATCCACACAACACCGACCTCAGTGCACGTCTGCAGACATTTTGGGGGCTTCTCTAAAGTGCCTGTGCTTGTTTGTAATCCCAAGGGAGCAGTCAAGTGTCAGACACGATTGCCATGTGGCAGGAATGTTGCTGATTACTGGATTGTGCTAGCGAGGGAGTCTTTCCGTGGCAGCATATGAACTGTGATGGATCTCGTTCTGGTTCCTGAAATAGCTAAATTAAGGCTTGAGTGAGAGACATGTAAGATCTGTTAAGTGCTTTTGATGTTGGTGATAGTGATCCTTTAAGATGGCACCCCTCTGTCCTTTTGAAGGCATTGTCAGTTAGGTGACATGTAAAATTACTTCTGACTTTTAAAATGACACAGATTTTTTCTGTAGCATTGAAATGTTAACTCTGGCACTTCAGCTTCATACTAACTTGCAAAATTACCTTGATTTTAATTAAGATAAATTCCTATTTAGCACCTCTGCAGCACTTTGGAAAGTAAGCGCAGATGCATTCTATTTCTTGTCCTGGAGAAATTATACTTTGCATTTCTTTTGTACTTTCAGTTTGATACTTTAATCTTAACTTCTTATCAAACAGTTCAGTATCTGGTGCTTCTGGGGAGATAGGAGGGGAATTGAAGCTCTTGAACTTCTAAATATCCATGAATAATAGAATTGTTCAAGCTGAAATGAACCTTGGGAGATCCAGCCTCCTGCTTTAAGCAGGAACAAACTGAATTCAGACCATGTTGTTTAGAGCTTTGTCCAGTCAGAGTTTGAAAACCCCCAAGGAGAGAGATCCTGAAACTTCTCAGGGCCTCATTTGTAGTTTAATTTGGTTGTTTATCTCTAGTCAGAACCTCCCTTGTGTCAGTCTGACCATTTTCTCTCACTCTTCTGCCATGTATCACAGTAGACAGCCTGGCTCCATCTCATCAGCTGGCTCCTTGCAGGCATTGCAAGATCCTACCTAAATTTTCTGTTCTCCAAACAATCCCTGTGCCCTCAACCTGTTCTCTGAGGAAATACTCAGTGCCTGACTACCCTTCTCTGAACACACTCAGTATTCTCAAATCCTTCTTGAACTGTGGGGCACAAAACTGAATGCAGAATCCAGATGCAGATGAACAAGTGCTGAATAAAGAGAAATCCTGGGTCATCCTGGTGAGCAGGAGCACAGGCAGCAGCTCTGGTGCAGAGCTGGTTTGCTGCCCGAGCTGCTGTGCCCAGCTTTACCTTCCTGCTCACCAGGACTCTCCCCTCCCTCAGGAGAGCTGGTGCCCACCCAGCTGGGCACTGCCCAGCCTCTGCCAGTGCAGGGCTTAACTCCCCAGTGCAGGGTGTCTGTAGCTGAGTGTCTGCTTGCTCATTCTTGGTCCCCTCTGAATGGCCATCCCATCCTGCAGCAAACTGACAGTATCCAGCAATTGGGTGTTGGCCACAAATCTAAAGAGGCTGCATCCATCCGTCAGTGTTATTATACCTATTGCATTGCCTTGCAATTCCAGGGAAAAAGTAAGACTCAGGATCTCAATGGCCCTGATGGTTTGGGCTTACCTACACTTAAAGATTGGTATAAATTCCAGGCAAGCTTGAATTTCAGTTAAGGTGTTCGTGAATGTCCCCGCATACTGGTTGTATTCTTACAACCTTAACTGTATTTTCCTGTTCTGGAATAACTGAGTGCATAAAAAATACTTCAAATTATTTTTTTCATTTGGTGACAGAGTTAGGAAGTAATTCTTACTTGTAAATGGTTAAGAATCCTGATGAAGTGAAGAAGTGGCAGCTGTTTTAAATAGAATTACATTGTTTAAATAAAGAAAAAGTATTTATTTACCTAGCTGTTCTTTTTTTTTTGCTTTATTTTACAGTGGATTCCAGTCTTGCAAGACTTCAGAAATAAAGACACTGTCTGGGGCTTTGTACCATATCAAAATGACAAATCTTCAACAGAAACTTCATTTCCAATTACACTTCATATTGGAGATTACAATATGGATGGCTACCCAGATGCACTTGCTATACTAAAGAACACTTCTGGAAGGTAAAGTATATGCAGACCTGGAAATAAAGCTATCAGAGTCATGTTCAATCATCAGTCATAGAAATTACTAACTGTAGTGCATCTCATCCATTTTATCAAGTGAACAAGACTTTTGATCTCTGCTAAGTGTTTCCCCTTGAACAAAAGTGTGCATTTACATGCTACATTCAGAATGCATAATTGCATAGGCTCAAACTGGGACTCTGGGTGAGGAATTGCATCAGGGACTGAAGTATGAGGAAGCATTTTAGGCACTCCTCCCAGAGCTCAGGGGCTGGTTCTCTCCCTTTCCTTTCCCTAATCATCTTCTGTAAATTCCTGACTTCGGCTGTCAGAGCTGACTAGTAACACCAGGCTGCTGAGAGCTGGGGAACCTGTTCTGTGCTGTCACATGGAGTGAGCACTGACTGGTGACTCTGCTGAAAAATGCAATAGTGGTTTGCCCTTTTTGAGAACCAGGAATTTACCAGTGATTTTTCTATTGTCCAAGTCTAACTGAAAATAAATAACACACACCCAGTCCCCCCAAAAAGGAAACTTCTAACCCTTCGTATGAAATTTTTCAGTGTAATCTTCTCATCCTCCTTCTTTTTAAATTTTTTTCCTCATTGCTTGCTTTCCCAATACTTTCTACTGCTACCATCTGGTGCTAGGTGGGAGAGGGCGTGTGGGGATGCTCACAGGGAGGCTGTTGTACACAGAGGAGTCAGTGATCCATGTAAGAGCTGACCCGAGTAGGTGCATTCCCGAGCTGTTCCGCACGTGCTGCCGGGTAAACGCGGGCGGCTGATCGGAACGGAGCAGCCTGTGGGCAGCTCTCACCTGGCACCTGGGGATGCTGCTGCTGGCATGTCCTTATCTTTACCTTGAAGTGTAGCAGCATGTTTGCATGTGAACATGCTTTTGCTTGACAGTAGGGGTGATGAATAGACTTGTTTACTTCGGAGAAAAACGGAGAGCCCTAGAGACTATGATGCCAGTGAACCTCAGTACAGGCAGGATGTGTGCACGTGCTGTGCCTGACTGCAGTCTGTCTGTGCTGCATAACTGACTCTGCCAGCATCTGCAGAGATGGAAGATTATCTGTGCTATTCCCTTTTTCTTCATGTCATCACTTGTAAAAGGTATTTTAACCCATACTTCATGGAGTCTTAATGTCTTCCCTACTTGACAAATACTTGCACTAATGCATTACAAAGCAGAATAAGTATCTGTGGCAGGACATGCCTACCCCCTTCCTCTGCCACAGATTAAGCGGCGTGTATGCAAGAGATAACATGGATGGGTCACAGCCCAGCTGTGAAGTATCTCTGGCGCCCGAAGGGCTCAAGCCCCAGCTAAGAATCAACATCTTAGTCTAAGATGCAAATGTGGGGAGAGATAGAAGAGATATTCTTGACCGAAAGACACAGTTTTTATGTCTATAAAAGCACACACAACTTTCACAGAGGCAGAAGCCTCTTACACCATGAAAGGTGTTCCAGACTTCTCCCCGAAGTCTGGACGCAGACTTCGTGGTTACTTCTCTGGAGATTGAGGGAAAGGATCTTCATGTGTGCCTCACCAGCAACTGGATGGTAAGATACATTGAATCCTAAGCTTATACTATTTCTTCGCTAGCTGTAACTGAAAAGGTACCATGTTTCGTGCACTGTATATTAACTACTAGTAGTCTCTTCCTTTTGTTCTATTCCTGTGTAGTATTTAGCTTACTTTAAGTCTTATGTTTGTTTGTTTCCCCGTCTATTAATAAATGATTTATTCTATAATAGACAGAATCAGTCATCATTAAAAGAACATACGAATGAGAGTGGGTTTTGGGGTGCTGGCTGCCTCAATAAAGTTACTGTCTGCTGCCAGAGGCCTGGGCAGGAGACAGGGTTAATATAAACGCCCACATCCATTCGTGACAGTATCTTATACAGATGCATTTGTTATCTTCCTCTGTGTGGTATTTTGGATGAGCTTGGGCGCAGGGTCATAGTTGGAATGAATACTCAATAAGGAAGACAAGTGAGGAGCTCACTTTGATGCTTCAGACAGTAAGAGAATTTGGTGCTGAAGTCCAAGAAGTCAATTCAGGTCTTCTAGTGGTTGCCTAAACATGAGTCACCCACTGACATTTTTGTGTTAGAGTTCTTCAGATAGTGACACACACCTAAAAATGACCCAGTTTGAAGAGTAGCGTGCCTGTATTCAGCCTACATGATGTGATTCATGACAAGGCTGTGAGCAGCTGAGCTCTGTCTGTACCTCTGAGCCTTAAAATAACAGCAGAGCAGCTGTTTCTATTCAGGCACGGCAGACGAGAAGGAGGTGATGCTGTTACTGCCCAGAACTTGCCAGGCAAAGTTAAAGCACTCAGGCCCCGAATGTCAGGTGTTTCACTCCAGACTTTCCTCAGCTGGGACTTTGCATCTTCTGTTCAGCAGTCACTGAATAAAGACTGCAGACAGTCTAGAGAGCAAACTAGAACTAGCCTTCCCTTTGCCAAAGGAACTCGGTGACGTGGGAACTGTAAAGTTGCTGCCTTTGCTTTTGCTTAAGCCTCAGAAATCTCGTGTTTTGAGCTGTACTATCACGTGTATCCTGATAGCTGGTGCACTTCAGAAGGACTGCATGAAGATTTATGGAGTTCAGAAATGTACTTAAAGCTGTTTTAACTTTTAAGAGTCTCAGGAACCTCTGTCCTGGGGCTGGTGTATCATTTACAGTGATGTAATATCATGTAAAATCATTAAAGCGTTTGTAAATAGTTACTCCTGTAGGAGCCCAGAAGTCACCTATGTCTTGTTGCAATGAACTACCGTGATACACTCTTATTCTCCTTGCTTCTGAATTTGTTTGCTTATTCAATTGAATGCATTCAAAATTATTTTTAAACTTGACATCAAAGTTGAGTGACATAGTTAGGCATAAGGACTGAAGGTACTGGCAGATGATGTGACAAGCTATTAAAAGGGAGATACAGAAAACCAAGGAATTCCAGCAAAAACAGATTAAGTAACCTAAAAATCAAGAAATACATTGCATGTTAACATTATATATATCCAGTATTTGTAGAAAAGTAGTGGAAACGTGCTTTGTAGTTTGGGATTGGAACGAAAGTCACTTTCTTTTGCACTCACTATGAAATGTCACATTCGATATTAATTCATTGGTTCTGAGAGACTTAAGCAAATACTTCTTTTTAAAATGTGTAACTGGGTCACTGATTGGAGAGAATTAAAACAGTGTGGGAATTAAATTAAAAGCTGTCCTTAAATTAGAGCAAATTAAAATGAAAACCTTATTTAATCGATTTTAAACACTTCTGGATCAAGCTGTTTATTTCTTTCTCTGAAGCCTTTCATGCCACATCTACAGATCTAATTTCAGTGATTGATTACTGTGATTAAATGATAAAAGCATTTTTTGTAAACTCTTGACCTCAATCTGTGCTATCGTTTAGGAAGCCTGGTTTCTACTTGCTGCCTGTAATATAAAGAAATTAAAGCAGGCAGAAACAATTTTGTTCATCTGAAAGTATACCAATACATGAAAATGGAAGAAAAGGATTAAAATCAATTATATGCTTCCATCACAATTCAGGAAAGTACTTTCAGATCAAATCCTTACAAATCCCTGCAAAACACTGAAATAAAGATACCATGGTTGGGTTTAAGGTTGGTTTACTGTCCTGCCCAGTGGGCACACCAGGAAAATGGTCAATAGCTTCAAGTATTGTCAGAACTGTTACAAGACTCTGGTGTTTTGTCTCCTGCCGTAACCCTTTGATTTCAAATTACAGTGTGTAACATTCTGACAGTGTGGAGACGTTCCTTACCAGAAACAACCAAAAGGAATCTCATTTGTGGTTGCAGGCGTTGTGGGGGGTTGAGTCTTTTGAGCCTTTATTAAGACTCAGTGAATTCCAACAGGTGAAGGTGCTAAATGCACTGTAGATCCTCACAGATTTATCTGTTCAGTCTGAACTCTTTTAACTTTTGACTTGAGTTAGAAACCTGCACATTAGAATTCAAGTCCACAGGTTTTTCTTCAGGGTAGATACATGCATGAATTCTGTATTAGAAACTGTGTGTGTATATAGAATAATAATAGGTGAAGGGATTTTATCAGTAGTTAGTAATTGGTTCAGCTATACCTCCTGTCTTACCTAAATGAATTCATTTTTTCACATGCTGATTTTAAATTGACTCTGGTGACATTGGAAGTGTAAGTACTGCATGTGAGTTTATAAACATCTATCTTTCTCCCATCTAATTAGATGAAACGAATTTTGTTTAACAATTGTTTCCAATTAGATGCTAGTAATTCGCATCTTGCATTGCAAATATGTAATCCTAAGTCTTTCCAATCCATTTTTATTCAAAGGGAATGTTTTTCACTGGTCAAGTTTGCAATACTTTCTCTCTGACACTGGTGATAACACTAAAGACTGAAACTTGGAGCTAAACACCTCAATATGGGAAGTTGAATAAAAAACTTTTGAGTATGATAGACTTCTAGAAAGTTTTCTAGGTGTTCATGCTCAGTTTTAAATTAATGTATATGTATTAATCCTTTATATGGAAGGACTTACTTGACCAAATTATCTCTTCCTAAATCATTATTAGTTGTCACTTGTCAAAAGCAAGGTTGGCTAGAGGACTTATTTTAAATGAAGGATTGATGAGCACCTTGTAATTGAGCAAATCTAAAAAACCAGAGGCAAATTCAATTATTCTGAACATCTAGAGTAAGATACTGGTAATTTAGATGTCCCTGGTATTACTGTAAATGAACTAGCCTAAAACTGACAGCATGAGAGATGTATGAAATCAGCAGTAAATATTTAATTCTAATTACAAAGGAATATGTTAAAATAAAACTGAGAAAAGTCTTCAGTCTTTTTTGGTGTTAAGCCTTGCTTATAGTTATTCAGCATTATTAAATCTACCTTTCCTGCACAGATGATTCTGGTGAGAAGGTTCCAAATTGGCACATAATATACTTTGGAATAAAGTTACGTGGGTAGTACATGATTTAGCTGCAGCTGTGTATTGGTGCATATAGCTCAAGGTCTGAAGTGCTGCAAATGGCATGTTGAGGACAATAGGCTGGTTTTAGTTCAGAGTTCTTTTGCTCTGTCTCTTGTAGCATTGAAGCTGAATTGTTTCATATTGACTGTTACACGTTTGTAGAGCACTTTAGCATTGATTTTTTAGGTTTTACCATTACTGAAGTGTCTGTCTTTATAGGCTTTCAAGGACATTGCTTTGTCATTTTAAGGATGCAGATGATTATCTTTGTTACAGGAAGATTCTTTCTGATGGGAAATCTTCAAAATTTGGTTCAAAATAATAGGAAGGTCATAAGCTTGCACTTATTTGTTATACTGTGTAGCAGAAATGAAACACAGAAGTAGATACTTGGATTCTAGGGCTGCTTTTGTATGACAGGCCTGAATCATGTAATGATTCAACTGGCAGCTCACAGGCCAGATCCAGATGTCTCCCAGGAGCCACCTGAGCAGCTGAGGAGGCAGAGAACAGCTGGTTCTCTCCCCTCTGCAGAGGCAGGGCCTGCAGCTCCCTGGTGCTGCAGCATGGCCTGCACAGCAACGTTTCCTCCTCCCAGGCTGAGATGCAGCACATGGGACAGGGGATGCTACATCTATGAATTAATTCGCTTCCTGTACAAAAGAGCTCTCCCACAGTGCACTTCTTGGGTTTTCAGCATCTGTTTAGGGTTTGAGATTGCTTTTTTCTTCCTGCTGTTTGTCTTATGTTTCTCTTGTAGATACAGAAGGGTTAGGGAAAGTGGCATTTCCATACTCAGTGGCACTTTGATTAATGTTGTCTTTTTTTCTCAGTTGCAAGGAAAGAATATAAAAACGGTTCCTGTAGTAAATAAACTTCTTATGTCTGTCCATTCACAAGGCTTCTAGTTTGGACTTGAGCAGTGTGCAGAGTGTAATGCTAAACCTGATAGTCTTTTGTCTTTGAAATAATTATCATCTAAGTAATTTCTGACAATTTAAAAAAATCTGAATTGAAAGAGTCTTCGTAAAAGTTTGTCCAAATTTTAAAAAGCTTTGTTGAGATGAGGAAAAAGAGAAATTGAACCAATCTGCTTAGCTCAGCTTGTCACCTTACCTTGTAGTTGGCTATTCTGATGATACTTAGGTAATACATGAAATAAATGTGAACACTTAAGAGTTTCAAGTTGTGATTATGAGTTCTCAGATACAGATAATGCAACACACTAAATATTGCAGATGACCTCATTTCCTTTTGGCCATACGTTAATTCAATGATTTCCCTAAGGAGAAGTGCCTGTGTGTGCCTGTGCATCCTGGATGCTGCTGAGACACAGAGAGCACCTCTCTGTCCCCACGCAGCCAGCAGCGTGTTCAGGGTCACACTGAGGACGTGGTTCTGGCTGTTGCCCTGGGCTCTGACAGCTGAGCTGCCTTTACAGAACACTGCTCTGGCTCCTGGCTCTGCCCCCAGAAGGAGAGGAGGAAACTTCATCTGTTTCTATTGCT
Source organism: Pachycephala philippinensis (assembly GCA_013397055.1). Lineage (NCBI taxonomy): Eukaryota > Metazoa > Chordata > Aves > Passeriformes > Pachycephala > Pachycephala philippinensis. Next base: position 686,463 of record VWZT01013108.1, read on the forward strand.
GAGGCAGTGAAGGATTCTAGGAGGCTCCCAGGATACAAACCTGCCTGAAGAGTTGGACTCAGGTTGGCAAAGTGTGAGGTTTTCCCAGTTCCCGAAGCACTGATACATTATCAGGGAGAGTGGGAAGCTTGTGTCTCCTGCTGACCCACAGGCACCTATTGGATACTCTTTAGAAGGGAGATTTTTCTACACTAGCCCTGGTACTCTGCTTGGTTTCTGTGTTTCTTATTTAGTATTGCAGCCTGTCTTTGTGTTACATGTCAGCAAGTGCCCAATTTGGTTTGTCTTGCCCTATTTTTACTGCACTACCAGGTTGGGGTTTGTGTTTTATATTTTGCTTGAAACAGTGGAAAACATACGACTAGAGATTTGATTTAATATTAAATTTACTTAAAACATGCAGTGTGTAAGAAAAAGTATTAATGGAGCTGCAATGGGAAGAAGCTGTCATGAAATAATGGAAAAGCATGGACGTGATTTAAATAGTGGTTAAGCTGAAGGACTGTGAAGGGGATTAAGGAAAGTGGCAGATAACTTCACTTGTACTTTTTTCAGAATAAAGTAAGGATATGTTCAGTCCTTGACTGGATGTTAATTAAGTTATTCCTGTTGATTTGGATTCATTTATTTAGTGTATTCGTTGTTTTAAGTCAGTCACGACAATGATTGTAATTCTGTCTGTAAAGTTCGTATAAGTACTTACGGATTTTTCAAGCACCCAGTGGCTGCTAGCTTTGTTTTTATTACATTAAACTCCAGAGCACTTTAACTATTTAATTACAATATTTTTTAAATTTCTGTGATTTAGACTTTATCTCAAGTAAGTTGGTTTATATATTTATATATATATATGTTTTACAGCAATCAACAAGCATTTTTACTGGAAAATGTCCCGTGCAACAACGTGAGCTGCAAGAGCGCGCGGCGCATGTTCAAGGTGTTCTGGGAGCTCTCGGATCTCAATCAGATCAAAGACGCCGTGGTGGCGACCTTCTTTGACATCTATGAGGATGTAAGTGCAGCTCCTCAGCCCAGCAGCAGGGTCTGGGTGTGGCTGTGCCTGTCCCTGTGCCCTGCACAAACCTTGGCTGTGCAGCCTTGGGTTGTCCTGCTTAGCTGTGGATGGCCCTCTCTGTCCCAAATTGATTAGGATTATATTCATAACATTTGAAAGATATTAAAATAAATAGTGAATGTGTAAAGTTTGCTGCACAGCATTTTTTTTCAAGAGTGAATAAGCATTCCAGTGTAAACTTGGGATTTTTTCCCTCTAGGGAATCTTGGATATCATTGTGCTAAGCAAAGGCTACTCCAACAAGGACTTTGCTATCCATACATTGAAAAATAACTTTGAAGCAGATGCCTATTTTGTTAAAGTTATTGGTAAGTTATCAATATGTAATCAAAATGGGATGCTGAGAAGAATGTGAATATTTGAGCCTTTGCATATGAAAATGTCATGGTAAAGTTCTGTACCTCTGCCGTATTGAGCCTGCTTTGCAGGAGTTGGTGTGTGTGTCGTGTGGGAATGATGCAGAATCGCCTTCAAAACAGGCTGGGTTCATTTCAGGGACTCCTGGCACGGTGTGTTTGGCTTACACTGCGTGATCTGTTCTGAGGGTCACTTTGCACCCCTGTGGGAGTCAATTCTGTGTTTCCAGCCCAAAACCACGTGGCACAAATCTTACCTTGAGAGCACAGAGTGGCCATGAACGTGGCCAGGGTGTGTGAATTAATGAGAGTTGGTTTAAAAGGCTTGAGTTAGATTAGGATGTTCATAATTAGGTTTTTAAACTGCATGCCCTGCTGTGCTCTTCAACTGCAAAGGTGTTGAGCTTTGAGCTCATTGCTTGTCTGTCTTCCTTGACTTTTTGAGAACAAGTGAAAAATGAGGCTGTATGGGAGCCTATGAAGACAAAGCTCGATAGCAACAGCTAGAGGTTTACCTTCAAAAATTTTACTTGCTTTCATGTTATTTAAATGCATCCAATCCTCTAAAGCACACAATCTGCACACCACAAGAGAACAGAACTGCAGCTGCTGCTGGGAGCTGATGCAATTATTACTTTGTCCACAGCCTGAGCTCTGTTCTTATCGTGATAGTGTTTAATAATTTACCATGTTAATGGAAGCCTTATTTTAAATAATACCATATATCTGTAGTGTAATTCACAAAAGCATGCAGAAAATCCTCTGGAAAAATCTTACACTTCACAAAACCATATCAGAATTATAATTGTGTGATATTTTAATGGGGAAGAGAGTAATTTGCAACATGCTTTTTGATTCACTCTATGTAAATCTATCTTAAAAACTGGGGCAAGCCTTTTTTTAGCACCCTTTTAGGGTGTGAGTATTTTTGCATAGAAACCCCAGGAAATGGGAATTAGAGTGTCTAAAAATACTTTTACTGTGATACAGGGGAAAGTAATTCTAACAAAATGTGCTTTGTGTGAGTTAGTGTATCAATAAATGCATTGTGTTCACTTACTTGGCATACAGACAATGAGAACAGCTTTGCTCATTATAACTGATGTCAAATGTACTTGGTCAGGTAATTTGTTCCAGGAGTGAAACTGAACAGCAAATTTCAATGTGCCCTTTTGCATCAAAATGGGAAGAGTTGGTTCAGTATTGCATACTCACCTTTGTGTAATAGATAAAACAAGCTTGTAGCTTTAAAAGTCTGATTGTAGATACATATAGTCTTCAAATTCTGCTTTGCCACACGTTCATCTTAACTGTCCAAATTTTGGCGGGGTTTGGACCATAAAAAATATTAGATCTTACTGTATTTAGAAATTTCAACATGTTGAAATGACAAGCAAAGAATGATAATTTAGGGATCTTGACAGTTGTTAATATTAACACACAAATTGTTAGATAAATTCCCTGACTAGAGCAGTGCCATTTCTGACTCACGTAGGGAATGGGTCCTGGTCAGACTGTGAACATCTTACACACACCTTTCGGTATTTCCCTAGTCCCAAACATTTTGTACCCTTAACTCCATGGACCCTTAAAGAAGATGGAAAATGCTTTTAAAAACTCCTGGTGGTTAGGATGACCTGCCCTTAAATCTGGTCCAAATCTTCATTTTCTGTCAGCCACACTTGCTTTGGGACACCATAATTCATGGAGAAGTAATGTTTTTCCCTGGCTTCCGTACCTGGTGTGTATCCTCTTCCCTGCCCACAGCTATTACTGGCCTGCTGCTCAACCAAACTGTTGTCATTAGAAGTCCAAATTTTGCGCCAGGATGGACCTTAGATTATTGTATGTGTGTGGGTTTTGTTGTTTTGTTCTAATACTCAGTGTGACAGGATGTCCTGGCTTATAGAACAGATGGCTTTCTCTGTCCCTTGTTTATGTTTTTAACAGAGATTTCGGAGTGTAACTGACTTTTCAAACTAGTAAGTTTTAAACAAGTAATTGGAACAACTGTCACAGGCTTTAGGTATTAATTAGCATTATATACATCTGCTTATAATACTTTTGAATTAATTGAATAAGGGGGTAGTGGGATTTTTGCTTGTTATAGCTTTTGTGAATTGCTTTAAATCAAGTTCCAAAATGATGCCGTGTATAGAAGGAAGAGCCTTTATCTTTTTATCAATTAAAGCAGTAAAGCTGAATCTCTGCCAGTATTTTAAATGGTTAGAAATGAAGAATAATGAATAAAATGTATACTTCACTATTTTAAAAATGTTTTAATTTGGAATTTTTCTTACTGGCAAACCTGTCCTTTTGCAGATGGTTAACCAATGAGGTGGGATAAAACAGTCACTGATGAATTTCTGCCAAGTATGCTTCCAACAGATTAGGAAATGTCATACATTAACATAAATCACAAAGATACTTATTTTCTTTGTGTTTTAATGGCTACCTGACACTATCTCTAGACCTCACCAGATTTCAAAGGTGGTGCTTCTAAGATGGTTTGTGAACATAAACACTACAAGCTCACTTTTTTGTTCTTGCAGTTCTCAGTGGCCTCTGTTCTAATGACTGTCCTCGGAAAATAACAGTAAGTGTAACTATGGCTTTGTTTAGTATTTAGCTTCAAATAAGCTGAAGTCTAATTATACCAAAAGCTCTCAACATATTAAAAGAGTTATTGACTGGAAGAATGTGTAATCCAAATCATGACTGGCCAACTTCTGCTTCTGTGAGACCCATAACTTTGGGCAGCTGCTGCTCAGAGCTGCAGTCAATTGAGTGATTGTGCAGGAGCTTTGTTACCCAGCCCTGGGGGCTGGGATATACCAGAGACAAGAGGAACTTGGGTGCCCAGACTGTGAATTGTGCCAAGTCTTGGTGGGCACTTCGAAAGTCCAGGCAAAACTGACTGTGGGGCAGATCCAGCCATGGAGCCACTTCTGGCTAAACTCCAGCAGTGGGCACGGCCAAGGAAGGAAGTGCACTGGGCTCTGATGATTCTGCAGACAGCTCCATACACATGTGCTGTTTGCTGTTTAGATTATTTTATTTGTCTCCAGAGATCCTGCAACTCACCCACCAAACTGCCAATTAGCAAATTGTTTAGCAATGTTCACAGTGAAAGTTGGCCTGAGAGAGGAACTTAGAGGAATCAGAGGTAGCAGTAGCACTTCAGCTCTGCAAAAATTTCACATTTAATTTTGACTTGAAAATAGAAAAACTGCTTCAAATGGGGCTAACCTTCGCTTCAAGCCCATTTTGAGACATGGGGTTTAATTTCTGTTATAAAATAATGAGGTTTGATAGTATCATTAACTTAATTACAAAAATCAAGGGTTTAAAAAGCAAATCTTCACAGCAGATGTTGGTGAACATTTCATTATCGAGATCACTGAAACACTATTGCCTCCATTGTAATAGGAGTTCTCTGTCAGAAAGTAGCATAAGGTACATTATACCAGAGTACAGCTATGTGGCACAAAAAAAAAATTAAATTTCACCTTATTCACTCATCTTTCATAGATCTGCATTAGCATCACCTTTGTGGTCTCCTTACTTTTCATTCTAATCAGTTACTGTTTTCAGGCTTTGATCTCATCTGTCATCATTATCAGTTACTCTTGTGATTTAAACTTACTATTTTTTGAGGCATAGTGTGAAACATGTCATCGTCTCTTTTAGTGTTCCTTCTGTACCTTACTTGAAAGCTCTCTAGTGGATTTGGTGCCCTAATATCAGCTTGAATTCAGCACTAGGAAAAAAAAAACTGAAAAATTCCTTTAAAATGTATTCTTGCAGTTGTGTCTCATCCTCTCCCTTCCCCAGCCCTTCTTACTTAGGTGCATTTGTTATGGCTCATCACTCAGTAATGCACAACTTCCTTGGATGTTTGTTTGTTTTGTTTTTCCTCATGACTGTATATTGATGTTTATGTACATTTTCTTCCTCAAGGAAATTTGCTTAAATTAGATACCAATACTCAACACGTAACTGTTCACTTTCATGAACTAAATGAAACACCGCTAAATAATGATAAAAAAGATGGAATTTGTGTAGGTTTTTTTTTCAGTTCAGAAATACCATCAACATAGTGCATTCCCTCAGTATCGAATGAGTTCTGCTTTTTCAGCACATGCTGTTATTTCTTTGAGTTTTTAGGGTTTTTTTATTTTACTTGTAGCTTCCAAGGAAATATTAAACCTTTTGCCAGAGGACTGAATAGTATTGCTTTCTTCATGGGAAAATAAACAGCCACCTGATTACCCTGATTTTGAAAACTGATTTCCACATAATGCTACGACCAAAACAGTTGCAAGATTCTGAAGTTAAAATATAAAAAAGAAATTATTAATATAAAAACATTTTTCTTCAGTTTACTGTTTAATTACTATAAGTTTGTCTGTTCCTAAAATTTTGCCTGCCTTTTTCTTTGGTTTTTATCCCTTGCAGCCCTTTGGAGTTAATCAGCCTGGTCCTTACATCATGTACACCACTGTAGATGCAAATGGGTACCTGAAAAATGGGTCAGGTAAGAGAAACTCACAGTGAGAATACCCAAGGCAGCCTGTCTGTGTATGTGCTTCTCAGCATCCTTAAGAGTTGGTAAGGTGACAGAGGGAAATGGGAATGGTTTCAATGGTGCCTTCAGTTTACAGTGCCAAACCCCCCAACGTTCTCTTCCTTCTTTACAGATTGCGTTTTTGTTACAAACATTGCAATTGCATTATTTTTTCATTTGGCCTGTGCCAGTTGGGTTTGAACAGTTGGCTGTACCTGAAAAATTGTTGGGTAAAATATCAATCAGTTTGTGAAATAGCATAAGCTTCTAATTGCTTCCTAAGCAATTATGTATTAAGAGACAGCAGTGGTCTTGAAATACCTAAATATAGTCCTAGTAGCCAGATGACAAAGGATCAGGATGATATTCAGTACACACAGGATATATTTGTCTGGAGTTGTTCAGTTCACTACAACTGGCAGCTAACAAAATCAAATCCTCAGTAGCCTGAGGAAGCTGGAGAGGAAATGCCTGTGTCCTTTCAGGTAATACAGCAATTACAGGGTATCAATAAGGTAACAGGGTCAAAATCAAGGGGAAGGAGTGTTTGGTGCACCTTGTATTGTAAGTAAAGCTTTAATGGCCTGAGATGGTGCAGATGCCACAGTTTGCAGGAGTCCAAAAACAAAGCAGCCAAAGAGAGAATAATCCATTAGGCCATGGTCCAAGCAGTGCCTGATGTTGGAATATCCTGGGGTTTATGCTGCCTTCCTAGGTGTGTACTAGTGACTCCTAGAAAACACAGGAGACTGTACAAAGTGGTTTATTAGTCTCATTTAGGACTGTTAATCTTAGTACTATAATGGACTCACTTCTTGCTTAGGCAGAAAATCCCAAACTCAAAAGCTGAACATGATCAGAGTATGAAGGTCTGTAAGTGCAGTCATCTGTCACTCCAGTCTCATTTCAGCTTAAACTCAGATTTAAAAGAAAAATGTTCCAGTAGTTTGCTGGGAAGACAGTATTCTGTATAACACTCACTTACATAAGAGCACTAAGTTAGGGGGGAAAATGCCAAGGTCCTGAATCAATCTGAATCACTGGCAATGCTCTCAGCATGAACAGTGTGCTCAGGACTGTTAATTCCATCTGAGAAAAATTAAAGATGATGTCCTGAAATACAAACCAGATAGCTGCAAAAACATATCTTGATCCTAGCATTTCTGTACTTGTACATGCTTAAATAAAGATATTTTTCTTCCTCTGTGTCATGGAACAATGCTCATATCTTACAAATGTGTGGAATAAAACTAGCTTAAGATTTGGACCTATTTCATGTATCATTTTCAAAAGCAAATGCATTTTTCTTGAACATTTTTTTTTAGGGTTTGCTGAGTTCACTTGGTTGTGGCTTTGTTGTTTGTTTGGTTGGTTTGGGGGGGGCAGTTCTTCTAGAAATGCAGTGTTTTTACAATTTACTCTAAGAAACAGTTATCAAATGTGATTTAATACTGCTATATTCCCTTCACAGCTACCATATTTACAATAATAAAAACCTAACAGAGTCCAGGCATGATGAATTTCCTTTTCTGTTCTGACATTATGAAATAACAGTAATGAATTCCAAGTGCATTTATGACCCTAGCAGTATTGCTACAGGGAATTCTCTAATGCTGTCTTTGATCAGTTTCTCAACACTAATAAGTTAATAGATTTTTTTGAGTCTGTGTGATTCCTGCAAGAACTTTTCAAAGTCATGTTTTCTGAGGGTATTACATTAAGTTTGTAGCTAGATTTTCTTATCTTGCAAGTGTTGTGTAAGATTCAGTAAATGTTCTAACTAGAATTACTGGCCTACAGGTTGTTGCCTTGAAAAACAGCCCATTACATCACAATCCTCCTCTGTTTGACTATCAAGAAATCATCAAGCAATACTCCTTATGTGTACTGGTAGGCAATAGCAAACCCACATGGCATTTTTGTGCCATGTATAAACCTACAAAACATCTTTTCCACATTAAGCTTTTATTCATTTAGCATCAATATGCTATTTTAAAACTAATTTTAATCAACTTACTTGTCTTCCTTACACAATATTACGGGACAATCCATATTTGAAGCTTTTAATTATCTAAAAGGAGTAATGAGCTAATCAAAATTTTAAAATAATTAATCCCTTTCCCAAGAAGTAACATGAGTACAAACATAGCTCTTTTTCTGATGAAAACAAAACTCACCATTCCCTTTTGGTGTCCCACTCCAAAGTCAGCTGCTGTTATTTATTGCCTGTATGGCTGCTCTCAATGGGGGAACAGTTGTTGGCAGGACCACTGCACCCAGCCAGCTGAAGTTATCCCTCCAGCCCTGGGCTTAAGTAAATCATAAAGTACTCAAAGCCATGGCCCCACGCAGCGTCTGATCTCCTAAATTCTGCAGGACTTCAGTTGTGAGTTACGGCATCCTTCATGTAGGCAGTACTTGTGCAAAGAGTGAAATAAAAAGGCCCATATGGCTGTCCTTATCTAATTCATTTTAAGGTTCTTTGATCTGCCAAGCCTTAACTACAGGAAATTTGCATAATTATGAGGGTTTTCTTAAAAACATTGTTAGAATTGTTCTGTCTCCTATTAACATTCCAGTATGTTGTTAAAAGATAGCAGAATAATAATTAGCATGTATTCTGTGCTTTTACTTTCACATTGCTCAATTCACTTGTAATTTTACAACAAGAAATACTGTTAAATTACCTACAAGGAATAGCAATTGCCAACATGGGCATTAGAATGGAGACGTTCTGGGCCTTACATCTTCAGTTAATATCTCCTCAGACCTTCTCTTCCTGAGAGGAAAATCAACTGGAACAGCTTCTTCAAATATTTAAGGAATTTCATGCTTGAGATCAGACCAGGTCCAGTGTAAATCTGGGAGAAGTACACAAACTCAAATTTAAGTCATGCTTTCTGATCCATGTCCTGCAACCTGCCTTCTCCCTTTTCTTTTGGAGCTGTTATTTTTAAGGAGTTCCCACAGTTAAGTATGAGTGTCAGCCAGGATTTTCAGCTCTACATAGACATTTCCAGGCTTTTATTGGGAGAATATCTTTTGTGTTTCAGCCTGTGCTGTGCACATCTGAATTTTCTCTCCTGAAGTAAAAATACGCTGATAGAGTTTGAAATAAATAGGGTCATGCTTGCAGCTTGTGTCTACCAAACATATTCATTCTGTGGGCCAGGAACAAGTGGCAATAAATGTTTCAGGTTTCCTCAAAGCTCCATATCCATAGGAAGATGACAAGAGTAGCTTCACTGAATGGCTCATATGGATCAAGTCGTAATTTGTTTAAGCATCTGTGTGAGTGAAGCTGTGTGGACTGATGGCCTTTGCAGCTCTCATTCCAGAGCTCTTTCATTTTGCTGGTTTTGCTTTGTTTTGTTTTAAACCTTCCATGGCAGAATGACCTTTCACATGCTGTGAAGTCGTGCCCTTCTGGTTTTTTGAAATCTGCTTACTCTTCCCTGTTGTTGCATTGAGTTCTCCTGCTGTTTAACTAAATTGAATTGTGAGGTGAACACAAATGTCTAGCAGCTATTATAGTCATGAATTTAAACATAAACATTGCAATATGTACCAGAAAAAACGCAAAATAAGCTTATTTTCAATGGCCATTTGACACTGCAAGGTTCATTGTGTAGAATTCCACTACACAGAAAGAAGTGTATTCATGGAACAAGCTGGAATAATTTAATAATTGAATAGCTGGATTCTGTTAGGAGGGATTTTCTGGTTGCTATAGGTGGGAATAGCCTGCTAGTATGTTTTTCTGTATAACTCTCTTTTTTTTAAAAAACTTACTTGAACTTGTAATGTTGCTTGCAAATTTACCAAACCTTGGATATTTGGGCACTACAAATGACACAGCCTCCCCCTATCAGCAGTATGATAATTTTATTGTTTGAGGGGTTTTAAAGAGTTACTAGTTTTACTTTCATAATTTTATGGTGTAAAGGTATTTTTCATAAAAATACATCTTCTCATATAAATGCATCAGGTTTGGAGTTTGGGCTTGCAGAAGTATGCCAAGCGTTGGCAGCACAGCAATCATCGCTGTCCAGGTCCCAAGAGTGCACTTTGAACTCCCTTTCCCATGTTATTTCTGGTACTCCAGAACCAGGTATGGCAGAAAAGGTTGAGGTGAAGCTGTGTCCTGCATTAATCTGGAATTTCCTATTATATGGACTAAGGAAAAGAGGCAGCCAGCTGGGGAAAACAGGGAGTCATCCCCAGCCCTTAGAAAACTGAAGTTACCATTGCATATTTTAAGCAGAAAAAGAGCTCTTGGACCACTACATTTTTTTCCAACCAGTGTCCTCCAAAGGCAGTAATAAAGGAACTGAAGGAAAGCTTTCAACTAAAGCCAAGCAAACCAATTTCTCCAAGTTTCTATGAAGCTTCCAAGTTTGAAGTTGTTGGGTTCTTGTTAGTTTGGGGTTTTTTCCTGAAAGCTTCTTCGTAAATTCTTAGGCATATTCCATGAATTTTTCACTACTATCAGTTAAATTTTCCCTTTCTCTTGCAGTAAGTGCTTCTGGCATATTTTCAAATAAAATAAGGAGCTGTCAGTTTCAAAAAATGGGGAAATACTCAGTGCAGTTTAGCCCAGTGCTGGTAAGGGCTGCAGAGTGAACATCACTGCAGTGGCTCAGCTGTGCAGGGCAGTGACACACGGTCACTGTGAGATCGTACTGAGATCTGGAACTGCCTTGGAATTGTTCCAGCTGTTGCCTGTGTGTTGTTCCCAGCTATGCAGCAATCCATGCAACTCCTGCATGGCAGGTTTTGGACTAATTTTTACTTTTTCTAGGATGCATTAGTTTGTCTAATCTATAGAAAAGAAGTCATTGATGTGCTGACTTCAGTATTCAGGTAGGTGATGGTACAGAAGAATTTACATGCAAGTCTGAGGCTAAAGGGTACACTTTTGGAATCCTGAATAGTATTCCTGGATTTTGAATTACTGAGAATGGCTTTTAATTGACTAATTAAATGCGAATAGTATTTTGTTAAGAAAAGTGTAATAAAAAAATTATAAGGAATGCTTTGGGAAACCACAAGTTGAAATCAGATTTTCCATTAGTCTTTCAGTTCTGTGTAGCGATCTCACATATTCTGCTCTGTTATTTCACAAAATAAGTTTATTTAACATGATTGACCACTATCAGTATTGCGCATCTATTTCTGTTGGTTCACTGAGGCTGTTCCTAAATCCAGTATTACATATTGTCAGTGCTGTTTAAACAAGAGAAGGCATTGCTTCTACATGTAAATGCAACCACCTTCCCCTCAGAGTTAAATTCTTCAGCCTGAAATAAGCTGTTGAGGACATTTCAGTTCAGCTCAGGGTAGAACAGGCTACCCTTGAGCTTTCAGCAAGTTTACATCAGGATAATGGAAACAGAAGGAAAATGACTTAATTCAGGTATAAAAGAACAAGTACTGGATGTGTCACAGACAACACATGGCTCTGGTTTTCAGACAAGACTTTAGAAAGGTTAATGATATGAATTGCTTCCAATTTTATATGCCAGACTTCAGAGGTAAGGAGATTGATTCCAAAAGGTCCAGAATGGTTTCTGAATATCAAACTCTGCGAAATCTTCTGAGGTTTGGCTGCCCAACGTCATTAGCTTTTTCTTACAAATCTGATATCTGACAGGCTGAAACCACAGAAAACCATGTCCTAAAATGTTGAGGATTTTACTCTGCCCAAGGTTTTTTGAAGCAATAAACTTAATGATTTATGATCTAAAACAAGAATATAAACACCACCACTGATACCAATAGGTAGCCCATGATATCTGCATGCTTTGAAATAGCATTTTTGAAACAAGAAGCTTGAGGCAAAAGACATAGAATTAAATAGTCTTAAAAGTAGTATTAAAAAGAAATCATGTGTAGCATCGTCAGGAGAAAGTTTTTTAATTCTTGTTTACAGTAACAGTTCTACTGATGAAGCAAAAAAAACTGCGAAGCAACAGCCACTTCCTCCATCTTGCCTACACTGACTTCCAAAAACCTAAGGAACAATTTTAATGTAAGAAATAAATCCCACTTTCCTCCTTTTCCTCCTTGAAGATGCAAAACTATTTTCAAATTTTCTTGGAACAAGTAGAAAGCTGTTTCCAGTAGTTTTACAGAGGGCAAATTGCTATAGTTGCTATTAAAATTAAATTTGAAATATTTTCATAAGTAAATTACTTACCAGTGACTGGGAACTTCAGACAATGTCAATAAACTGTTGACAGTACTCTCTGTAATTTCCCTTTTTATTTTTCATCTTGGTTCAGGGCTTTTATGTTTCTCAGGTGAGCAGTTGTCATTCGTAATTATTTGGTTGCAATTCTAAGTGGAACTTTTCAGTAAGCATCAAACAGAATTTATGATAGATACAGGATGAGGAAAGCACGAGTCTCAAAGATCTCCTGTGCTTAGTCAGCTTTAGTGTAAACTGGAACCTTCCATGTGCCATCATCCTGCTTAGCTAATACCTCCCAATTTTAAAGGCAAATAAAAAAATAAGTATGTGCACATTTTCTGCCTGCTGTGTAGAAGAAAACATTCCTTTCTGACCTTTGCAAATGATCTATTTACATCGTGAAGCGTAAGATTTCATTATCCTTATCTTAGTAGGCATAAGAACCAGCGTTAGTAGCCATGAAATTATGCAGTGCTTTAAGAATTCTAGCTGCAGTATGTGACTCTCTAACCTCTTTAAGGCTGACTGCACACAGTATATGACATTTTCTTTTATTCACTTTAATTTAGTTGACATTCATTTCATTTGTAAGATGAAAGAAAAAAGCAAGATCTTAGTTGCAGTCTTCTCATGATCCTATATATTTCACTCAAAAGTAATTCTAAAAGCTTTTTGATGTTACAGCAGTACCTTGTTATTTTGGGGAAAGTCCTTCAGCATTCAGCATTAGTGAAACAAATTCTAAAAGAAAATCTTTATGTTGCAGCATGATCGAGTAACACATCTGGTTTGTTTCTATAACGAAGCCAAATTAAATAAAGCCACCTTTGCCCTTACTACTTGTATGTTGGTAACTGGAGGGTTCAGATAGTACGTAATTCGAGAATTACTCCCATTTTAGATTTGGATGTTGACACCTAGAGATTGAGCAATTCAGCCAAGATCATGTTAGGGAAGTCAGTGGCAAGGCAGGGACACACTCAGGACTCAAATCCTGTGCTGTCCTATCCTGTATTATCTCAACTCACTGGAAAAATCCCTGGTGTTAAAGAGAAAAGCTGCTCAGTCAGTGCTTTGTGCCACATCTTCTGTAATCGAGAAATTTACCTAAAAATGTGCACAGTACACCTTGTTCTCACAAGAGAGACCTGAAAGTACAAACCCAACTTCTATTTCCTTGTCCGTTTGCTCATTACATGGTTCTGTGTGGGGAAAAAGTAAATCTAAAATGTGTATAATCTTTAGGAAGACCATTACTGTTTCTTTTTGCTAATAGAATTTTAGCTTAATAAAAAGGTAACTGCATCAAGCTGATTTGTCAGATCTCAGTTGATGTTTATCTAGCTTTTTAAAATAAATTATTATAACTCTAAACCCACAATAATACAGAATATTTACCTCCTGATTAAACAGGCCTGGTTCAAAACATGTCTGACAGCATATGGCAAGTGGCTTCCTCAAAAGCTGGTAGGGGCAGGGAGGTTCACAAAAACCAGAACCATGAAGTAATCATTGTAATGAGCAGGGGTTCAGAATTACCAGCCTGCAATACAGGGAGTAGTTTGTCCCCAGAGGAGCACACAAGAGCTGGAGAGCTGCTTCTGGAAGTGGGTGTTGTGTCTCTGCTGTCCCTTGGTGAAGTGCTGCTGTGCTGTGGCCCATGTTTGCACTTACTGCGCATTTCCGGGAGCCAGGAACGGGAGGCTGGGTTTGGTTTTTCTTGAAAGGGTGTTTGGCTTTGCCAAAGAAGTGGTGGTGGTCAGTTAGGAGTTTTTCCTGCCCCTGTGTTCACCGCAGCTGTGCAGGATGTGGTGTCACCAGTCTGGCCCACAGCTGGTGGGCTGAGGTAAAGTGCTGCCTCCTGAATCGAGCCTTGGATGGGAGTGCGGAGAGGTAAAAAGGGTTGGCTGTAAAGTCAGTGCAAAATCTGTATTCCTGTTCTGTAATTCATATTCTGTTGCATTTTAGTGTTTAACTTCTAATTTCCAGTTTCAGGCATAATCTATTAGGGGTCAAAGCAGAGAGAAATCTGATGCTCTAAAAATACTGACTAAATCACATCCTTGTGAAAAGGTGTTTCTGTTGGTCACAGAAACCCACTTGTGGTTGTCAAGTGTCCCTTGAACTCATTCCTGTTAATCTGGTGAAGGCTGAATTCACTGCGGTGCTTCTGAGGTGCTCATACCATTCCTGCTGAGGAACCAGCTCACTTGCTAAGAGGCTTCTAGAGAACAAAGAACCCACACAGGATCTGAATCTGTTGGCCAGAAATTAAAAGATTACAAGATTTTTTTATTTAAATGGAGTACCTGGATACTTTGGAAATGGGATGCCAGTGAACTTGTTGATAACTGCAGCACTTGTCTGTTTCCCCACTGCCTTTTCAGGAAACCAAGAATCTTATTTTCCAGTTACAGTTTCTCCTTTAATTATTATTAACTTGCAACCACTGCAATACTGTTTTCATTTAATTTATTCTTTGAAAATTTGTTCATGAGAATTTACTTAGCTAATTTTGTGACACAGTAGTAATTACTGATTAATACTGACAAGAATTAAAGTGAACCTTCACATGTTGAGTCTGATCTTGTCAATCAATGGGGCAAGACACTTGGCACTAATCATATAAAAATAAATGCAGATAGTTGATTTCTTCTCAACTTGTAACAAATAATGGAGGTTTGGTTTAACATAGAAATGATGCTCAAAAGAATTGTCTACCTAGAAATGTAAAGCATTTAAGCTCTTCTCCAAGTGAGCACTCACAGGTAGTTTGGAAATGTGGGATTGAGCCTTTAAGAAGTAAATACTCATGCAATTGGTTAAAATGTTTTAAACATTTTTATTATTGACTGGGGAATGTGTATTTGTGTAGCAAGTTGCTAGTTTGCGGGTTGATTGATTGATTGATTGATTTTTTTTTCCCCCCCTAAAATACCTACTTGGGCTTCCTTTCTGCTTTCCTTGCAGCTGGCCAGCTCAGCCAGTCAGCACATTACGCTCTCCAGCTGCCCTACAACGTGCTGGGCTTGGGCCGCAGCGCCAACTTCCTCGACCACTTGTACGTTGGCATCCCTCGTCCCTTAGGAGAAAAGGTTGGTTGACATTTAAGATTGTCAAGCTGATATTAATGGTGCTGCCTTTCCTAAGAGACTTCGGATGGGAATACTTCTGGGACACTTCCTTTTTTCATTTTCTGAAGTAAGAATATCAAAGAAGAGGTTTGCATACAGAAAGGTTTGCCCAAAAGGACCAGTTTGCCCAGCTTTTTGGGGGGTGTATAAGCTCTGAAGCCTGAAGAAGAAAACTAAAACAGTCTATAAATGTTAGCACACACAGGTATGTAGTGCTTGTTTGTAGGGAAAATGGGTATCAGGTCTGAGAGTCCAATTATTTTGGACTGCAGTAGCTGTAGGGCTTTCCCGGGGTTTCTCTGCCCAGGCTGGGACCCACGTAATCCCTTCTGCCTTGGTGATAAAACCATGGTCAGTGTCATGGGAGAGGGAGATTACTGTGATTCTCTAATCTTTGCATGAAACATAAAAGTGAGGTCCTCACCATTTTCAGTCTTTAAAGATCCGATAGTACTACTTTGAAAAGCGAGGTACTCAAATTGGCCAAATTCTGATTTGGATAATTGCTTTGCCTGCCTCCTTTGTAGAATCAGTTCTTCTCTTCTTTCCCTATTATGTTGTTGCTTTGTACTTTTAAAGCAGATGCTGTGTTTCATGTCAGCAATAGTTATTTTGCTTTTTACTTTTGGGGGGTGGGTTTTAAAGCATTTTGGAGCTTTCAGAATAACAGGTTTATAAAAAGATAAGGGATTAATCACTTTTTTTTTTTTAAACTCTACAACTCTTTTATTTCTCCTTTTGTATGTTTCAACAGAGAATTTCTTTGCTTCTAAGTATGTTGGTCTGTTAGGAATTGACACAGCCTTTGTTTTTCTTTCAGTCCATAAGAAAACAAGAATGGACAGCTATCATACCAAACTCCCAGCTTATAGTCATTCCCTATCCTCATAATGTTCCTCGAAGGTAATGTCACCATTTGGATTTGCACTTCCCAAAATTACTTTACTACACAGTTTACATTAGGCATTACGTGTAGGTTTACAAATGGTTATTTGTATAGAAAGTTACTGAAGAACAAGGGCAGGGGGTCAGTTCTGAGCTGGAGCTGAGAATGCTGCTCAGGTATTTACACACCTCTCAGATGGTGCCCATAAGCAATCAAAACCTATTACCAGCTCAGACAAACAATCAAAATGTATTACCAGCTCCACTCCTGTAAATAATAACATACTTGCTAGATTTAACAACATCCTCAGTGACAAATTACAAGCATGGTAATGGCTGAAGTAAGCATTTTTGTTTCACCAAACATGCAATTTCTGTCTGGTTCCATAGAAAAGCTTTGCTTCAGCCCTTCTGAATGCAGTAGCTGTTGCTACACGAATGAATGTTTTCCTTTAAGTAAAGGTGAATGGGTTGGTTGCATGAGAGATTGAACAGAGAATTCGCTTTGCAATTAAAATGTTTCTCCCAGAAAGAGAGCATGTTTCTCTTTTTGCTATTAGAGAAAACATTAGTCAAATATTCCAGCTGCGTTTTGCCGCTTGATCTACCAGTGAGGTCAGTTGCATTTATCATGCAGAAATGATTCTGACATCAGTTCAGCAGTTAATTTTACTATAGAACAAATAACAGTGGAGAAGTGATGTGCTGCTTGAGTTGCTAATTAACAACCATAGAAATAACATCTGCCAGATGAAAATTTAGTTACAGTCTTGAGGTATTTAAAGGTATGTGCTGTGCAAAACAATTTCTGTTATCGTATCTTTAAACTATTTTTGCTTTTGTAGAAAGTGGGTTTATGGACATTGTGGAATAGCAAAGGATGGAATCCCCAGAAGAAATCAGATTTCATAATAAAAGCTTCTTAATTTTTTTTTTTTAACGTAATGTGTTTTCCTGAGAGGCCTCAACACAGACAGAGCCTGCTGCTGACAGATTTCCCATGATAGGATACCTGTACTACAAAAAGGGCGTTCCTCGGGCCTCAGAACCCCACATGATTTGAGGGATGTTTTTCAGGAGCCCTCAAATGCTCAATTTTGTTGATCTTCAGCCATAATCCACTAATTATGTTGTCTAGAACTGCAGCTGTCCCTGTAAACTTCAGACAAAGAGAACTGGACCCATGAGCCTGTCCAAGAGGAGCTTCTCATGCGGAGGAAAAATCTTTCAGGCTTATTTCCTCCTGCTGCTCCCAGGCCCCAGGCCTTCCTGTGAAAGGTTTCCGTACGCATTTTACTTTGGCCTGGGCAAGGGCACAAAATAAATCTCCTAATGAGACAAAACTCATTCCCTGAGGATATCCATAGCATTCATCAAAAGTTAAACAGAAACTGTACTTAGACGTGGTATTACTCAAAAATAATTATATTAAGCCATATATTTCCAAGTAAACATCATTAAGCTTCAGTCTCTAAGTAGAGCTGCTCATTTCTGTAGACCAGGTTGTCACCTGTCTTACCCTAAAAGGTTCTTTTCATCTTTGTAAGTTAAATCTGTTTTCTGCTTCTTAATGAAGGGTATTAATGTTTCCTTGGATTTTCTTCTTTTGTGTAGCTGGAGTGCCAAGCTGTATTTGACCCCAAGTAACATTGTACTGCTAACAGCTATAGCCTTAATTGGTGTCTGCGTTTTCATCCTGGCAATAATTGGCATATTACACTGGCAAGAAAAGGTAAGCTAATTTACTAGAATATTTTCTATATATTTTCTATACTATTTAACACTCCCTAATATTTTACAGACCTGTACATTGGGGTTCTTTTTTACTATTTTTCTATAGTATAATAATTTCTGACACAGACTGAATTGAGTCTCAAAAGGTGTTATTATTAATTTAATATTTACCACGAGTTTAAAAATTGGCATTATTTTTATTTAAGCTCTAAGACACTTAAGCTGGTCCATGTTGCTCTTCATTTCCTTTTTTTTTTTTTCCATTAAGCTGTTATTTTCAACTTAAATGAGACATTTTTGTTTCATATCTAAGCTTTCCATTTTGCAGTTTTAAGGAGAACTGTTTTGGAAAACAGAACATAAACTCAGTTTACTTATCTTGAGTTCTGCTGGTAATCTGAAAATAAGGAGAAAGTCTTTTTTCTGTATCTCTCTTTTCTGGTTACACTGACATTAGCATTCAGGAACGTATAGGGAGTCAATCGTGCATATTGGCTGCTTTGCTCTGTGGGTCTGAATTATACATGCAGGATATAGAAATCCATTGATTTGAAGAAGCATTTTGAAAGGGGCCTTTCATGTCACAAAAGAAACGCATTCCCATTTTTCTTAACTATGCTCAGTTCGCAATCATACCCAACTAGCAGAGTTGCCAATAAATGTTACTACATACCCAAACCATAATCTTAGCTGTCAGATAAAATTACTGCACATTCTGACATGGTAGAACTGTTTGTTATTTTGTGCTCGTGGAAATAAAATGACCTCGTTAAACATTCAGATAAGCTTTGCGCATGCTTCATATTTAAGTGTTATTTGTCAATCTTCACCCTTCAAAATGTTAAATACAGTCTCCAACTAATAATAAAGCTAGGAATAAGACACACAAAGGAAAGAAATACAAAGTTTATGATGGCTGTCATTAGCATGTCCTGCTGTACCAAGAAAGCACTGCTTACTGGTAGCCCAGGGCTGGGCACTGCCTGGGTTTAATTCTCTCTCCAACATAACTTTAGCAAACAAGAGTAGCAGGAAAAGGTACTTGGACTTTGAGTTGGGGAAGGATTAACTATGTATAATTCCATCTGGAGAAATGCAGATTTAATGGCAACATCCTAAACAGTTTTTATACAACAATTCAAGCATTGTAGTGTAAGGAAGGACTCAGCCCAGAGTGAGTGCTTTTAGAGCTGTTTTAAGCCCCAGGTGTGTGAATGAAGTGGTGTATTGGTTATATTGTAAACACATTTCCAACTCTGCAGCACAAAATAGGCACAAATATTTGGACAAATTGTGTGTATTTTCAGACCACTGTATAAACATGCATTAATTCCTATACTTTTCCTCTGGATTTTTACCTTCCCAATTGTTAGAAGTGGTTGAGACACTGAACAAATAAGGATGCTCACCACGGCTGTATTGTGCATCACTGACGTGTAAAGTTAAACTCCAAAGTTCCTTGTTTCTAAGCTTGTTCTTAGTTTGCTGTCTCTCAGTAATTCTCTCATAAAAATATTGTCCTGGCTAAATGCCACTTTCCCATGCAGATCTCTGGAGTACATGTAGCAAAGACAGGAAGGGGAAATGAAGTGGCACTTAAAATCTTTTCTTTCCCCCAGAGGATGTATGTGTCTGTAAGCTGCAGCGTTTTATTCAGCAGTTTAAATAAACCCTGTACTTTGACCTCTGCAGATAAGCAGTAACAGGAGCCCTTTGTCTACAATAGTTCTTACACACTCATCTGCCAGCCAGGTATTGGAGTACTGAAATAACTGTAGGATTTAGGGGTAGGTGTTGCTCTGTATTGCCTTAGAAATTTTGAATGCATTGAAGAAAAGAAAGCTTTGAAATCTCAGTTACTAGATTTTAGTTTTGATACATCAAATGAAAGAGAAATTGAAGAAGAATTGACACCGTTATTCATCTTGCAACAAATACAATCTTGCTGCACTTGCTACAGCCCTCAATAGTCCTTATTCTCATTCTTGATAACTTGCTTTGGGGTTGTGAGGCTGGTCATGGAAACACTGCACAGTGATGGAAATACTGCTAGAGAGGGTTTCCTAGATCCAGCAGAGTATCAGTTACTGTCAAATTTGAAGCAGTAATTTTTTCAGGAAGCATACCAAGAAATGGAGTGGAAATTGTTTTCTAAGTGAGACTATGAAATTTTGTGGAATGTGACAAGCATTTCAGTGTAGGAAAGAGTGTGCCACTCCTTCCTTCCCACCCCTTTTTTGACATCCAGAATACTACTGACACTGATGAAGTCCCTGCCAAAAAAGCCAGACTGATATATCTTAAACCTCACTGACAGCTCTGCTGCTGCTACAAAATGCAGTAAAATCCATATTTAATCCAATGAAGTTGCTATCACACATAAACATTGTGTAATGAGGAAATCTTTGGCCTTGAGCCAAAGCAGATGACGAACTCTCATGGCAGAAGACGGGCACTGATTTCTGCCACAATTGTTGTGTATTTTTATCAACTGAGACACAAATGTGAATGCCCACACAGCACGTACTGGAGAGGCTTTGCTTCATTTTACTCCGTAAAAAAACAAAAAGGAAAGAAAGAAGTTGGGTCTGTGGAAGCTAAAAAGCATTTCAGTCTGCTTTGCCAAATTCTCTCATGCTGGGATTTACACATACTGTCTGTCATGACAAAAGCACTGTTTCTAAAGAAGTTTGCACTGTGTGTTCAAGAATCCTTGAAGAAATGCTTCCCTCCTCTGTTAAGTGCTTTAGCACACAAGAGGAGACATGTGAGAGAGGACATGTTTTTACACATGACATGGATTATAGGTACAATTTAAATATGCTACTTTTTTCCCAGCACCACCCAATTCACTCTTTCAGCAGGTCAATGTGTGTTCTGCATAAATAAGCAGGGAAATGCATCCTACTTCACATTTTCATAATACAAACAAAAACCACAGAACATTTTTTGCGTACGTGGTGCTGTTAATTGTTGGTTGAACTGCCATCTTGCTCTAAGTTGTATTTAACAGTATGTTTTTTAAATGAAATTCTTTGTACATGTAGCATAAATTACATTTACAGATAGTCCAGAGTAATTTCATCTTATATTTATAATGTAGACAAAATGCATACCAGGAAACAGTCTTCAGGTTTGAATTATTCCTTTTAAAAAGCATTATTAGAAATAACAGAAAATAATGGGTCATAAATACTACAACAGCAGAGCATTAACAGCAGAAGCCAATTTTGCGTAGATATTGCTATTTCAAGCTGACATCATTTAAAAGTTAATTGTTGGGGCTTTTACTTAGCCTTTTGTCAAATGGCTTGAAAAAAATCAACCATTCTCTGACACTTGACAGCTCATTTCTGTAACAGCATTGCTCTAGATTCCACAAAGTGTTTTTTTATTATTATTTTTCAGAAAGCAGATGACAGAGAGAAGCGACAGGAGGCTCATCGGTTCCATTTTGATGCTATGTGACATGCCTTAATATTTATGAAGGAGCTGCTACTCATTTGCTTAATTGAAAGACTAAATTCTGATTTTTAAAATTATTACCATGAAAGTACTGTTGGTGTGTTATTTGTAAATGTTGCATTATCTGGTATTTATTTGGAAAGTATTAAAATTAGACCTGAATGTCTCACAAGGCCTTTCAGTTAAGAGACTGTATATAATAGCATTTGGCCTTTATTTAACAGAACTGTACATTTATTTTTCTTAGTAAAGGGATCAAATTGCATGTACCATTGTTTATGTACCAATTCTTTAGTAATATTTGATAGAAAAAAAGCTGTGTAAATTAAGTGTAGCATTTCAGCGAGCAGAATACCTTGTACCACTTGGTCTTATCCTTTATTCATTCCTGCAAAATAACCTGGTTTCTGAAAATTAAACTTGTGCAATTTCTCAGATGACTTAATCGTTAATTATTTTGATTGTATTAAATGGTGCTTAACCTAAAGTATTCTGTATTTTTCTTTGTTTAAATCCATGTGTGCAATAGTTAAAGAACTTAAGAAGTAGAGAACCGAAAGGAACCTGCAGTGTAGTGCTAGTTCAGTCATCCTGGGATAGATGCAGTATTTATGTGTGCTAGTCCTAGGGAGAAGACAACGCAGTAAAAAATTAAAAATCATAAAAATGTATCAGCATTACATAAACTGCTTTTATAATTAAACTAGAACCACATTTATTTTAGAAAGGCACAAAGTCATTATGAAAGTAACTATTTTTTTAACGTAAGAAAGGTATTGAATTTTTTATTTCGTTTTGTTTTTCAAGAAGTTAAAAGAAACATTTTTGAGTCGAGACTGAGGATTGACGCCCTAAAATGTATTGCTAAGTGATGAGATATACAAGGATTAAATTAAGAATGTAATAGGACACTCAGAATAATCAATGCACATTTTCTATGTACACTGCTATGCCCAAATTTCCTAAGGCTATAATAATGACAGAGGACGAGTCGCTCAACTTTAAATATTTTAAGTGGTGATGAAGTTACAGTTGCTCAGTGTACTTGGGATTCTGGAAGAATCTCTGAGAATAATCATGCTTTTATTTTACATGAGTTTACATGATTAATTTTGCATTTACATCAGTTAATTTGCATTTCTGATACCGTTTGATAAACTAGAACGTGCTTTCTCAACAAACTGAAAGTGTCGGTGTTCAAGGCACTCCCATGTGCTGTGGGTCCCTGCTGGGGTCTGGCACTTGCCTGGAATGCTCCGTGTGCCTGGCAGTGCAGCCCGAGACAAGAGGGAGCAGGTAAAGCTGGGCTGGTGGTGCCCACCCCGAGTCCCAGTCAGACCCTGGGTTACCATGGCAGTGCTGAACACTGACGCATTCATACAGCAGCACCAAGCCAGGGCAGAGCAGCAGCGTCCTGAGCTCTGAAGTTTCACTGGGTATTTCCAATATGCACTGATCCGATGCCAGCAGAGGAGACTCTCATATCACATTACTGTTATTATTCAGGACAGAGTATTTCCTCAATGCACACCTTCAGTTTTTCTCATGAAAAGGTAAGATTTTTTTTTTTAGATAAGCACTTAATGCTTTTGGACTTTTTAAACCACATTGATAGAATTGGCTCCCACCAGCAAAAGAAAGAACAGATTTCATGATTAGGAGGATGCACAGTTCAGTATATTTTTCTGTCTCTTTCAGATGGTTGGAGAATAATGCTAAATGCATAATGCACTGTGGCAGCAAAGTTGTCTGTAGCCCTCTATCACAATATAATACACATAGAGTAGCTTCCGTATGTTTTTTGAAAAAGCAATTAGGAGTAAAATAACCTCATGCTGACATTTAAGCTGTTGTACGAAACAATGAACTTGGTATCTTTTGCTCTGAGGTATTTTGCATGCTCAGTAATGCATCATTGCATCACTATATACAATATAATAAAGTTTACCCCAGGTTCTAAGTACTTGTAGCATGGCTCACACAGTCTATGCATACTGTTTTGAATTAAGGCATTAAATATTGTTAAACCTGTTGTCAGAGGTTTCATGTTGTACTTTGGTTCTCTCTTCTATAAGCATTAAACATATGTTTGGGAAGGTTATTGCCCTTCTACCAGGAAGTTTTAAGAAAGCAGCATCAATTAGAAAGTTGTAGTTCCAGGTGATTGTCACAGTAACTGAGAAGTGAGAAATAGTTCGAGCTACATAAATTTTCAAACTGCAGCCACTCTAACACAGCCCTGGTGAGAAATGCTATTGGAAGCTTCCTCGGTGTGAAATTTCACCTATATAAAAATACTGTTGACAGGCCAACTGACAGATGGCTGTTGAAATACCATCTTTCTTTGTTCTCATTTTCCATGAGAAGCTTTAAGACTGAATCTTCCTACCAGATTTATCATTAATACACTATAATCCCCCAACAAAAGAACCAACTTTTCTGCTGCAGATTAATAGGCATGTTCTATATAGTATGATATTCCTCCTGTGCTGAGGCCATCGTGCTTAACAAGCAGAGACATTAAAAACATTTACTACAGTTTATTGAGAAGTAATCACTACAAATGCACCAAGTCAATTCAGGACTTCTATAGAATCACAGAATGGTTTGGGTTGGAAAGGACTTTAAAGATCATTCAGTTCCAACCCCCTGCCATGGGCAGGAACACCTTCCACTATCCCAGGTTGCTCCAAGCCCCATTCAGCCTGGCCTTGAGCACTTCAGGGACCCAGGGGTAGCCACAGCTTCTCTGGGAACCTGTGCCAGGGCCTCCCCACACCCTCAAAGGGAAGAATTTAATCCTAACACCTAATCTAAACCTCCTCACTGCCAGTGTGAAGCTATTCCCCCTTGTCCTGTCATTCCCTCCCTTGTATATGTTTCTTTGTAGGCTCCTTTCATGCACTGGAAGGCCACAATTAGGTCACCCCAAAGCTTCTCTTCTCCAGGCTGAACAATCCCAGTTCTCTCAGCCTTCCCTCCCAGCAGAGCTGCTCCATCCCTCTGATCCTCCTGGTGCCTCCCCTGGCCTGGCTCCAGCAGCTCCAGCTCCTTCCTGTGCTGGGCCCAGAGCTGGGGCAGCTCTGCAGGTGGGGTCTCACCTGTGTGGGGCAGAGGGACAGAATCCCTCTCCCTTACTGACCCCACCAGGTCCTTCTTTCTCTGCAGGTTTGCTCCTGACCTATTGATCCCCAGCCTGTACCAATATTTGATATTCATACTGAATAGATACCAATGTATTGTAATTGATATATATAACTTCTTTCAAATGAATGACACCAAAATAGAGCAAAAGTCAATCCATAAGCTTCTGCTGTGTTATAATCAACAGTGTAAAAGCATTAACTATCTCTGTTTTGAAGGTATTAATAACCAAAAGAATTCTTTTTTTAATTTAGAAAATAAAATTATGCTTAAAATAATCTCATACTTTGCAAATACTTAGTACCAATTCTAAAGGGATGGGCAAATGTTTTGTTCAAAGAAGTATGTTAAGAAATCAAGAGCAGTAGAGGTGTTAAACATTGCTGTGCTTCTTTAGTAACCCTACTGTCCATTCTGGGGACAGGATCTAGTTGCTGAGGCACTGGTAATATTGGCCTCCCTGTCACTTTGAAAATAACCAGCCACACAGCACTATTTTTGTAATTAATTGCTGACTTCAGTGAAAAATGTGATTCCATCTATGATACAATCAGTAACAGTTATAACCTAATTTTGAAATTAATGAATTTTTCAACCTAAGCCAAAAAAGTTTGTAGGTATATTCTAATTATACTGTGTATCAAATAGAGAAGTGCACTGTAAGCTTTCTGACGGCTATCAGTTTCTTCCTGACTATTCAAAAGTTTGCAGTGTTCATTACTCACTAGTAAATAACAAAGCCAACTGTACATATTTATGTATGATTATGTATTACATATTGTAATACAATTACAGTTGTATTATAATACAATACTGAGACACTTGCACCTTCTATAATTTTCTAATTAGAAATTATATAATGAAATTAGGATTTCTCAAAGGCACCTAAATCGTACTGACAAAACCAAGTACCAGAATAGTTAAAACATAACTCCTCATCTCCTTTCATAGTTATTCGCTGTTGATATCTACAGTTTTGCAACCTCTTTTAAAAATAATGCCCAAATAGCTGCTGGTCTAAGGCTGTCTGTGTTGTACAGTTTGCTACTCAAGAGCAGAAAATATTTTAGATAACATTAAACTTCTCACAGAACAGCAAATCAAAGGAAGTTTTAAAGAGGAGGCAAACCCAGTTCTAATAATACAAATGTAAGCCTTTAGCTGCAGCAGAGCACTGTTGTAACTGACTCATTCATCAGCTGCTCAGGCAGGTGTTTACCTACATCACAATGAGTCCCACTGCCTTCCCTGAACTACTGCTATTCAAAAATATCATGAGGACTCGATAGAGCATCAGAACAATACACAGCTGGCTGTCCAAAAGCTGTCTTCAACCTTTCTTGACTCCCAAACTCAAGTTTAATTAAGTCAAGCTTACTGCTGGTTTGGCCTGGTGGCAAAGCATTTTCCTCCCTGGAAACCTACACTCTGCAGGCTCGGAAGACGAGAACTGAAAGCTTCTTCAGACCTGTCACTAGTGAAAGCACCACCTGTAACGAGAACTCCAGCAAAACAAAGCAACAGGGATGTCCACAGGAGAAATGTCTCTGAAAGCAGCAGTAAACGGTGGCAAAATGTGCCCCAAATCTACAAATTGGTGCTACTCCCTGCCTCTCTTGCACTGACAGCTTGACACAGCCCTGGAAAGAGAACAGGATGGAAAAGCTGCTCACTTCCCCAAGTGTGTAATAGCTCTGTTCAACCTTCTAATGGACAAACCAGAAGTTCAGCTCTTCAGTTAAATTGACTGTAGCAGATTGTGTCTTTGCAATTACTACCCAAACTTGTACTGAGCACACGGCATTACAAGGGTTTTCTCATCTCTCTTTGGTGAGAGACAATTGACCACAAATAGTTCTCTTGAATGCAAATTCAGCCTGAGATCTGAGAATTGGGCCAATTCTCATTTCTTATATCATCACAAGTAATAAAAATATCCAAGTCAAATTTTGCCATCAGCTATACTGTGCATTCCAAAAAAAAAAAAAAAGCAGGCAACCCCGTTTCCTAACAATCTGCACAACAGCACAGTCAGATTTTAATTATGTACTTGCAGAGAGGATAAAAAATTGTGGATGATGCCCAGATACAGTAGTCTTTGATTTTTTTTTTTTTTTGCATTACTACAGTAAACATTTCTGTTAGTAAAGAAAATAATGCAAAGTAGATACACCTATTGAGGACTTCTTTATGTATAGGAGTTTTCACAACAGAACATTTCATCACTCTGCTATAAATACATGGTTAAGAGGGGAACAGAGGAATCTCTTTATCCACTGCTGGAGTGTAGCAGCTATTTCACAATTCATGGGAAAACTACGCTTTGAGGAGGACTGTATCATCTCTATTTGAAATTGAAAGGACAATTCAAGTAAGTAGAATAATATAATTATGTAACTTGGGATTTTGCCAGACCATCAAGCTTAATACTTCATGAAGCTTCTTGCAACACTGAAATGGATCTTTAATACCCAGAAAAGCTCAGGACTTTTGCTGCGAGGTCTCGCCGGGGGTCCGGGAGGAGCTGCCGCCCCCCGCCCCGCGACCCCGCGGGGCCCCGCGCCCGCTCCCTCCCGCTGCTCTCCGCTGCCTCCTCCATTTAATTCGCCCTCACTGACAATCACACTGACTTGAAGCGCCTGAAATATTTAACAGATAATCTGAAGCAAGAGAATGACCTTTTCTAACAGGATAGGCTGACCTTTGAACATTGTAGAAAGAATTTAACATTCAAATACACAGCACTAAACCACAAGGAAACCAGAGCTTCACCTTGCACGCTCGTGTTAGACACTGTACTGAGCTGTCCTACTTCTTAAGCAGACGGACTCGCAAGTGGCAATTACGCATATAATTTACAGTTTGCAAAATCTGTTGGGTCTAGCGAGTGGGTTGGTTCCAAATTGCTTCCACAAAGTGCCTGCGCTCGGACAGCGGAGTTCCGCGTGGGGCACCTGGAGGTGCAGCGGTGCATCTCTGCGCAGGACCTGAATGAAGTGGAGACCGCGACCTCCTCCGTGCTGGGAGCGGGGCCGGGGCAGCTCCCGGACACGGCACCCCCGGGGCAGCCCCTGCGGGCCCGGGCCGGGGGCGCCCGGACCGCTCCTGCCCCTTGCGCAAAGCTTTGCAACATGCACAGGTCTAAACATCTCCGTGTTTCGTTTTCTGGAGCCTGAGCGAAAGATCTCAGCCTCGTCTGACGGCAGTTCCAAGGAGGAGACATCCTGCAGGAAATGCCCAGCGATTCTTCAACCCGTGTTGCCTATGGGAAATTTGAAAGCATCTCTAAGGGACTACCGTGTTGCTATTATTTTACACGTAGCCTATGGGCACTACAGCCTTCCGTGGCCATGCCCCCGGCTGTCCGGCACGGCCGCGGCTCTCGCCCTCGCACACCTCCCTCGGCAGCTCGGAAGGGTCTGTCACGACGGGAGTCCCCGCGGCGGGATCTGCCGGCCGGGGCCTCTCCCTCCCTGCCCTTCCCCCGACATCGCCACCTGCCTGCACCTCAGGCCCTTTCCCTAAGTAACATCTCCCCTCACAAGCTAACCCGATGTGATGGATAACCAGAGGGACGGGAGCCAGGGCAAGCAGCAGGCTAAGTGCGCCTTTTTATTAACTTCTTGTAAAGTAATAGCTCCATTTTAGCTGTCACTCCTGTCAAACAACGGCCGCACAATAGCTGTGATGGGCTCTTCCCGGCGCCGGAGCTGCAGGCAGCACACTGCAGCCAGGCAGGCAGCTGGGCACGCCGCACTGCCGGAGCCGCGCGGGCTCCCTGCCACCAGCGAGGCGGTGAAGGGGAGCAACGGAAGACCAAGGGGAGCACCGGGTCCCTTTTACCCCATCGGAACCCACTCAGATCCCAAACAAAGCCGGGCAGCCGGGATTCAGGCTTATCCAAGCTACCGTGTCCTGGAGAGGGGCCGCACGGCTCGCCCCCTCCGCCGCGGGGGACGCTCTCCGGGCGGCCAGCACCGCACACTGGAAAACCCCGGCAGACGGGGGGCAGGATGGGCCTGGGGCGTGAGGCACGGCGGGGCACCGAGGTGGGGCGCTTCAACGGGGCCAGCCCCGGCTCCCCGTGGGGACGGGGTGAGGACAGGTGCTGCCCCAGCGCCGTCGCCCCC
>VWZT01013108.1:715953-774631 GCA_013397055.1 Pachycephala philippinensis
CATCTCGGCACCTCGGGTTTGGGGGAGTTCCAGCGACGGGGACACCTCGCCACCTCGGGTTTGGGGGATCCGAGCGGCAGGGACATCTCGGGTTCGGGGGGGTCCCAGCCTGCAGAAACGTGGGTCACAAGTAGCAGCGACTCTACCCCAGTGCCCCTTGTATTCCCGAGACACACCGACAATATCCTACGCTCGTCTTCTCACAGTAAAAATACTCTTTGCTTTCGGGACTCTCCTGACGAGCTCAACACTGTTCAGCTTATCACACTTGTTATCGGGAGCAAGGTTTGTTTTCAGTAAGGTTTTCACAAAATCAGTCACCTGAGTCACAAGCTACACCCTGGCCGGTGTTTACCGGTGCTTTTCTTCTTGAGGCTTTTAAATCTTGTTTCTAACTTCTTTCTGTTCAGAGGTAAACAACCGAGCCAGGCTCCTCGTCCGAGCATTTCTTTGTCTATGCTATTATTTATACAGCTCGACAATGGGCGAGGGTTTTCTGTTAGAAAATAAAGCTCGATGTGGCACTTAAGCTTGTGCCTCAAGAGATTATTTCTAGCATTCTGTATCTTCTCGAGCAATAGCAGACCTGATGGGGATTCCAGTCTATTTTTTTTTATGATTATTATTATTTTAAATGATTCTGTTAGGAGATGTTGGTATGACTGCATGCATTATTGAAGCCAACAAGGCATTACTGCAGAGTGGAGAACTGTTTTGTGTATACATTGATGTCTTCCCACAGTATGAAAGTTGTAAAGAAGTCTGGTTTAAATCCAGAATGGTTCCATGGGCCATAAAATCCCATGTTCCTGGCATGAAGTACCTAATGTCTTTAGGGTTTCAATAAATATTTTTCATTTATTAGTGTCATAACTGAGAGACAGATGATAACTTGTTCTGAATAAATGTCTGTGTCTCTCTGTATTGTTAACCATCCACTGAGTTTAGACAACATAGGAACATATGGCTTACGTGGGGAAGACAAGGCATTTAGTTTTTTTTTCCCACTACCTCTTTTAAGTAACATATTTAAATATCACAAGCCACTATAAAACAATCATAAAATACAACTGATGTATCTACTACTTAAATACTTTATACACATGCAGATTTAATTACACTTCAGAAATATGTGATTGCTGCAAAATTGACTGTACAGGTCTTCCACTGAACAGACCTATATATTTTTTATAATCACACTAGTGTCCGGGTAAAAAGTCCCTCTACAGGAAGTTTTTTGTATTATTCATAATCCATAAATTGCACAAAGCCATTAGTCAATAAGCTGTTAGTATTCTAAACGCATCCCTTGCCATGACTACAGAAACAACCTATCATTACTTAGCATCATACACTCCCTTTTATCTCTGCTTCACTAGAAGTCATTACATAGTCCCATTATTACACCTAATCAGAAACAAAAAAGTATATTCCTGTAGATAGACGTATAGATTTAGTTCCAGAAGGAAACTGCTAGGAATAAAATTCAAAGTAACCCTCTGTATTTTACAAATTGCATCTTAAATTCTGCATGGAAGTTCTACCTACAGTGGCAGTAATTTTTTTTTTTCTCCATACAAATAGCTTCATGTGCAGAACTGGGGGAGTTCTGCTAAACCACATACAAAGTACCATGAAGCTCAGTGTATCATGAGAAATCATATTTTATTTAATACTTCTTAGAAACAGTTTAGTCTTCTGTTCTTAACATGGAATGTATGTATACATTTCTGTTATCCACAAAGGTTCTGTTTTGTGGCTGTGTTACCTCAGGGCAGAAAAGAGCCCATCATACTTTGTGGCAGTTGATATTTCTTACATTAAGCTTGTTCAGAACTATTCTTCAGTTCTTCCTCAGCTATCAATAACAAGGGCTGATTTAAGTAAACATCTTAATGTAATTCTTTCTGTCTCTGTCCATAGTGTTCAGCAAAACTTTTGAAAGTCTCATCCTGAGTCCCATGACCCTGCATGGGTTCTTTGCTCCCCTCCAGCTGTCCCAGGCAGCAGTGCTGAGTGGCAGCGCTGGTG
This sequence comes from Pachycephala philippinensis, assembly GCA_013397055.1. Taxonomy (NCBI): domain Eukaryota; kingdom Metazoa; phylum Chordata; class Aves; order Passeriformes; genus Pachycephala; species Pachycephala philippinensis. The sequence goes on from VWZT01013108.1 coordinate 717,985, forward strand.
GAGCACAACAGCCCTGGCATTGCAGTGGCTGCAGCTTTTGCTCAAGTGGAGCCCAGCCAATGCCCACCTGCTTTCTCAGTGGGGTCTGTAACCTCTCGGAGGCCAAGAGCTTGCTGCATTTGGGCTGTTGGAAGACAAAGCCTTTTCCTCCCACCTTCAGTTCCCAATGACATCTTAAACACGCTAGAATCGTTCCCTGAGCCTGGCACAGCTTGCAAAATGCAACTGCTCTACAACAATAAAGCACCATAACTCTCCACTTCATCAGAGGGAAAAGCAGCTGCTTTCATAATAAAGTCATGATCCTGTTATGCTTAGGAAGTAAATATACCTATCTTGAATTTGCTCATATCTGGTATTCCCCCAAAATGTGTTTACTAAGAGCTTGTTCCCATGCTTCAAATATGCTCCCTTTTTCATTTCCATATGCTATTATTTGCTTTAAAAAACTGTACAAGCCGTCAGTTAAATCCTTCCTGTACATTAGTTTTGGTCTATTTCAGTTAATACATTGGACTAATTTAAAAAGCCAAAAAGAGAATTCTGTAGCTTCTGACCCAATAATTCAACAAGCAGCCAGGGCTAGAACAAATTACTGCTACATTCCCAACCTTCCAGTGGACTGCAGATTTCTAACTCTGTCAGGTTGCAAGAATGTGGACTGCTATGATTTAACTTCCTGCCATTCTGCTCAGGCTCCTCATTTGCATTTTGGCATGATTTTAACAGTTAATTTCTCACAAACAAGTAGTGTTAGGAAGTAATGCTTCCTTCCACACAAAAGCTAGAATTATGGCTGCCTGTTTCCAAAACCAAGAGGTGTAATAATGCCACAAAAAGCCAAAAACAAGCAGAAAAAAAGGTAATTAAAAAATCTCCTAATAGTTTCATGATTTGTTCATTGAAGCCAAAAGCAAAGTACTGACTGTAGAAGCTACAGTGACCCTAATGAAGGCAGTATCAAGGGAAGTCAGAATATTATTTTTTACTTAATAAACAGTATCTACTGGCAGCCTTTTCTGCTGCACTGAAAAAAAGTGAAGCCCCAAACTGCTTGCAGTGCTAAGCAGTTCAGCAGAAGTAACTCAAGTAACTGTGGAACAGGATTCAAAAAGCTGCAGTGTTAAAAACAAGGCGAGTATTTGGTGGTGGGTATTACGCCTTCCCCTTAATACACATACAAACTTAATATTCAAAATGCACCACTCTGCAGCATAACTTCAAAAACATTAACTCCTTCTACTAAGACATAGTTGACCATGACTGATAAAATTTCTATAGAACAAGTTGGTTACAATTACATTGATATTAATAGCAGATTTCAGTGTATAAATCAGGTATGTGGCTGTAGCCAGTGTACAGAATAACACTGGATTGAAGCTAAAGGAGCTACTGAATTATGTATCCCTGTCTAATGAAAAAGTTGAGATTTTCAGCATCATCCTTAAGGTTTAATTCACAGGGAGAGATTAGACAGAAAAAAATTACCCTTGAAGTAAAACTTTATAAGTTATTCATCATTTATGAGCCTGTCAGAAAGTCACAATTTAATTCACTGCAGAAATGAAGAGAGCTGCTAATTGCACATACTCTTGTACATGTAGTTTATGTACAAAACAGACCCATCACAGGAGTATAACCTGTCTGGACTGAAGCAAAATTTTAGTGCCTTGGATTCAAGCTGGAGTTCTAGCAATGCAAACAAGCTTTCTGCTTTTCTGCCTTACACACTCCAATTTGTTTTTTTAATTAATGAAGCACGTCCAGTATAGGACAATTTAAACAGCTAGCTACCTTTAAGCAGCTTTCTGCCTCTGTCAGTATATGACTGGCAACTGCCACCTCAAATACTGCAAGATAGGGGGCTGGAGGAGTGTAAATTTTACAACAAAAATCAGCAGGTAACTTCTAATTTAAAACATCCACGTTTCTTTTAGATTATCTTTGTGCTTCACGCAATTTTCTGTTACTACAAAGCTGACCCCACTATGCAGCAGGAAAGGATGGCCAATATGTTAACAAATCATTTCACAAAATCTCCTTCTTTATCATACAGTAAAATTGACAAACATGAAATTAAGTCTCTTTTTAAGGAACTGAGAGTGAGGAGCTGGCAAAGAAAAAAATTGTACTCTGTAAATAAATTTTTGCCAGACATGACAGAAGATAGCAGAAAAGAACTTCTAATATTAATTTCATAGTAGACATACCAGAAAAGATTTCCACTTAAAAATATAGTATATTGCTAATAAATAAGAGAAGATAAAGAAGTCTGGTATAATCTGATCGATTTTTAAGTCAAAAGTATCACTATCCAATTTCTCCAGGAATAAGTTATCTCTGGGAAAGATGTATTCAGAATAGTCATGTGCAGCAGGATCAGCTCTGTCAGCTAGAGGGAAATCATCTGAACTTGAAGTCAGTGTATATATTTTAATAAGGTTTTTGAAACCCCTCATCAACATGGTTTGCACATGCAGTCTTCTCATCAGTCTCTTGCTGCACACAGCTTGGAGATGAAAAAAAAGGCTCTTCCATATAAAAAGGAAAGTTTCTATTTTAAAAATGAAAGCTATCATTCTTCTGGCAGAAGTTTTGCTGGCAGACAGACCCAGGAATGGATTATAAGTAAGAGGATGTGGAGCAACTGGTAAAATGAAGCAGCCCACAGCTGCTTATACATTTCTAATGGAGGACAGGATCAGAAATGTTGAATGTTCTGAGCAAACCTAGAGGGGACTCTGTCACAGATCCATCCAGGCATGAATTGTTCTGGAGATGATTTTTATCAAAGGGACGTGGGAGAACTGCACTTACTTCCTGAATCAGTTAACCTGGTTTCTCTGCAGAGACAGAGTCCCAATTTGTTTCTCTGGCAGTCTTAAAGAGAGGAATCCCTACTGGAAACAGCTGGAGTGAGATGAAACTGTTATATCTGAGAATAGACCTGAGTGCATTCAGATATCCTGCTGGCAGCTAATGGCTAACAAGATTTGGATCTTAGAAGGCGCCAGAGTCACTGTTAATAGCTGGTGAAGCCCACTTCTGCTATCAAGCTTTTGTGAGAAGGATTAAAAATGTGTTGGCAGCTCCACTAGCATGCTCTGGGTTAGACTTAAAACCAGCTAAAATATGTCTTGCCTGATGCACACGTTCATCTCTCTACTTTATTCTGTGGCAATCCTGCTGTATGTTCCAATAAGAGGAAATCACTGGAGCTGTTAATAGGGTAAGTTGTAGGCAGCCACCTTAACTGCTCCTTGATACTCATTTTACCTATCTGCAAATGTTCTGTTGAGACCACAATATATTAAGGAATGTATACAGACTATGAACTATAAAAATGCTTGAGATTAAAAACTGCTGTGTTTTCATCCTCAGCCCTAGAATCGTTAGCCTAAAATACAGCAGCAACAGATGCAATCCAGTATTCCTTTTGTCAATTAACAAACACAGCGAATGCTAGGAAGAGAGAGACAAATCTCATTCCTTGAAATTTACAGTTTGTGTTTCTGAGCTAAAAGTGGCTTGAATCCGGAAGCAGTTAATAAGCTTTTTGAAAGAAAAGGAGGTGACCATCCCCACAGAATTACATGAAATCCAAAGTGTCTGGACACTTTACCTGTCTAAATTGCACAAGTTCTTTACAAGACCACCCACCAGTCAGTCAATCACTTTGAATTTGCGCAGCAACTAATCCTTGATCAGAGTCCTTAAAAGCAACCAAAACGTGTAATTTATGTTGGCCAGAGAATAGGATAGGATACAACACCATAAATGTTCCCAGCACATTAATAGCTAATATTAATGTTTAGATACATGTGAGTAAAAAATGGATATAAAAGCTGAAATACTGTAATGAGCAGTTGCTGAAAGTAACGTTAACTTTAGCACACAGGGCAAACGAGGAGCTAGGTTTAAGAAGAATACACAGAAAAGGAATCATTCCCATAAGGCAAAACAGAGTATATAATTAAGATCAAGCATTTGTTACTCTAGGCTGTATCTGCCAGAAAGAAGCAGGCATCCTGGCAAGATTTTCCAACATGCGTGACCTGTGTGTTGCCAATTACCATCTATCTGGACTATGTGTGTACAAGGTGCTGCCTGATCCAGGGAGCAGAGCACAGAGATCCAATGAATCCTGCTTTAAGCAAAGTGTGTCATCTTTATCCCTAGGATTCTGGCTACCACTATACTAAGAATGTGTAATACTCTAAATGATTAAGTCTTTATTTTAAAAAATGGTTGAATTTTTCACTCTGTTTCTCAGTTGTGCCTGAGCGCTCCCCAGTTCGCTATTCAGCTTGCCCTGCATGCATAGATCCCCCGTTGTCATCACTGAAGACAGACACTGCTCTCAGAGCCACACAGCAAATCTAGTCTGTTGTCTCTGTGTGAAGATCCCTAGAGCATGCAGAAAGAGCAAAGGAAAGACATATCATAGGGAGCTCAGAGCTGCACTGTATCCCATGAAATCTGAAGAATGCGTTTTGCCAGAAAGTACAAGCAGATGTCACATTCGCCGCCTAAAGCACTTGTTTTTCTAAGCAACATGCTGATTTCTCAGTATTGGGTTGAGCACCCATTTACTGCAAAACTAACTATATTAGTCTCATTTTTAAAGAGAAGTAGGAGCCACACATTTGTGAACCTCTCTATATATACTCCAATACAGAAATTGACTTTTTTTTTTTGAGCTTAGATTTATTTTTAAAAATTTAAGAAATGTCAACAGAGAACATCTTGACTCCTGCAAACAATGCAGAGTTTATTACACCAGTTCAGAGGCTTCTTTTATATTATGCCATAAGCCTACTTCAACAACAGAATAGTAAGAACTTGCACTGTATGTTTAGTGTCTTCACTCTTCAAAATTTATACAGCTGTCTGCAGGCTATGTGATCTAAAATATTTCATGCAAAGAAGGAAAGAAAATGAAAAATCCATTCCTTTAAATACAGAGACAGAAGCTTGCTGCTTTTTCTGTATTCCTAGTTCATGCTCACACAGGTAAAAACTATCAGAGCTTTAAATGGTAGTACAAAAGTGTGCACCGTAATTCATGAAATACAAGACTGTAGCAAATACCAGATTCATGAATAAAAGAAGCTCCTCAATCTCTGCCACGGTGTCTGTGCTGCTCTTGGCTTAATGATGGCCTCTTCTGCAGGGTACAGATCATGAAGTGGAAGCTCAATGGAAGGTGCAGAAGCACGAACTTTTATTACATTTATCACCTAAGTATCTCTTAAGTTCATCAGGTCACTGTCCCATAGCTCAGTATCCTCTGGTAGAATTCTCACCATACTCCAGTAAAAACAAAACACTCAGTTCTCGCCTTGCATCCCTTTGATATTCAATGCAATCCTGCACTGTGTGTGCTCTTGCTTACATCAGCAAGCCATGTTCAAGTGGCCTTTTTGCTCCCTACTTCTGCTCCTTATAACCACAATAGACTGTGGAGCTAAGCCTAGACTTATCTTTCATCCACGCTGAAGAACAGTCATGTCAGAGAGATCTGTAAGAGACTTTAAAAGAGGAAAAAAGGAGCAGAGGAATACTGTGTCCCATTGTACGTTCAGGTGCATTACAAGTGTTTGAATTGCAGTTTATTAGAAATAACAAGATCATTCTTCATTCTTCTGGAAGTGCTACAAGACTCTTAGTGGAAGTGGTTCAGTCTCTCGTGTCCTAATTGCTGTGTCTGTGTCCCTGCTGCAGTACCAGGACAGTGGTTCAGCACTAGCTCTCTACTGCACCATCTTCCAGGATTTGTCTCTTCCCTAGACATCTTCCTTCTTATGGATTTGTACTGTCCAGATTAGTCTTTGCGATTCGAAATTATTTTTCCAGGAAGTAGTATGGATTCAGGACACCAGGAGATTGCTTTGTTGTTGTTTAAATGCACACAAAAATGGGTTAATGCAAACAGTCTGAAAGGTCTAAAAATATCCTGACTGATTATTTTTTTCCTTTTCTTTTCATCCCGAATATTGATAGACCTTGTTTTCAGCCCCCAAACTCCTGTTTGCTTTCCCACATTATACTGTGTCATGTCAGTGCACTCAGTTTAAGGCAGTACTACCTCAGGCAATCCTGCCCAGTGCTCTCAGGAAGAACAGGTAAGTCCTCTCCACCTTTTTGCCAGCAATGTCACACAGATAAGGACAGCACACATCCAGACCATTAGCCAGAGACACCTCTTTCCTCTATAATACTGTCACCCAGGATAAAAGTAGTGGCAAAGGAAGACCCTGGAACATTTGCTACCTGGGCTACTCTGAATACATCTCAAGGGTTGTTGAGAGCATGAGAAGGATTGGCATTGCCAGGGAAGGGCAAGAAAGAGGTGGAAGAGATTAAAACTGAAGAGGATGAAAAGGGCAGGGAACAAAGAGAAGGTGGCCCATACTATTCCCACCCATCCACATAACATGACAAAAGGAAGACAGTAAGACAAATATTCAGCCCGTATCTTCTGCAGTTGCCTGCATAACCATGTTGCTCTGCAATGAATATGCACTGTTTGTTTGCATTTACACGCATGCAAGCGCTGGACTATTTATAGAAACAGCACAGCTTTAGTGAAAGCCAATCAGGCTTTCTGAAGTCCTTTTAGGGGGCTTGTTTCTTTATCCACATCAGCAAGAAGGGAAATCAATGGTTAGTATAACAGAACATCTATTCCTATGTTGTTTCCATCAGTACAATCACTGAAATAAACATAAATGCATACTGATATTTTTTAAAAAACCCGTATACTGTAACAGTGGTAGCCATAGTAAAGAGCTGTACTAAATAAAAACCAAAGCAAACCAACAAATGCTCAAATTTTCACTGTTACTTGAAAGTGACTATTTGCATTCATTTTGTTAGTCACATGTTTATTTCACTCCTATTTCTCTGTGTGTTTGCTTTAAGGAAAAAAGTCAAAGCTCATTTTGCATTTTGAGAAGCAGCGTAAGTTATTCAGAGCTTGCTCTCTCCTTGCAAAACAGAGGGTGGGCATAGCCCATCTTTAAGAAAGGTGAATTCAGTTGAACATACTGACACATTTACACAGGATTGGGGAAACTGCCTTTAGTTTAACAATAAAGGCCAACTTCTAAGTGTTGTGCCAAAATCAGTGCAGAAAAAAACAAAAGAAAAGAGATTGACAGCTTTATAACCACTGTCAAGATTCTCTGTTAGGGACAACTGATCTCAGGAGTACAAATGCATTGTAAGTTCATGCAACTCATAAACTCCGATTTTTCAGAGTAGAGTTTGAACAGAGAACCTGCAAAAATAAACTGCAAATAGTTTTGAAATAATATAATCTATATAATAAGTAGTAAAAACTAAAACCTGCTGAAAACTAATGTCAGTCATATGTTGATAAAGATGGGATATGTGTTTGCTTTAAAGACTCTAGTGAACATCCATAACCTGAATACCAGTAATGGGTGCTAGATACTTTCTTCTGAAGGAGGAATTTTCAGTCTAGGGTGAGTCAGCAATGATTAGCATCAGATACTTTGTATTTGGATAATGACAGATAGTATATTTTTAAGTATATTAATATTGATGAAAATGCAGAATTATTGCAAAGATGGAAATTGGAAAACTACTTAAATCTTCACCTACTCTAACATAATCCATCCCTAAAAATCAAATAAGCTTCCAAGAACATAGCACTTGTTTGCAAGACCCATATGGTATTTTAGAAAACACCCACAGTTATGAACCTGACTTACACAGGAAAAGCAGTTGTTGGTGAGGAAAGTTTCAGAATGAAACCCAGTCTGCTTCAATATGGGTAGACAGAAGAAAGGGCAGCAGAAACATACATAATAAAACATAAATGCTAGATGGACACTTTCAGGAGCAGACTTTGATTCCTTTTATCTTTTCCCAAGATAATATATCCATGCCAACATTAGAGGAGCATCAGGATGAGTTGAGTCAAGATCACTGTAGTTCGCAGTCAGTGCATGCTCACTCTGGAGCTCTAAAGGGCTCAAAGTCCAACAGCAACACAGGGAAAACCACAGATGGAGAAAATGCCATTTCAACTGAGCCACTAAAATGCCTGAGCAACAAGGCAGGAAAGCTGAGAAAATAAAATGAACTTCTTGAATGTGACAATAAAATTCTTGTTGAAATCTCTTCTTTGCCCTGCAGTGCTAAGGCCATGCCTGCCTGACAAGTAGATTAAGAACATGGGAGAGGCCAAAGCAGGTTACATCAAAGGTCCATCTAGCCTGGTATCTTCTTTTACAGAGATACAGAAGCAGAAAGAGTATAAAAGTAGAGCAAATTATATTTGCCCCAAATACATCCCACACTTCCAACAACTTAACGCTTAAGGGTTTCTGAGACAGAATTTTCTACCTCAAGGATGCATTATGAAGTATGTGCATTAAAAAAAAAAAAAAAAAAAAAAGAAGAAGAAAAAGAAAAGAAATCTTTGTTTAATTTGAACACGCCACCTGCTCGCTTTGTCTGACACCCCCTGGTTCTCTCCTGGAAGAGACAAGTAGTAGTTGCTCAGTTCTCAATTTCAATGATACTTGTGATTTTGTAACTTGTATCCTATCTCCCCTCAGCTGGCTTCTGTCCAGGGCAGTCCGGGCCTGCTTAGCTAGTTCTGTAAGAGATGTGTCCAGAATTTCTGAGATATTCAAGATGGAAACAAATGAAACATTTGAAGAGTGGCATATTAATATACTCTGTTTCATTCTCTTTCCCCCTCCCAGTAATCCCACACAATTTGAGGTGACAAAGCATTTTAGGAAAATCCGAACACTAAGCCTGCTTTAAAATTGCTGATGGACTGTGGAATATGGAATCTTACATATGTGCTGTTCATACTGATGCTTCTTGGGTGCAGGGAATGTGGAAATGTAAGGGAAAGGCCAAAAGTAAAACAGCCAGGAAGGAAGCAAGGAAGGAGGGAGGCTCTCCATCTCCAGAACTTGCATCTGCCCATTTTCTACTGCCCCATCATTTGCAGAAATCTCTGGTATTGTGTGGCAGCATCACAACAAGCAGTCTTGCAAGCACAATTCTGTGAAATCTGCGCAGGGGTTAAGACCATGCAGTGTCTCCTGTCGTCCGGATTAATTTCTTGGAAGCTGGAGAAGTCTTTTGCACACATTATGCAAAAAGAGTTTTAGGATAAATATGATTCATTATAGCAGTGAAACATCTTGTTTCAGGATATAAAAGTTTTATAGACAATGGATGCTATGTAAACTCTAGAAAATATTCTTAAAGTCACCTCAAACAATTAATTGCTGTTCTCATACACACTTTCTTGAGGAACCTGGAAGAAGGACCAGCAGTCCATGTAGACTGCACTGGTTTCATAAGTTGAAATTTTGAAGAAAACACATTAATTAATTACATACTTTGGTATGTTCTGAGTTGTTTTGGTCAGTGATGCCAGGATTTGCATGAATCGTGACTGCAGAAAATGGTCTATAACTTCGAAGAATTACTGATGTTTTTCCTCTCTAATTTCTTTCATCAGTGTTGCTTGTAACAATCCTGGTAGTGGAAGGCATTGCCGTTGCACAGAAGACACAAGGTACACTTTAGTTTGATAATTTTCTCTCAAAAAATGTAACAGTTTTATAACTTTTAATTGAGCAATATAAGTGAAAGGAAGTGTTTGCATTCAGATACTAATAGCTCTTGAATTACCAATATGAATTGTAGTATTTTCCATATTCCCCCATCTGCTGCATTTTCTCCCAAATGAACAAAGCCATCCAGTCACAAAGAATGTGGAAGTTTCACTTTCCCAGGTAAAGTTCTACAGTTTTAGATGTTAGAGGTGGGAAAGAAACCACCACGGAAATTCATGTTTTCTGGATCTGACAACAAGCTTTTCAAATAGTCCACCCACAAACATTTTTGAAGCCTGCTGAGTGGGGAAGGAATCAATTTCACAAACCTTATTTTTTCATATGTGGGATTACCCACACTTAAGGGAGAAGAATTCCTTGAACTGCCACCTACAGAATTTCCTTGAAAAATTTCTGCAGGAGAGAGAGTTTTCACCCCCATAAATCAAAAAACTGTCAAGATACCAGTGGAAGGTGATGTAATTTACTGGAGGCATCTAAGACCTGTACCAGCATGGATGTCCTCTCACAGCAAATTAAAACCGTGTAAATATAAATAACACTATGAGAGCACCCTGTGAGATTTAGGAAATATCTAGCAGAAACCACAAATCCTGTGTCTTACTCTCTCCAGTTCTGCTGATATCAAGGAGAAGGGTCACAGGTACTTAAGAATGTCAGAGATCACACTATTCCCAACCTCTTCTCTGTGGATGAGGAAATCTGAACCAAGCTCCTGTGAATGGTCCAGCAGGAAGAATTAGCTTACTAAACTGCATAATCTCAGTCACAGAACACATTTCCCTGTACATCCAGATCTTAAATGACACCCTTAGCTACCAGGGCAATGTACTTATTGCTGGTAGTTTTATTAACTACTAACCATTAACTACTATTAACCATTGCTGGATTTAGTGTATTTGCATATTCTAATTCATTGTGTTATAAACACTCTGTCTTCCAACAAATTACTGCAAATAAATATCCCACCTAAGTATAGCATATCCTGGAATCAGGGTCAAAATCAGTGAAAGCTGACAAATATTTCCGATTATATTTACATAGGAATGGAGATGACATAAGCCATAAAATAATGGTATTGGCAGCCACTGTGACTATTTCACTTAGAAAGAAGAGTATCAAAAACCTGAACTGAGTTGGGTAAAAAAAAAAAAATTACTCCCTCTCTTTCCTTTCCAAGGATCTCTGGACATATTTGATATTCAAAAATTGTGGTATCTTTAGGATATACCCAACCACAAAATTAAACAGAAGATTTTCTTAGATAGATATTAGTGAGCACCTTACAAGAGGGCTGGCAACCAAAATAAAAACCAAAATAAATTACTTATATCTTTATAGGCAATATGTCATACCAGAGTTTTACTTTATCAAATCTGCATGCTTGCAAAAGAAACTTATTTGATCACTTTTTTTTTTTTNTTGGAGTGAATCGCATTCCTCCCACCCAGTGTGACAACTGGGTCCGGACCAGTAATGGAGGACATTTTGCTTCACCAAACTACCCAAACATGTACCCACCCAATCAAGAGTGCATCTATATCTTAGAAGGTACATGCTGTATTTCTGTTTTATTCTGCTATAATCTTACTGTTAAATGGAAAATCTTGAACTGTTAAAACTGTCATCTTACACTGCTGTAAAGTATTGCATGGCCATACTGGTAATATAATGAGTTCTGCAGTCATTTACTTGAACAAGAAGCAAATTTGCTCTCTCAAGTAATAATAACAAATAAATAAGAAATGCAAACATTAAGAAATTAGCTACGTAGAATAAGACATACCCTCACAGCCAGGAAAAGCAGCAACATATCTACTGTAATCTGTGAAGGTACAGAATTATTAAGATAAAAATTGTAGCTTGTTATCTTAATATCACTGATAATAGATTGCAAAAGACAAAGACTATTTCATACTATGCTCTATTGTTCTATCTCACCAGCAGAAAACCTTTACGCTGTCCTTCATTAATAAAAAAGATATATCTGGCTGCCATAGCACTGTACTAAAAATACAGAGATTTGTTAGCACTGCTGAGGTCACTATTAAACTAATGTGATGAGGACAAAAAAATGTCATTAACTAGAATAAAACCATATTCCAATGAGAATATCTTAAATAAAGGCTGCAAGACTTGAGACACTCCAATTATTTTTCCTCTTATTACAATGCACCCAAAACCCACTGAAGTCAGTTAAAAATATTAGTCAGCCTAATCATCAGATTCATATCAATTAATTGAAATATTTCGAGTAATGAGGTTTGGTGAGTTTTTATTTGCACAGTACAGTAGTGGTTCACAGACCCCTCCCTTTTGCTTGTTCACATGCACATCTTGGTTTTGCACCTTGCCTGCCTGGGAGTGCCCCAGAGAGCAGCCAGCCCGTCCTGCTGCAGGGCTGGGGCACAGAGGCAGCTTCCAGCTCCCCTCAGTCCTCCCACAGGAACATTGGGGGTGCCTGAGTGGGGCCAAGGCCCTCCAGAACTTCCAGCCAAGATCTGCTCCTTCGTGCAGAGCACTGCCAACATTCACAGCAGCTACAAATGCGTGTAGCTCGTGTGAGTGAGGCAGAAGGTCTGACGGCAGTGCTGGAGCCGTGTGAGTAAATCCTTTCCGCGCTCAGGAGAAGCAGTGTGTGATGCCTCAGTGCTGTCACTCCAGATCCCAGCGAGGATCGGGAAGTTCACGTAGCGCAGCCCATGCCAAGAACAAGGAACACTAAAGCCATTCATACAGGAGAAAGTCTTGGGATCCAAACCACGGATGTGAGAGTCAGGATTTAGGGCTCTGATCCGGATCCTAATATTAGGCTGCCAATGTCTCAGACTCACCAACATCTGTAGTCACCTGCATATTATCAACATATATGAAGCTCACACACTTCTCTGAATAGTCTAATAGAAGATGTCTTCTGTGAAAGGATCTACAAATCTGGATTTTATGTTTAAGAAATAGTGAGTTGTTCTTCACAGCTTTCTCTTTTCCATTCTTTCCTGCATAGCTCAGTGTTTTGTCCTTTTTTATGTATTTTGCTTTCACAGAACACTTGCTTTAATTTATATCTTAATATTAAGCCTTGTTCGAATACCTTTGCATATATGTTAATATCTGTTGTATGTGCTGCATTAAATCAATGTGATTTCTGAATTTTCAACAATTAAGATCAGCAAGTAAAAAATTTTGTGTGATTCTATGTAAAAGTATCTTCTAGAAAATAATTTTAAAAATTTTTGTAGCAGACTGCAGATGTGTTTTGAGAAGTTTCCAGTTTCTTTTTCATCTCGCTATTTTGGAGGCCTGTCTCTTCATTACTTCATGTCTTTGTGTTTTTTATCTAGATCATCATTTAATCTTTTGCTCCATTTTTTTTATGTCTAGCTGCTCCACGACAAAGAATTGAGTTGACCTTTGATGAACCCTATTACATAGAACCCTCATTTGAATGTCGGTTTGATCATCTGGAGGTTCGAGATGGACCTTTTGGGTTCTCCCCTCTAATTAATCGTTACTGTGGTCTGAAAAGTCCTGCACTAATTAGATCAACAGGGAGATTTATGTGGATCAAGTTTATTTCTGATGAGGAGCTGGAAGGAAAGGGATTTCAAGCAAAGTACTCATTTATACCAGGTAAAGATGTCTAAAATTCTGAGTTAATGACCATCTGCTCCCATTGAACTCTGTGGGTGTGTTCGTTCTCTCAGCCTAGAGCTGCATTTCAGCATAAGCACTTATGGAGGCACAGCGACAGTGTGGTAGCCACAGCATCAGTCCTGCTAATCCTACAGGGTACGTGGCTAAAAACACTTTGGGAATCTTGACTGAAGGAATTTACAGGTCTGTAGTTTGCTAGTGAAGAGGACAGTTGAGCTTGTTCATGCTGAAGTCTTCAGCAGCACCCCTCTCTATTGCTCTAACTTGTACCAGTTTCACCAGTGGTAGGAAAGGAAAGGAAAGAGCATTTATGCAGGCAAAGAGCTGCCTTTTCACCAGTCTCTTCTAGGAGTACAAGACATTGGACAAAAACACCCGAAGCAGCTTTACAATAGCATTCCAGCCAGATGCAAAACATTTAAATCTCCGTTCTGAAAACCCAGAGCAAATATCCGTACAGCCTAAGCTCGAGCTCTCAGTATATCTGGATTCCCTCAACCCTTGGGCTCAGGCAGCAGAGCTGCTCTTTCCACAAAGTGCTGTGTAGTTCACAGGTACAAAGGAGAGGACAGTGTGCTGAAAGTGCCTTTAGACAAACAAAAATTACGTCTGCTCTCTGGAGCTACTTAAACCTGGCAGGGCATCCTTCTTACGTGAAAATTTGACCTGATGTCCTTGTGCAACACTTGACTACTGTACTTCATAGATACTACACATGTAGTTATCAGCATTTTATTGTCCTTTGGGACAAAAGGCAATATACGAGTGTCAGCTCTACCACTTCGATAAATGTATACACAAACATAACTTCTTAATGTTATCTTTACCACTAGAGCACATGAAAACACAATTCATGATTATGTATTACTGCTTAGGGATTTACACCTGGAAACTTCAGATTAACATGGTGACCAGACTATTGGGAATAACAAGATAAAATGTTTTCACAGGGACAATACTTATGCATTTTGCTAAGTCCATTTCCAAGGCCATTTCATCAACATCACTTTCGAAACTAAATTACCATAGTTGCAGGCTGGAACTTTAAATATACATTTAAACTGTATATTATTTTCACAATTGATTGCAACAACTGAAGGACTGATATTTTTCTTTTCCTTCCTCTACGTTTATATGAATTGTGGTAAAATATTTCATGGCTGTAAAAATGAAAGGGTACATGCACATACTGCTGCTTCATAAAAAAATCTATTTATAAAGAAGCTTGAAAACCTTGCAGAATTTTGCATATAGTGATCATAGATTTCACTATAGGTAAATAAAAAGAGGAGGGCAAAGAAGGCATTTTCTGAACTGTGCTGAGTCTTAAGCTCAGAACTGAGGCCTTCTAGGGGCAGTGATAAACTTCCTATACAGAAAAAAAAAAATTATAGGATCACAGAAAGATCCAAACTCTGGACCTTCATTTGGAAAAGAACTTTGTACCAAAGATATGTGCACTTTTGCATGAACTAGTGCTTTCTTTGCATAGAACAACATTTCGTAACCCATGTCTAGAACTGTTCTACATGGCCTAATACAAGAGACACAGATACCCCAGGAAAAAGTACCTTTAGGATTGAACTGTTCTCCTTCACATACTTTTTAAAGAACAGTTAGCAATTTCAAAGTGTTGATATATTCTGCTAAGCTCAGTTCAAATTGTTCAGAACTACAGAGACATCAGTCTGATAAAATAAATCTAAATATGCTTTTTGCACAGAGAAAGATCCCCCGTACTCTTGTGGAGCTCCAGCAATTTCGGTGAAAACTGACATAGTTAAATTCAGAATATAATGTAGGAACAAAATACTGAATAGTAATTTTTGGTATTATGCTGGAAATCTCAGCTGTCAGGATAGAATTACCTTTTTAAGATAAGGTCAATTTTTGTGCAATAATGTTCTCATCTAAAAAAACTTTGTCTCTATACGCTCCAATTGACTCGGTAAACTTTCTGGCAATTTTTATTGTGACATAATAAAAAATGGACATAATCTGCAGATAATACTAAAGCTTGAGGTGATTCTCAAGCACTGATAGCCCTTGTGATTCATGACTTCTCTCTATTACAGATCCTGACTTCACTTACCTAGGAGGTATTTTAAATCCCATCCCAGGTACAGTATTATAGTAACAATTTCTTTATACATGAAATTTTAAATTAATGTCATATTGCATTTGACAGCAAGGTATATCTTCTCCCTAGACTGCCAATTTGAGCTCTCAGGAGCTGATGGAATAGTACGTTCCAGTCAAGTAGAACAAGAAGGAAAAACAAAACCAGGACAAGCGGTTGACTGTATATGGACAATTAAAGCTACTCCAAATGCTAAGGTGGGTTTTGTTCATATAATTCAGTATATAATGGGTTTCTGTGACATTAGCAACAGGTAACGGTCACTAACTGTGATTTGCATAATGTTGTACTTCCACTGAAATGAGTCATGTAGCGGTGCCTTAGGAAATGCACAGAGAATTGTTTCTGAAATTAAACTTATGCCAGTCCATAGTGCTGGCTTCCTATTATTTGAAGCTTCAAATACCAAATAACTGTGTGAGCTGTTTAAGCAACAATTTTCAGGGGCATTTGACTTGGACTCTGGTTTTATTGGAACACTGCAGGCAAAAATTCTGGCTGACATCTTCAGTAATTTCCAGTAAATCTCACTGCCAAAGCTTAACATTTTGCCTCCAGTGGTTCTATTGGTGAATTTGGTTCTGTTCAAAGTCAGCAGAACATGTGCCTGCTTCTCCCATGTATTTCACAACCAGCACCTCAAAACCCACTTTCATCAGCAGTCTGAGCTAAGTGGAAAGGCTTTACCTTGTTAGGCAGAAAGAAGGATAAAATCCTATTCACAACCCCAAAATACAATAGCTATAGCCTGAATCATATTAGGCTATAGTTTCAGAATCATATTTGAAGAATATGAATTGCACAGAAGAGCACATACTTTTCTCCATTTGGCATGCACATCTTTATCTTGCTTCTGCTTGCACATGCATAAGAATTAAAAAATATTTTTAAGTAGCTGCCAAGATGACAAACCTTCTCTCTACGTTCTTACACACTCCTAATAGTTAACTGACCAGCCCTGTTAACCACCTTGCAAGTGCATTCTAAAACAGCATCCAAAAAGATGATAGTAAGAGGACAAGACAAGAAAGAAATTAAAAGTCCATTAATATATTTGAGCCTTTGAGGAAGTGAGTCAACTCCCAAGAGCCCTATACTAGTCTAAGTAATAGACGCAGTTCTTCCAGAAACAATAACAAACCCATTTTCTCTCTACATTGCCACTTGAGTGCACCAGGTCTTGTGCTTAAGTATTTTAATAAATTATTGAATGTTGCCAGAAGGCAGAGTTATAGTTGGGTGAGTCCTGAAATTAGATCATCATCCTAAATTATTGATTTAAAACATTACAGAAAAATAATTCTTAGTATTCTGACAGTGGTTTCTCAAGCTTCAATTCAGGCAGAATTATGATGATAAAATCCATTAAATCTGATAATATGCAGTCTCTTGAGAAAAAGAAGCATAGATATTTTTAATTTCCTCAATTTAACTTTGTAATAAAAATAAACTTTTGAAACTGACACAAGTGCAGCAATGAAAGTACTTTTAAAATGTGTATAGCAGATACTTAATAAATTACCTCCATATTTCATAAAATTACCAGAATAATCAATACAATGTAAGAGTAAGGACCTTTTATACTTGCCTAACACATTAATCCAAAGGAGCTTGTGAAGAGGTGAGCACTTTTAATGGGATTATTCCTTTGTTATCGTACAAATAATAGCTCTACTAAAAGTGTGCTAAATTATTTTTAGTTTCTGTTATAATTTTGTAGCAGATAGATAAAGTCAACCATTAAAAGAAAATACCATCTCTCAGCCCAAATACTAGCAATTGCAGTTCATATCCATCTTTTTGAGATAAGTCATCAGTGGAAGACAGGTTCTCAATGTAGCTGAGAATTTCCAGCAGTAAATCTAACAAAAACAGCAGGGCAGGGGGGGGAAAAAGAAAATAGAAAAAAAAAAAAGAAAAAAAAAGAGCTGAAAATCACACAACAGCAAGGTGAAGCATGGGCTAATATGGCACAGGCTGCACCTTCAGACAGCATGTGCAAGGGAAGGCAGTACTGGCCAACCTGCCTTAGGAAGAACTGGGAAGGAAAAGCCAAGGGGTTTCCTTGTGCTCTTTTACCACATTTTCAGTAAAGCCTGATAGGTGTAGGAAGAGGGTTCTGTCATATCTTTTTTTGTCTCTCACAGCTGGTTGGTTTTGTTTTAGCAAATTCTTTCTAATTCACTTTTAAAAGGCTTTGGCACTCAGTGAGGCTAAAAGCGAGCTATGGCAAAGGGGCAGCAAACTGGGTAATAGAGCAGGAGCGTGGGCCTCCTCTGGCCTGACCTCGTGCTTCCCACCTGGGCAGCAGTCCCAGAGTCCTTGGGCAGCAGCTCCGCAGCAGCCCCGGTGCGGGCCGGAGGCGGTGGGCAGCTCAAACTGCGGTGCTCAGCCAGCCCCAGGCTGGAGCGGGCTGAGCCGAGGAACACGCGGGAGATCTCATGGATAGGGGAGGAGCTCCTCAGCCTCCGCCTGGACACGCTTCTTCTCTGTCAACTCAATGGCTAGCTAGGAACTTTTAAAGCCTAAAATGGCCTTTGCACATGCTTAGGTGACTTGGTTTCATATCTCAAAACTTCCAGAAGAATTTTGAGAATTCCAATACAGCCATTGAAGAGATTAAAAAGCCTTTTGTTGTTTTCATGTAATTTTAGCTGAATTACAATCTTGCACGAGTTTCCTGCTCCAGCAAAATAAATTATTTACTTACTCTTTAAATACCATCTCAATCTTCTAATTTCCTTGCTGCATGTGTTCTAATACATATGCTGCCTTCACTTGGATTAGATTTCTGCTTTTAGCAGTATTAAGATTAAATTCATTAATTCTTCCTACACAGCCAGCTTACTTTCCTCTCCTTTCCATTTTTATTCAAATTACTCCTGACTTCATGGTTTGTGTCTTCCATAATACAGCTATGGTTCAGTAATTAGCTTTCATTCTGAAGCAATAAATTTTAATTTCCTTATTTTACTTCAGAGCTTTTCTGACTAGACTCCTTCCCTTATATTTTAACATTGTTTTTATGAATTAAAAAGAAAGGAAAGAGAACAGGCAAAATACTTTTAAAATTATTTCAATACATTTATGCATTCCTTGTATCTCTTCTAGAGAAACAGACTTCACATTTAGCAGAGCTTTTTGGGGGTTTCTTTACCAAGTATGTTGCTTGGTACTGTTTTTCCGAAGGGAGCAGAAATAAATCAAAGTAAATTTTTAAATAAAGAATGTTTTGCAGAGCAGGGAGAAGTGAAACAGATACCCAAGACAAATATCAGGTAATACTCCACATGGACATCTAATAAGAAAATGTAAGTTTAAAAGAGTTGTGAATTGGGAATTACATATATGTGTAAGGGAACAAAACATCTTATTCACGATTTGCTAAGAAAGAAAATTCTCCTCTCTGTATTTCTTCTTCTAAAGACATCGATTCCTCTTTTCTAACAGATCTATATGCGATTTCTGGACTATCAAATGGAGCACTCCAATGAATGCAAAAGGAACTTTGTTGCTGTGTATGATGGGAGCAGTTCCATTGAAAACCTGAAGGCCAAGTTCTGCAGCACAGTGGCCAACGATGTCACACTGCAGACAGGGACAGGGGTGGTGCGGATGTGGGCAGATGAAGGCAGCAGACTGAGCAGGTTCAGAATGCTCTTCACCTCCTTTGTGGATCGTAAGTAGATCTGAAAGTGCCAATTCTCCTGGTATCAGGGTATTTCAAGTGTTTTAGGGAAAGCATCAGCTGTATACTAAGCAGCAGGAATACATGAAAAAGATTGTTTCTGTTTCCTTCACATAGTAGCAGGTAAATTAGATAATTGCTTTATTACAGTTCTAACATGGTTCCTGAAGAAAAGCTTTCCTCCGTTCTTAAAAGGTTTATTTTCCATTTGAATTCAGCAGTACTGCCCTAGGCTACGTCCTTCTCTACAAATGAGCACAGACATACTTCAGAAAGACAACAGTGAGACTGAAGTGTGCTCTCCCACTAGCTCCCAGTTCCCTGCCAGACACCACAACAGGCTCTTCTTAAGCCCACTCTGGCTGTTCAGAAGAGTAGAAAACAAGCCTGATCCTGTAAAGTCTCACTCTCCTTCCTATCCCCAGCTCTATCTTCAATTGTGGGTCTGGAACTGCCCCCCCCCAGCCAAGCTGCTCCCTTACCCTCAGCTGCACTGGGCTCTAAAGGACCCCACACATGCTCCCTTAGCAAAGCCCTGGGGTGTTGCGCAGCCATGGATAAGCAGTTAAGTTTATTCAAGAAGGCTGTAATTAAAGCAGAGTTGTAAACGCCATCTGGATTTTTGCTTGGATTCCATAGCCTGGGTTAGAGATCGTTTTTATTCTCATTGTAAATTAAGATGTTTCTTGAAAGCAGGTTTTTTGTGAGTTTTTTTCCTCCACGGGTGTTCTCCCTGAATCGAATTTTGTTGCCTCACATATTTACAGAGGACAATACTGTTCACATTGCAGAACCTGGAAATAAAGCAGACTAAGTTCAGAACTGCAGAGCAGATCTGAGATACATGGGGAGAGCTGTCAAATGTTCCCATTTCAGGAAATCAGACCTCTGCTTGTGCTAAAGGTTTTCAAAAAGTTTTGCTTGAAGAATAAATAGTACAGATTTGCTGACAAAAAAATAACTTTTCTGACAGAACATGTCTGTAGCCAGTCCTGAAAGAGATCCTGGTCACTACCTTGCAAGAAAGTTCAGGTTACAGGTAACAGGTAGATTTTATGTTCTGTTCCATAAACCAGTAAATTTTAACATAGGAGAAAAGCTACTTTTTGTAAAACAATCTTTCTAAAGTAACAGATATGTGTAAGAGAAGTAGCTTCTGGCTTACTTCGAACACAGGGTAGTAAGGAACAATTGCATGTTTCAAGCTAGTGTATTGCTTAACCTACAAGAGGCATTTAACAAGCTTTAGATATTGAGGATTTAAATAAATGTCAGTTTTAAGTACAACTTGCAAAAATTGATAACTGCTTTTCCAGTAACTTTTATTTCAATACAGTTATTAACATTGGTGATAGTGCAAGTTATTCCAGCGTTCAGTTTAGAAAATGCTATGAACTTTGCCAGGGAAATTATCTATTTATATTATACATATTGGAGTGGGTTTTTTGTTGTTGTTGAATTTGGGTTTTCTGGGGGGATTGTGGGGGGTTTTTTAATGCAAGAGGTTGAAACACTAAGTACTCCTAAAGGTAGATAACTTTACAAATTTATGAGTTTAAAACAACTCAAAAACCATTGGCAGAAGAACATCTGCAAAGCTATGTGGTTATGGTTATTTACTTGTGATACTGCCTTTCTTGGATTGGGTCATTGAAAAGTATGTGGCTGAAAAGTGTTTCAAATATTTTTATATAATCTAGTCATAAACAATTTTTCTAACTGAAAAAAGTGAATCTGAGCTTATCTTATTTTCAGATTGTTAAGCTATCTTTTTCTTCTACCTTGCTAATGATTTGTAATTATATGAAGCCAACCATGAAAACAATCAATATTTCTGGAAAGATTTCCATAAATGAACTAATAGTGCATGACAGTCACCTAACACACACCTAGCGCTGCTTGCAGATTTGACTAAGTAATTCAGCTAACAGCAATGGGAAAAATCAATGTATTTGATTCCTGGCTTGATTCAATACATGAGTAATGCTGGATTCAAAGAGCACTGTGAGCATTGCACCACTTTTGGGCAGCTGTTAATGAGAAGTGTCCAGCTATGTCCTTGAAGTCCTAGGTTGGAATTGATAAGTCATTGTGACTTTTAGACTTTAAACTCCCCAAATAACAGATAAAAGGAGAATAAGTCCATTTCTCCCATCATCATGAACTGTGAACAAAAGCCACACCCACAAGAAGTTAAAGAGGCTGCACAAAGATGTAAAATAGAGGCTGTGCTGGCAGATGGAGAAGCAACAGCAGAATGGATCATCCAAACATACAGAACTGTAAAAAAAAATTCACCTGTTCAGTGAAATGAGAAAGGGACTATGTCTTACATTATGCCGTAACTGACAGAGTGGGCCTGATCTTGACCTTCTGAAGGACTGATCCTTTTCCAAGCAGTGTTCTTCAGACTAGATCTGCTTTCCAAACAATTAACTTCTCAACTCACTTGAGCAAGGAAGTGATGTGATAGCTACCATGACATTTTTAAGCACTGAAATTACATAGATAAACTGTTTCAAAATAACACTCTAAGTATGTTCTGTATTCATACTTGCACTACAATTAAAGCAAGTTCTTGTATGGAACTTCTTGCCAGATTGCCAGGGTTAAATGGTAACAGCAAATACAAAAGCTTAAAACCAATGAGTCTACGTTACCAAACTTCAGTGGAGTAAGCAGTGGGAAAACAGTACATATTTAATTTAGGATTGCAAAATCAGAATTAAAGGTTTGAATGTTCTTTTTTCTTAGGCATAATTCCTCTTTTTGTCATTGAGATTCTCAAGCCTAACAGAAGGACTAAGTGAGAAATGCAGTGTTCAGGAGCAGTCATTCCCTCTGCTCTACCCTTTGGGTTTCCTGTTATGTTTCAGAGACTCCAGACTCCTCAAGAACACATTCTTTCTGTGAAACCAAATAGTAGAATGTCTATCACACGTCTTTGATGTTTGATGTATAACTGACTCCACTAATAACAGACATTTCCACCATAAAAATACCACATTACTGAAACAAAGGGAAAACCAATTTCTTGTCCAGTGCCCTGAATTCATAAATAATACCCTATGTATATTATACAACACCCTGAAAAGAATTATTACTGCTTTTTAGTATCTTTTTTCTAATGTCAAGGAGCTTTAACAAATACTCACAAAAACATAGGGCAGCTTTCTAGTTAATTTCTTTCTTCAAATTTCTGAGTATATATAGATGGATACATAAAAAGCTAAACTGTACTCTCTCAATCCCTGCATTAGCTCTAATAGGAGGATCCGGGAGCTTTTGATTCACAAGCAGGAATAACTTAGATGCCTCTAGTTACTGAAATCTCTTGCAATTACTGAAACAGTCCTCCACAAGCTGAAATCTGATTTGCCTTAAGATATTAATGGGCTCTAAAATGCAGATGTTCAGGGACTGCTTCACAACATCTACACAGCAGATGCTCTGCAGAATAAACATATAATTGATAGTGAGCATGCGATTTGTAAACATGAAGTTTTTAAAGACACATACTAAAGCCTTCTTCCATCATCTGTGTTTTGTGACTGTCTCTATTTTCTACCTACACCTTTGGAGCAAGAATTGTTTTGTAGCATTGATAATACGCTGAAAGCAATCACATGAAGAGAGAGAAAAGCATCAGATAATTAGTGACGTGCAAGAAAAGTGATTGTGTTTGAAACAGAGAGGAAGAATGCATGTTAAAAACCCCAAATACAGGAACTTACTAGTTTTATTGCAAGGCATCAATTACTGAAAATTCTGAATGTTTTCTTTCTCTTCTCTCCTGCAGCTCCCTGCTCAGGCAACACTTACTTCTGCCATAGCAACATGTGCATCAATAATTCTTTAGTCTGCAATGGCATTCAGAACTGTGCATACCCTTGGGACGAGAATCACTGCAGAGGTGAATATAGTGCAAACCACAGCCTTTATCAGCTAGGCTGGTCAGTTTGCCTTTCAAGAAAGTCATGAAATGTCTTTTTCCTGGAAATATGCTGAAGACAGCTATTCTGCTAATCTCAGGAAGGTGTTCCAAATTTTTTATTTAAACTCAGGAAACATGTAAGCATCCTGAATATTGATCGTACTGCTTTTAACTAAATTTCCTCTTCAGCATATACTCTCTATTTTGAAGGGATATCAGCTTACACAATTTAGTATTTTTGAGGCTGCATCCTATCAATTTCTAAACTTTAAGTGAAGCAAGGATTGTAGGGACAGGTAATACCTTTTAGAGATAAAACTAAAGAGCTGAATAAACACAGAAAAATTTTCAAGCACAAAAAGCCTCTCTCAGGGCTGAAATAGAAGCAATGATCCTCAAAGACAGTTAGAAAACATTTGTTTAGAGTTGTAAATCACAGGCTATTTCAGGATAAATTCAACTGCTGTATATGGTGTGAGAAAGGATGGGAGGAAGGAGGAATTGTTAGGAAGCGTGAAATAAACAGTTATTGAAAACAGACACGTGTAAATTGCTGCTTCAAGAACATGGGTTGGGAAGTATTATTTCAACCATCACAACTACAGTAAAGACTTGTTTCAATATTAGGCTTTGTAGGAAAAATTCTCATAATTTGAAGAAATTGTTATTCTGTTAAAGCACAAACATTCTCACGTGCTTCAAGAACAGCTCAGTTGTCAGAGTTAGAACAAAACCAGTCTAAGGTCAACAATTTTTCTTTCTAAAGAAAACAATAGAACAAAAACACTTGAGCTTGTTTGGTTAGGGTTTTTTGACAAATAGAATGGCATCAATAGGTCTGAACACAAAACTCCAGATGATTTAAATATGTATTCCATTTCAAAGAGAAATTGACCCTGCAGAAAGGGTCAAAACCTTCTCTACAGAAAGACTTGAAAGAAAATATCTTTTGAAATCCTGCTTGAATTTTTTAAGTAAATAAACATTTAAAAACCCCTACTTTTTAATTGCATTTTGGGTAAACAAAGGAATTCACACCACTAATGCATGTTCTAATGTAAGGCATATTGTGGAAGTTTTCCAGTTAACAAAACCGATGCATAACTCCCAAGTTTGCAATGTAAAACTAAGCTTCCTCTAAACAACCCTTGCCTTTGATAATCAACATTCCCTCTTAAATTCCATTTCTCCCATCTTTACCTGCTGCTTTCTAGACTCTCCCCTAGAATCCACACTTCACTCACGTACTGTAGTGTTAAAAAAACTAATTCCATAAAAATTGTGTCTTTCCCAATATTTGTAAATTGCTGAACAGCCTATCACATTTTATGTTGAATGCAATCTAAATTCTGCTGTAATACTTGCACAGCAGAAATTAAGAGGCAGCTGAAGACTAGATCCACGTTGCCAGCTAAGGGAGGCTGATGCAACCAAATAAGCAATACTTAGCCTTAAAAAGAGAGCTGCTCACAATTGTGCTCAGTTCCTGCAGGCAC
This sequence comes from Pachycephala philippinensis, assembly GCA_013397055.1. NCBI lineage: Eukaryota > Metazoa > Chordata > Aves > Passeriformes > Pachycephala > Pachycephala philippinensis. The sequence continues at coordinate 742,532 of VWZT01013108.1, forward strand.
CCAGAGTTCTCATTTAGTCCATATCAATAGCTACATAAATCTGAGCATATTGTGACCTACTTATGCCTAAGCCCTGTAACACAAAAATTGATAGAGAAGTCAGTTGTGTGCAATTTATTTTAAGAGACTGGAGAAGACATCCATCGCCTTTTGCAAAACAACTTTCTGATTAAAATTTCTGTCAAGAATTAAGAAACCTAGATGCAGACAGGAGAACTGCCATAGCACTGAAATTCATACCTCCCACCATGGATGGTACCACTGAGATCTGAGCCAGGCAGGACAAGGGGAGATATCCTCCTTCACTTCAAAGGTAAAAAGTAGCTCGAAGTAAATGGTCCAAGCTCTGAAGCAGAAATGTAGTTTCTTATTAGCCAACTCCTTGGGAGTCTCTGCTTAGTATAAGGATTGTTTCAAATAACACATGATGGTGTATAGCTCTCCCCATGCACTGTGTGTGGTACTTAGGTGCATAACACACACATTCAGATGCCAGGAGCCAGATATCTGAAAATACTGTGCAAGATTTAGGCTACTAAATTTTCTACATAGTCTTAAATGCTGTTCTTCCACTAACCAATGTTGCAGTGTAGAAATCTTTCAGTCCCCTAGGATAAGAATGTTTATGGAACAGAAATCCAACTGGAAAACTTTAGTCTTCAAATAAGAATTTTAAATATGGAAAACCATCTTGTTCTGATGCTGCCATCTTGTGTGTTTCACATGAAGTACTAGCCAAAATTGCCATATGATTTGGGTTGGTTGGTGTGTTCCCCTGCCTTTTTTTTTTTAAGTAACTTGATCACTGGACTCTTAGAATTGGAATATAGCTTTGCCAAAGCTCCGTGGTGAATTAGGTGTAACAGACTTACACAATAGACACAGCCATTATATTTCCAAGAGATATGCAGACAAAAAGTACAGTCTTTCTTATATCTGACAATATTTCACTTTTAAAGAAGAACTAGATAATTTTAAATCTAGGTTTTCTTCTACTGACATCACTGGGAATGTTACCAGCAGGAGCAAACCGTGGTAAGAGAAGCATCATCTGTAGCTGGATTTAACCTATTTAAGGTTAATTTAAGCCTATTTAACCCAAAGATTTAGGAATACACACCATCAGTAAATGTTCAGGACGGAAGGCACACCCCAGCTGAGTCAGCATGCACTGGTTCACAGAGTTGAACCTGACACTGAATTATCATATGGTAGCCACTAATGACAGGGAATTAGACAAATCCCATTGACATACAGGTCTAGTCTCCAGTTCCATTAAGTAATTTTATCACTTGCATGACAATCACAATAGTTTTGCATTGTTTAAATACATTATCAAAAGTGTAGAAATTAATAAATGTCTTGTCATAATCATTTTTTCTTTGCAGAAAAGAAAAGAACTGGATTGTTTGAACAAATCACCAAAACCCATGGGACAGTCATTGGCATCACAACAGGGATAGTTTTAGTTCTTCTCATAATTTCAATTCTAGTGCAAGTAAAGCAACCTCGCAAAAAGGTTATGGCTTGCAAGACTGCCTTCAATAAAACTGGTTTCCAGGAAGTATTTGATCCTCCACATTATGAACTCTTCTCACTAAGGGACAAAGAAATTTCTGCAGATTTGGCGGATTTATCAGAGGAACTTGAAAACTATCAGAAACTGCGCCGCCCTTCAACAGCTTCCAGATGCATTCACGACCACCACTGTGGCTCCCAGGCCTCCAGTATCAAACAGAGCAGGACCAACCTGAGCTCCATGGAACTGCCCTTCCGCAATGACTTTGCGCAGCCGCAGCCCATGAAAACATTTAACAGCACATTCAAGAAAAGCACTTACACTTTCAAGCAAGCTCACGACTGCCCCGAGCAGGTCATAGAAGACAGGGTGATGGAGGAGATTCCATGTGAAATTTATGTTAGAGGAAGGGAAGATACAGCACAAGGTTCATTATCTATTGACTTTTAACTTGCTGCTGAAGGTGGTATCAGTGTATATACAAAATGCTCGTGTACAACGACAGTGTATATATTAAAAGTGTACCATATGCAGCGTGTGAGATGCACACACTTTTAGCTTATTATACTTCGTTTCAAAAAACAAAACCAGTCTTCATAATTAATTCTTGCTGAAAAAATGATGGATTTCCTCCCATCTTCCTGAGCTACCTATCTAGTGGAGGAGTAAGACGGAGACTTGTGCATGGAAATTATAAGATAGGATATTGGAAGAAAAAACCCTACAACTACTAATCATTGAACACTGAAAACAATGACTACTATTCTCTTCTTCATACCATTTTCTCTTCTTTAGATGTCTGCTTTTCAAGACAATTTTAATACCTCACTTGCATAAATAAAAGTAGTTAAGTGCACCACGTGTATGTCAACATAGGTGTCTTATTGTATTTGTCAAATTGAAAGTAGAGTTAGTGTTAAGTGCCAGTTAAGACTCATGAATTATGTTACAGCCATCTGTTTCACTTGCCTTTAATTATGATCTCCACACTCTATGCTTTGTGAGAAGTAAGTGAAAAGGGTTGCTGCCTTTAAACAATATGAAGTTGTATTAATTTTAGTACATTTGGAAATATCTTTGCAGCTTTCAGTTAAAACACGAGTAGTCATTTTATTCTAGATGCAGACTTGTACAACAGTTTTCTTTCAAGAAGGTTTAGGATTTTAAAATATTCTGCCATATATTATAGCTCCATATGGCACACTGATTTCACAGCTCTGTACTTAGGAAACAATTTTGTTCCTGAGTTTTCCAAGTATTTACATAAATAGATTGTACTGTACATTTGTCTCTTAAAATAGCTTTTTACTCCTTGTTGCAGCCAATCTTCCCTACTGAAATCAGTGACGATACTTTTAGCTCCTGTCCTACTTGCCTGAAGAGAACTGCTCTGAGGTCTGTGTGATAACTGGGTATATGACGGTACTCGAAACAAACCACAAAGCAACTCGAATTAACCCCTATGGAATCCTTCTTGTGCCCCTTGTTTCCACTTGCAAAATTGCACATTTCATATCTTTTTTAATGGTAGTGTGGACCTAATTTAAAAATTTTTACAATATAGAAAAGATTTTTAAAATATATTCTCATTGTGGTTTTTAAGCTTTTTATGTAGTTTGATACTGTACAGACTGTTTCTTAAATCCAAACCTAGCACCTGTACAGCAGGCTTCTTGCAGTGTCCTCTGAGCAGCTCTGAATAACCTACAGTTGCTGCTGCACACACCACAATTTGCCAGGAATACTTATCATGACTTGCACATTAGCCTACACTTTCTTCCCTGGGTACTTTGAGCTTATTTGGGTATTTTGTTTACAGGAAACTTTTGACTAAAGCTGATCCCCCAGCTTGCACTGGGCATAGACTTTATTTACAGATGTATGTCAAACCACAGTGTTTGTTGTGCTGACTGTAGTACAAAAAAACCCCCCAAAATATCTTAACATATGACCCTTGCAACTGAAAAATAATTTCTTTGAAATAAAAGATGAACAACAGCTGTAATCACAGATTTTCATTAGAATGGTTTTTTTTTTTTTTAATGCTTAAAATGTACAACATTTAAGGGGAAAAAAGAAAGGGGAGCTGAGTTTCTTCAACACTCCCCAAGTTCAAAATTAACCCTGTCTCCTGTCTAAAAAGAACTTAATCAGCTCATATCTTAATGCCATGAGGCTGTATCCTGGTGCCAGTTTTTGTGCTGGTTCCAGAATGTGTTTCAATTTGAAAGAATGAAAATGGACTTTATTTTTAGATGCACTACATGCAGAAAATAAATATTTTAAAAATCTAGCTAATTTTTACTTGAATTTTTTTTAATATTTAGTTAAAACGTTTGGCAGATTTTACTTACTTCTTATTGATCTCAGGATAAAATATCTCACCATGACCTATAGGACACACATTGCTATTTGTGACAGTTTATTTCCAGATTCTTTCAACAAGTAATATGTAGTTTTACACAGGTCATTCTTATCCATATAACTCTTGTAAATGCTAGGTTTGCATGACTAAGTTTTCTTTTTAAGGTACATTTATCCATGTGCTAAAAATAATATGATCCCTACTCTTTCCCAAGCTATGTTGTCCTTGAACAGTAAACCTGTACTAATAAAACAAATAGGAAGCCTGCAGAGCCCAAGTCCGTGGAGAAGAGGGAAATTGAAGAAGTTCCCAAATGGCTTGAGTAATATTTCAGTCTCTGTCGCAGCCTTGTGATTACATGGTCAGAACACAGCTGCCTTTTGGCTACCCCAGAGCACGCAGCAGAGCTCCCACAACCAGTCCTGGCTTTTGAGCATAACTGTTTCCAATATCCCGTGGTGTGTTTGGAAACCAATCTGCCTACACAGCCCGTGGCAGGGTGGGGTTCAGTTACCGAGCTGTGCTTTGAGAAATAAGTCCTAACTATTAGAACCTGTCTTGGGGTGCCTTTATGATGCTGTATCCCCTATTGCCGCTCTATGCCCAGGCATGAATCTTGTGCCTTTTTTTTCTCTCTCTCACATCCAGTTTTAAAGGCACAAAAAGGCACAAGATTCATGCCTGGGCATAGAGCGGCAATAGGGGATACAGCATCATAAAGGCACCCCAAGACAGAGCCATACTTCCACTTTCAGTATCATGAACTTCCCTTCACTGTAGAGAAAAACTAACTGGGTAGACGGATGGGTATCACCGTACAGAAAGCTTACACTTTTAGTGAAAGAATCTAGTATTGGTTTTGCAGTCTCAATCTGCTTGAAGCTGATGTGGTCTTTAAACTTTCTTGGGGCATTAGTGAAAAATACCACATTTCATACTAGTGCAGTATCTAAGTACCATTAGCCTATTTCCATTGTCTCCATCTTAAATTAATACATTTCTAGGAGCATCCTGATTTCACACTCCATTGTACCCATATCTGCAATACTCTGTGCTAGCACTGAATGCTCCTTAGCAAAGACACACTCACTAGACACACACTGACCAGGAAAAGACCAACAGCATTGACTACTTTTTGGTATTTCTAATTGACTTTTACCTTTTATCATAGTAGCTTAGACTATCTAAGCAAACTATCTAACAACGAAGAATTAATTATGATGAAAATTGTGTAAGTAAACCTATAGGCTTATAGTGAAAATAAAAGTGGCTGTGATTTACAGCTCCTGCGAGTTCTGTGAGCAGACGGCTGCATTTACAGAGATGATGACAGTGGCACAGGAAGCTCGGGCTTAATGCTGTTCCTGACTCCTCAGTGATCACAGAAATACCAATGTGTACTTAAAATGCACAGGATTCTCTTGTCTGCTATAGACAAGATGACCTCATAGCATCTACAAATTACAATGGCATATTGCAATAATGAATGTGTATTTTTACTAAACCAATACAAAGAAGGGTTATGAAAAGAATTTTCACTGATTTACAAGAAAAGGTGCTTGTCACGTGAACACTTCACGGAATCTTTATGTCATTAAAATACACTGCTTTATTTTTCACTTGGTACAAAGAATTCCACATGTTAGCAGCAAATCTACTGAATGACGGAAAAAGGCTTGTCTTATTTGTAAAACAAATTTGTCCCTAAATAAGGTTCTTATATCATTGATCACGACATTTAATTTTCCATATTATTTAAGTACAATCCTTTATCTGAAAGGATACCAACAGCACAAGTAATCAAAAAAAAAAAAATTCTAAAAATATCTTAGCACATATAGCTAGGAAGATGAGCAAACTACTGCTTGAAATGGAGCAACTGAATCCATGTGGATATGCAAAACCACAGCTACAGTCTGAGCTTCCTGTATGGTCAGGCTCTATATATCTGTTCACAGCAAAACTCAGCCAAGTCCGTTTACTTTTACGTGTCCTTATTTCAAAGTTGACGTATAAGCCCTATGATTGCTCAGGTCTGTAGACTGTTTATCAAAACAAGATTCCTAATCCATGTCAGCCTGAAAGATAAGCTGATTTTACACTGAGATCACACTGCTAAAACCGAATATTAATTATAATGGGAGAAAGTATTTTAAAATCAAAAACCTGGATGAGTTGATTCATGCTTTGAAAATTAGTATTTACAGCACCTATCTTAACCTAACAATTTAAAAGCTACTATTTTTGCAACTGCAAAAATCATTTGTGTGGTATCTAATAAGCTTCTCTGTACAGCATAAATCCCCCTTGTAAATTCACAAATCACATGTCAGTATACTGTAATATGTGGTTGTGTGTCACCATGGAACTGCAACTTTATTTTCATATTCAAATTCCTTTGCTACACTCCATTTTACACAATCAGCTTAACAAAAATCTTCTTCCATCTGTTTCATAGATCAACAACAGTAATTTCTGAATGGTCAACTTGTTCCCTCTTATCTCACTATTGAAGATAATCTATCATATACCAGATAAAACAGCTTAGTTTTTATAAGGCTGTTCTTACGGAGCCAGGCTCAGGGAGAAACAAAGAACTTGATGTCTTTGTACCTCTTTCCACTACCACCTCATAATTTATGGTAATAACTTGTATACTGGAGAAATAACTAAAAACCTCATGCCAAATTGTGTTCAAGAAAAAACAAGTATTATGATAAACCAAATAATAGGTACCTAAGACCTACACAACTCAAAAATGCAAAATAATTTCCTGGTTTAGAATCTGTATCATTCCTTCTCAAGGATGGAATGATGTCAGCTGTTAGTGCTCTTAAAATATGCATATCGCATCATTTTCCTCAAATAATTACTTCTCATCCCAAACACAGATTTCCTAGACATCTTTAATGTGCTAAAACTAATTTCAATATTTTATTTATTCATATATAGAAATAGATGCATATTACAACTTATAATTAGCCTCAAAGTTCATTATCACCTACATAAAGTTGCTTCTGTCTTCCTTCCAAATGTTATTTAGGAGCAAGGATTATACTGCAAAGTATTTATTAAACCACAGCATCGGAGAGTTTAAGCATTGGGTTAATTTCTAAGACTGTACTGCAGCTTATTTTCCACCAGAGAAGTGAGAGACTACAAAGAAAACTCAAAGCTCACAGGATTATCTGCTTAACCTCAAATGAATATGGCTAAACTGGAACAAAGTACATCAGTGTTCTAATACTCAAGGTTTAGTATTTCATGGGGAAGTAATACCAGCATTAAAAGAGCCTGTGGTTTTTTGTGAGAGGATTTCGTTTGCCCGTGGTTTGCTCATAACACGTCTGTAACAACTACTACATTCACCTGTGAGTAACACAGGAATCCAGGGTTTAAGCTATTCGCAGAGACAGGAGAGGAGCTGACAATTAAAGAATTCTTTGTTTAAAATACAAAAGGGGAAACAATCAAATATTAACCACTGGATTTTTCTGATACAATGTTTAACTCCCCCCCCCATGAAGCTAAATTACCCTCAAGATAATAAAGTCCATAATTCTACCTAACCAATATTTTAGGTTCCCTCACTTCAGTAAGCAGCCTCAAATACTCCTAGTAATTTGGAAAAAGCCAGCTGTTAGGACTGAGTTTACTGGCTAGCATGCTCAGCTACTATTCTTGATTATTATAGAAAAAGATGATTCAGTGGTTAATGGGGGTGAAAAAAGCAGGAAAATATTCTTGAAAGCACTTATGAGATAAAAAATTCCTAGGAAGACAAGTCAATAAATCCCAAGTCTCTTAACCATTGTAATCAATCTTCTATTTGTAAAGAACAAACAGCCAAGGTACATAAGGAATACCACTCATTACTGGCTCTTCACTGTATTTTTAATAACCCAACAGAGCAAATGAAGGCCTGAGGCCAAGTCAAATAATTCTAATTTTTCTGTAGTAATGAAAAACAAAGAGATCTAGTAGAGTGAAGATATTTGCTTTTCACTTACCAGAGGCGAAAGATTCTGCACAGGCCATTTAATCTTCTGTCATCATTAAACGTTATCTTTAACAGCAAAGGGAATTCTGGAATATAAAAAACCAGCACAAAATATCTATGTATAATTCAAGTGTATAGTAAACAAACCAAAAGTAACAGATACTTAAAATAATCTCATATATTAGGTAATTTTTAGAGCTCTGTATGACTCCTAAGGTTATCACATTCCCCCAGACACTTCTGCTTTTTGTCTGTTTTAATACATTTGAACACAAGCTCTCAAATCTGTGCAAGAGAAGTAGGAATGAAAGAAAACTAAGTTCTTTGCCTTTAGGATCCAGAACTAATAAAGCTTCAGACTGGAAAGCTTTACTGTACAGTGCTTTCCTCATCAGAGTAGAAGCAAGGACAGGCATTAGCATAAGGAAAAGACATCCTTTACTTGAACTATCAGAATACAAGCTTTACTTATGAATTGTTAGAACATGCAAGTTTGGTGTGTTTGGTTGTTTTTTAATTGTAGTTCCAGCTTTCCTTCAATTAACATCCTAACATAAAATGTTGTCTAAAGCAAATGTGGAATTTTGCCCACAAAGAGCTATAAGAAGTAGATTTAAATACTGTATGACAATGTTTAAAATTAAGAAATACCTGGTTTAAATGCCAATTTATAAGGTATAAAAAGCTGCATTACATACATTCAGGGAATAGTTTCCATTACAAGTTGCCAGATGTGTAACATCAGGATTTAATGACAACACTTTAGCCCCACCTCTAACAGCTAAAATTTTTCTGCAGCTGAAAAATACTAATGCTGAACAAGAGGAATAAAAAGCATAAACCCACTCATTTTTCAGTACTCTCTCTTCCCCTCAGGAACACAAGTAAAGGCTACCAACTGTTCTTTAGCAACAGTTCCTAACAAGGAGCTCAAGGTAAGAAGTACCCCTCAAGGCTTAGGGGAACATCAGCAAGATGTCGAAAAAATAAAAGTTATTTCACACTAATTTTCCTATTCCTAAATAGCTTGTGCATCATTTAAAAACAAACAAAAATATGCAGGGTGATCATACAACTACTGAGGGAAAGGTATGTAATTGAATTTAGTTTTATGTGAATCAGAACTGGAGGTCATGGCTTATCCTTGACTGCACAGAAATTAATCTTTCCAAAAAACCCCAAAGATAAGGAACAGTCACTTCAGACTCTGAGTATAATGAAAAATTACTTCTGTAAAACTGCAAGAAACTGCAGCTTGTTTGGTTGCCTTGTTGAGTTACAAAGAACAGCTGACACTGACTGAAGGAAGTGGCAGAAATCCAAGCCCATCTCAAAGCAGAACCACTTGTCTGCTGTATATTTGAAGATGTAATAACCTGTCTCCTGCGTGCCTAACCATGGGGCTACCTTCCCTTCTTTCATCATGGAAGCACTTCAGGACTGATGGGAGAATATTCGAAATTAATAACAATCCTGCCTGTGGGCCCCAGGCCAATCTTAACAGAAATACCCAGTATGATATATCCAGGGGGAAGAAGTACATGGCTTTGATTCTCTTTCAGACAGGAGTCAAATTCTAGGGTCTAATATAAAGTCCTCCAGATTCAGTGTATAAGCATCCAAAAAATTCATACACTCTCCTAAGGAGCAAGATCTGCATGCCCTATGAATAACATTAGCTTCACTGAACATACTGGAATACTTTTCAACACAAAAGCACACTCAAGCTGAAAGATTTCAGGATGGAGCCAAACATCTAGAGTGCTATTTTGAAGGGTAATTCATTATGTTAGCGATCCTATTGATTAACAGCAAACCCCTCTTATTAAGGTTAGATGTGCATATTGATTTTTTTTCTTTTTAAGGAAGACTTTGTATGAATATTAATGGCTAATGCCTAGAACTGAAGAACTGAAAGACGATTTAGCAAATTAAATGAAACCAGGTTCTCCGTTCCTAGCAGCCATGCTACATAAGCAAAATGCCACATCTGATCTAATGCTTATTTTTACTATTTTTAAAAGGATTTTGGAAGAAAATCTTTGTAACAATCTCTTACAGAAAGAGAAAAGCTAGGTAGGAAAGTAGAAACACAGAAAGGTTAGGTTACAAAAGTATGAAAACAGATACTACACAACCACAGCCTACAGAAGGCTGAAAAATTGAATTGTGGACGTAACCCAAGGCATAACTCATGTGTCTCTCTAGCGCCAATATAAAGCTGAAAATTGAAAATAGGTTTACTTTTCTAGAACTCAGAAACACTATAGCATCATTGAAACACCCCAGTGTTCTAGTGCACGATTTGTTTCATTTATTACCAGTGAAGTTTTTCTCCCATCTATGGGTCCAATTTTCCTGACACCCCTGAACGCTCTACACTGTAGCAGTCAGCTGCAGAGATGCATCTCTCATGATCCTGATGGGGCATAAAGTAGATAAACGACCAAGTTCCTCGTTTCTAGTGCAAAAAACCTCTTAAGCACAGACAAATCTGATTATTCAAGAATATTGTCCTCTTTAGCCTGCTCCAGCAGCAAACATTTTAAAAAATAGCTAAACCTATTTTCTCATCAGATGGGGCCATGTGTCCAGTAACGTCTGCACACAGCACATCTAAATAAATGTATCTTCATTAGTTTCATGTCAGCGTTAGCTCAAATAATAACAAAAGTACCCTCAGATTGAATATGCTGCCAAAGCCTGCCAGCTCTGCTTTTTCTACAGTATTATCATCCATTAAAGCTGCTGATTATGAAATTACTTTCTATCCCTGTCCTTCACACCATCTGACCAAGCCCAGACTACTGCTCTCTGCTGTCTGTATGCAGATAATAATTCATATTCCAATGCAAATAAACATAAGAAAGTACAATGTTATGCTCCCATAGCAATAATTTAAAATACTGACCCATTAATATCTGTCACAAATTGGGGAGACAGTCTGCTAAACAGTTATCCAGCAGTCCTATAAGAATGCACTCATATGATTTAAAATATGTGTATTTTCATCTTGGACAACCTAAATGTAAAAAAGTACGTATACAGGAGATAAAGAAGGATATTGTGGAAAATACAACAGAGTTAGATACTTCCTGTTTTATTAGCAGCTTACTATCAGCATTAAAGATGAATAATGCATGACTATCTAGAAATTAGACATTCAAACAACTGAAGAGAGAGGTAAGCTTGAATAACCCATCACATCAATCTTCAGGGAAACAAATTAGGGTACATTACTGTCACAGCTTTTGCTTGACATGGTTTCAGATTTTAATCCAGTTATGTGGAAAGCCTTGGGAACATCAAAGAAGTAACTTTTTTTCCCCCCTCTCCTGAACACAAACAAGTGAAAAGGCTTTTAATAAATCCTTTAAGCTGCATACATAGCTCATACAGAGGGAAAGAGAACATAAAAATATATATTTCTCTAAATTCTTACTTACTCCGGGAGAAGGAATGATGCCTCAATTACACCCCTACCAAAACAGAAGCTTTTAGAAAATTCTTTCACTAGACAGCAGTTCACTGAATTGCTACATTAATGTACATTTCAGGCTTTGAAGTCAGGGGGCCAAAGCAGAAATGGATCAAGAAAAAAGGCATGCCATGCCCCCTTTACAATTACATTAATTATTTTTGCCATCTCTGTGGAAAGGTTATTTACTGTATCCAGTATCGTAGCAAGACTGAGTGGGGAGACAAGATAAATACTTTTTATTTCATTTACAGAACTTGTATAGCTCACTTATTTCATTAGATTTGTCACAACTTACAGTGGTCAAAGTAAGAGCAAAATTCTCTTTACATCCTGATAAGCATACAACTGAAAGGCTTCTGCTCCTCCATTAAGGCCAACCAAAGCACCCTGGGGGCAAAATAAATAAGCAAAGAACAGACAGGAAAAACTTAGTTGCAGTGATGAGATATTCTGGTAATAACTAAGTCACGGCATTGCCATGGAGGAAGAATTTCAGGGGTCAAGTACCTAATTCCTGTGCCCACTCCACTTGCAGACTCAGAAATCATTTGGTAAAGCTTGTGAGTAAAGGTGCATCTATGTTTGTGCCTTTCTAATTCAAGTATTTCAACAATTTCAAGGTGTTGTCTGCAGCTGTGGATTGTAATTTTAAGTACACAACTGCACTACAATCATATCACAAAACAATACTGATTGGATAAGGATGTGGACAGAGACAAGTTCCAAAATACAGAACAATAACTTTCCTCTCAGGAATCATGGTTTTCCCTCCCAGTTCTGCCATTGTTAATTGTGTTTTCTTGGTTGAGATGTTGGAGATCAAATTATCCAATTTGTCTATTAATTTAACTGATGCAGTAACAAAATGCAACTGTCTGCCCTAAATATTACCAATGGTGTGACAATACCAGTTTCCTATAAAATTCAGTTTTGCTTCTAAATGTTACAGCAGACATGAAATATTCACCTTAGGCTCTTCAACTTCAGACTGTTATGTGCTCCTGAAACAAGACAGCATGCACACCACTAACAGGAATCTGCATTCTCCTCATTATATTTTCCTCCAAAACAAGCTCTGGCAATTTTTGAGAGCTACTTTCCCAGCATAGAAAAAACCCAAAACAACAATGAAGAAAGAGGAGTATTAAAAAAACATATACAAACAAGCATTTTATCCAGGCTAGAGGGAAAGAAAGAAAACAGCAGCACACAGAAGTTATCCAGTTCCCAAACAGCTTAGCCATCTTCCATACACATGATTACTTCCTGCTGTCTCTGGGCAAAGTGCAACCACTACTCTCATTTGTGCTAAAAAAACAATAAAATTGTGTTATGGCATATAAGCAACAAAAAGCAAAACAAAATCTGACCACAATATGCCTTTCATGATGCAGGGCATGATGCTTCCGACAAGTCTCAATCACAAGATCTCTTTAAGATTAGATTTAAAACCATCCAAAGTGAACCAGAACAGCAAGGAGGTAAATATAGCTTAACATTTTGGGGAAAAAGTTATCTGAAGACATTATCAGGATCCTGACTACCCAACTATCACATCTTGTCCAAATTCTCTCTGCTTTTGCTTTTATCCAGGTCCTGAAATATGAGCAATTGGAGTGTATTTATTAGTGACTAAATTATACTTAGATTTTTTTAAAAAATCGGAAGTAACCATCCACACAAACTTGCAAATATACCAAGTACATTAGTGATAGATCTTTTCAATTTTCTGCACCCAGAATACTGGCATTGTTGTTGCTATAGGGATTATGCTGACAGTAGCTTTTGGCAGCATATGAACAGGTGACATTCATTACTTAGGTCATGTTCTTCTAGAGTAAACATTTGTAAACAAATTACTGCTTAAACTGCCATTTCCCAGCCAACAGCACACTCATGTCATCTGGTTTTGGGCACAGTTCCTCCCACTACTAACAGAGAGGATACTAGAAGTGCAAAACAAAAACGTCACAAAATAGATTCAACTGTTTAGACACAAAAAGAAGCATAACAGGAACGACTAAACCCTGTTCTGGACCAGAGGCAGCTAACAAAGTCAGGTGAATTGTGTTCCCTTTGTCTTTCAGAAGAAAAAAAGCCAGCAAAATAAAACCAAAAACTTAGCAAAAACCAGAAAACGGTGGGGAACAAACTCATGTTCTCTACAGTACCATCAAAAATTCTGACTTTGTAGTAACTTTGAATTATGATTCAATTTAAATCAACACAATTCTATAAAGGTTGGAATGGTCACAGAGAATGGCAGCAAGGGTTAGTGACTATACTTGATATTAAATTGAAACGTCTCCCTTTGCTGGCTTAGATCTATTAATTGATTTTTTTTTTAAATCTATTGGTTTTCAACTATGCTCAGCTCTTCTCTATATCTAGTGCCCAGCCATCTCTTAGGTAGAAAATAAAAGCAGCCTTTCCAGCAAGGAGGGAAGTTTTAGATTACAATACTGTACAAAACAGTCCATTCCCTGTTGAAAAAAAGCCCATAACATGCAAGAAAAAAAAGCAGCTTAGTAATGGATTATTTAAAGCCTTCAACAAGAGTCTGCTTTTGTAGAAATTAAGCAGAAAATTAGAGAAAATGGAAACAAATACTTCATTTATACCTGTGGCTATGAAAGCAGATTAAAAAAAGATGAAAGGCTGCAAGTTCCACTGCTGCATATCTTGAGCCATAACAGGCTCAAAAGGCTATGCACACATTTTTGCTCTCCCAGGGAAAGAGAGGACTAGAATAGAAATTGTAAACTCCAGAGATGATCCCTATCCTTTCAAGACATACCTCAATAACAGATTTTTTTTTTAAAGTAAATATCAAGAGAACAAACTAAATATATAATAGACTTTAAACTGCTCTAGGATTGGAAACATTTGAGGATTGGTATTTTTTTAAGAGCAACCTAAGAAGCATATAAAATCTATATATAAATAATTCCCTAATGATTCTCAAGTCCTTTTACATTTATTGCTAGTGACAACACTCAAATACAAGACAGTGTAATAATTAATATAGCAATTAATTATGGTAATTAAGTTTCTTTCAACTGAAGAAACCAACTGCTTGACAAGAGATAAGGGATATATTATGACTTACTCAGCTGAGCAGTTCTTTGTGTAAGCAGCCGACTATCTTTGATAAATCTAGTCACATAAGTAACGACTGTGTAGAAACGACTAGTTTTTATGATAAATGAAATCCTTACTTTCAGGTGCTCATAAAACTCATGTTCTAGCCAGAGAGGAGGAGCCCTAGACACAGGCAAAGCAGGTGGCTGCCCAACGTGGAAGCTCTTGGAGGCAGCAAACCCGCAATAGTGCTGCCACCTGCTATTCCTACAAGTGGTCGACTCTACAGAGATCCTGACAGCTGAGTTTGTGGGGTTTTTATAGCTCAGAGGGTCTTTGCACCTCCAGGGTCTCAGCCTTTACTGAGCAGTGATCCTGTAGAATGCCTCTACCTCCATAAGGAAAATAAGCTGTGAAAGCCTGCTTGCTTTCTTGCCACAGGACCACGGAATAACATGGCTCCTTTAGGCAAAAGTATAAAAACAAAAAAAACTCAAAATCCCCCAAACTTTTCACCCACATCTGTCTGCTTCTGGGAAATTCACCAGGAGGTTCTAGAGAGAGCAGAGGGAAGATTGGCACGAGACAAGGCTTCGTTCTCTTGTCAGTAGGGCCCACATTTTGGGCTCACATTGCCATATTCTACTCATATCTGCCCCACCAAGCAACAAGTCACATTATTTCTGTGTTTTGAGGTGTATCAATGATGCTTTGCTCATGTGTTTTTGTCATAGGAGTTTGCATTCTTCTTCCTGGGAAAAACGCTTACCAATGCTGCTCTAATAGTTACAATATAATATTTCCCATCACTACTACTTTGAAGATTTTATTTCCAGACAGCCCTGACAAAACAAGTCTGTCTCAATGCTTTATCCAACCTTAAAATATAAGGTTTGGAGATGACAGATGAACATTATAGTCTTTGTTTTGGCAAAGCACCATATATCACATCTGTCCAAGTTGTGCACTGTGAAACAATACATCCTAAGCACTAGAAACACCAAAATACAGATCTTATGTTTTTAAGCAAAAGTGGATAAAACCAGTCCTTTTTCTATTTGTCTGTGTTTTCTTTTTCTTGATTCAGCATTATTTACAGATAAGGTACAAACTATAGAAAGTCAATAAAAAGAAAGCTGAACTAACAAAGCACATGACAGTAAACAGCTTATCAGCAAGAGCTGTATCATCTCCTTTCCTGTCTCCTCCAAGTTAAAGGAGATCCAGGATTTACAGGGTGCTGGTAAACACACTTTAGAGATTTGAAGCAGGCACAGGAAGAATGCGACACTTGCCAAAGTCCGCATAAGGGCAGAAAGATATGAACAATCATTATCTGTGCAACTCAGCTGGAGAAAGCTCCTCAAAAGTGTGCAGTGAGAAAAGACAGGGCTGCAAAGTCAGCTCACTGCAGACCTTTCTGCCCCAGCTTTCCCAGCTGACGTAGCAGCAACTGACAGCACCATAGAAAATAACACATCACAGATTTTTGCGTCAAGCTGCTTTCCTCCTATAGAATATGGCCTCAGGTTTAGAAGAGACAGAAAATAGATATACTAGAAGGTAATTGTAACTTTTATCTATAGATATCTCAGACTTGGATGATGCAATGCTATGAGTAGCTTTCAGTACATTGGCTTTTTGTTAACCTCTGCTAAAATAAAAGCCCTCTGCTAAACAATTGATCTTGCTGTTCCCCTGAAGCACTCGCTTCAAGAAGTTTGAATTCAAAAAACCCAATATTTATACGAAGAAAAATTGCCTTTTAGCATATAAAGTTGTCAAGACAATAGAGATTTATTAAGCATTAATCTATTTCTGAATGCATTCGATTTATAGTCTGAAACTATTCCTATAATCAACATAAATTTTGGTTAGAGAAACAGCTCTTGTTTTGTGCTGCCATAGAGTCTTAAAAGGATACAGACACAAACCACTGATGCACCTTCTGCACTGGTTTTTACACAGAAAGTTAGAGAGGATGATTGGCCCTTTTTCAGTAATTTTTATTTCAGTTGTTCAGCTATGAGATCAGCAGGACACTTTCAGCACTAATGAATGTAGTGCTGTGTTGAGTACCTGTCACTGGGATAGCTCAGAGAAAAAAAACCAAAAAGCCTGGAACACCAAGGGAATCCTGTTCAATCAGAAAGATGTATTAGCCTTGAAGTCTTCCAGGACATTATCTCAGAACCAATTCACAGACAAAGGTCAGAAAAGAAGTAATGAGGCTGCCCTGGAACGGTGTTGAGCAAGAAAGACTGCAAGACTGTAATTTAGACAATGTTCAATCAGACAGTTCAGTCTTATAGAAATGCTTTTTAAATTTTAAAAGCATAACTGGAACCACAAGTTCAGTTATTTTTTCAAATAATTATTTTCTGCAAATACTCATAAATCCCCATGCATTTGTGCAAATTTACCAAAGGACTAATCATCACTGCTGGTTTAGCTTTTGTAAGATCTCTTAAAGGTAGTTTTGATTATAATGACGAGACATGTAAGTATACTTTTGTACAGGTGCACATCAAAGCTTCTGAAACCCAGCCCTAATTAAACTTCTTGCCTGCAAAACTGCTATGTGTACTCCACCTCTATGCTCTGCTCCAATTCTCAGTGCTCTGTGATCCATTTTAGCTACCAGTTTACTTTCTTTGGTGTTCCCTGGGGCTTACAGGGAGGATGGAAGGATCATGCTCCTTTCTTCCAGTGTTTATACTGGTTCATGACTGCAGAATAAAGAAATTTGTAATCTTATGTTTTTGGAGGATCAAAGGCCATACCAGCTGCAATTCCTCCAATGTTACATGATATATTGTACTAGCTTTTTAAAGGGTAACAAAAAATTTAATCCCCGCACTGAAAAATGACAGTACAATAAAGTAGGGGATGTTACTGGAGTCCTTAAGTCAACTAAAACATGACTTTTTACAGAATATTTTTAACTGAAACTAATACTAATACAGCATTGCCCTAAATTCTGGCCTCAGGTACCAGGACTAACAAACAATGAAACCAAAGATCCCCAGCCTAATAAATAAAAGCAAGTGCAACAGCAGAGAAACATGTCCTGATTCATCACTGTGGAAGCACATGTGAAAACTGAGAAGCTCCTTAAAAAGTTTAAGAATTGATCAATATTCATAAGGAATACAATAGTTTAGCTGTGGAACTTGAGACAAACATAAATACACCAAGCATGTCTGACTGACAGCACTGATAGAAAATACTCATCAACTTAAGGAGATTGTAAAGTATATGACAACTTCAATTTCAAATTGTAATTAAATCCTCAAATTTTATATATTTGAAATCAGCCTTTAAGGATAGGCATTTTTCAGGAATTTCTTAATTTATGAGCATCATGTCAAACTGGCCATAGGGACAGATAAAATGGTGGGCTGATCTGGTGTACTGACAGTCTTGGACACAAAAGTGACAGCTCCTTGGCACCAGTAGGTAGGTATGAGGTAACAGATGTTTAAAAGTCTTGTGACAACGAGGAAAGAGGGATTACTCTTTACAGCTGTTATTCAAAGTTTCTGGAAATTCAGTGTGAAAAAAGTGAAGCTTGAATCAACTCTTATTAGTTGTCTCTCCTCACCAGTGACCTGCTGATATCAAGTTAAAAATGCCTTAACCAGGTCATAAAGGTGAAGTTCAGCTCTACAAAATACCAGTTTAAATCCCACGCACCAGCTGGAGTCTACATAAAATTTAAGAAGCACACAAGTCTTGTGTCAAATTCCTGCTCAGGAATCAATTTTGCCTTAACATACAAAGCAAACTACAGTGAGAGAAAGGTTATAGCATAATATTTCAAAGAAAATATGACATTCAGAAAAAAGTAAATATCATCATAATCCCTATAGTCTTCACCTCCTCACTAAGCTGAAAATGAATAGGATAGCTATCAGTTCACTCAAGAGAAGTCTGCATAATACACTTAAAACAGGTACACAATGACACTTATTTTTATGTGAAATCCAAATTTTCTATGCAAAGTTCTAAACACAATCCCAGATCACATCCATCTTTCTTTGTTGTAAGCATAATGAAAGAAAAAGATGAAAAAAATATTCTAGAACAATCTTCCTCCCAACCCACCCTCGCAGAAACTCCAAGCCAGTAGGATCTTCAGATGCTGGAAATGACTGTAAGATTTCAGACATTTCTTCATTGCTCAGACTGACAACATGAAATGAAGGCAAAGAATCAACCAGCTAATGAGCTACTTCAAATTACATTGAGTTTTGACTGCTAATACAGTTGTGCACCAAACCAGCTGAAGGTTTTTCACTAAAGCAGGCAAAATTCAGTACTGCAATATCGCAATAAGGGCCAAAGGGCAGCAGGAGGAATTAGTGGCCAGGCCACTATCTTTCTCATACTTAATATAAAAATGTAAAATAGCTCAGTCCTCCCTTCCCCATTATTATCTCCAGGAAAATTTCAATCTGAACAGTGTTAGTATAAATTTACATCAGCAGTATACAGGCTAGAGAGTATAAATCATTAGATTTATTTGTACTGGAAGGAAAATTGGAGTATATTAAGACAGAACAAATACACACGATGTAATCTTGCTATTACTATCCATGGCCATATTGGGTCAGAGTGGAGAATGAAGCAAATCTGGTTGTTCTGAAAAACAAGTTATTTACTACTTGGGTAGAAGCGTTTGGAATCTTAGTGCATAAATCTAAGGAGTTTACATTGTTCGGGAAAGAAGCAGACACTAGGACTAAAATCCTAATTTACTTTAAAAAAAGCAGTCTGCTTTGATATCTCTTCTCTTTAGGACACCACAACCCTTTGAGAAACGTGTTTACTAAAAATTTAGCAACTCCTAAATCTTCGCTTCCATGTAAAGTACTCTACAGCCCACATTACCACCCTCTGCTTTGAACAGTTGGCTAATTCATAGCTCCTTACCAAGGTTCTCATACAGTTTACCTCACATGTGATAGTCCAGTGTAGTTACCCAACATTCAGTTCAGCTGAGTAATTTCATGTCTGTTCAGCACAGATACAGAACTAAGAAGAGGCACTGCTGGCCACCTAGCAGGGGGACAAAACCAAAAAACCATATACAGGCACTCTCTAAACATGCTCTTTAACTTTGCAAGACTTCATGTACACACTATAGAATATAAAAAAGATCCTCAATAGTTACGTAGTTATTTCTATTTTATACCCAATACTTGTCTCTCGGGATTAATGCAGCATATTTCCTTTCCAAAGGATGTATAAACCATTTTGTAAGGGATGACTCCCTCCTCTACTGATCTCCTCTAGCTGTATCACACTTCTTTTGAGACAGCTCTGCCAGTAGTAGGAGGAAACTATTATTTGATTTAGCTCATCTTGCTGCTGTGTTGTAGGCAGGCTCTGTGCCCCCTGTCAGCTCAGAACCACCACTGAACTCTCCTTCTCCCACTGTTATGGCAGTGCTTGGCTCTCCCCCTTTGTCACAGGGCATTAGCCAAGATGCTTCCTGTCAGGAGCACTGAGCTGTTATTGCCCACATGTTCCCACACTTGACAGGAACAGGCATTGCTGAAGGTAAAGCGTTTGTGAGCTGGAGCAAGGCTAGAGGGCAGCTGGGCTCATTACTCACTTCTCCAGCTGGAAACAGAGAGAATTGTGGTGAGACCTTACCACACCAGGACATCTCAGCTCTGAGATTATCAATACACTCAGCCTAAGTCAGCTGTTCACTTAATTGTCAGCACAGCAAAACCAGGTACTGTAATTCCATTACCTGAGCCAAATCAGCTTGTTTGATTAACTGTGATTGTTCCTGGGTTTAGCCAATAGAACTGAATGAATTAAAGACCCCCCAAGGTTTCAGATTTTTTTTCCCCTATATAAGCCAAATTGTTTTAAAGCTTAATAAGGCAACAACCTCTTGGCAACACACAGACTGTTTTCCCACAAGCAGTTCAAAAAAGCTCTTCTCCACTGTCCAGTGAATGCAGTAAGGCAGCAAGTCTGCACCACTACTACACTAGTTCTATGCTGGAATATCAAAGTAAAAAGCCACAAATCTTAGCTTAATTTTTATACAGGTTATAAATGATGAAAGAGCAAAGCTGAGCCTCTTAAAAGGATGTATTTTTAAAAGTCTGTCCTGAAACCTGAAATCCCTTGAAATTATACCTGAGGTGATGCTAACCTACTTGCCTAGAAATAAAATTTTTTACAGCAAATCACTATTACAAATATATATATTATATAGTGAACTATATATGCATAACTCGCTCAGGATGCTACCTGAAACATATGCTGACATTAACAGTCAGAAATAAGCAAGATGGTTTATACAGGGTATTTTAAAATATTATCGATATTGTTACTATGTCGCTTTTCAAAAATGCACATAAACACAAAACACGCCCTATAATTTAACAATCTGCATCACCCTGTTTTGTCCTTAGACTTTTACTTTACAATTTCTGGTTTCTGCCATCCAGTGATTTGGCAGCAGAGTGTTTTATCTCTCTTAAATGACAGACTACATTCCTACAATCAAGAATACTACTGAAAAAGCTTCTCTCAGTGTCTTCTGTACTTTAAATAATGAAGTTTTCCCTTTCAGCTTGTAATTAGAAGCCCCAGGATTATTGCCAAATGTGTGTTTCTTGGATACCAGGCAAAGGCTTCCTGTCTACCATTTAGCTCTTTAGTTTCATTTTCTGAGTCAAGCTGAAGGCTCCAAAAAATATTCATTCACAGTTTATAGACCTGCAAAGAGGAAAAGGTTGTCTTTACTATCTCTTAGCAATCCGTAGGAAAACCAAAAATTTAATTTTGACTGTTTAATTTCAAAATTATTTTCTGACTAACTATTTATTTCATTAAAAATCACTGAAGTGACATTAAAAGGGGCAAGGAGATACAGGCCTTGTCATAACTTGGATACCTAGGAAATAATCTCTAAACTTCTTAAAGGAGTGAGTTTTTCCTCTTGTTTCCTCAAAAGTGAAAGATAAGGAAGTGAGGAATTCCCTTAACAAACAAAGCTTGATCTCTACTGAAAGACAACATGGGGTGTTACAAGTCCTAGCTGTGATCATGAGACACTCAGAGAGGTGGTTGCACTGCCCATGAAATGAAACAGAAAAGCGGCTTTGGCTGCCACTCTCCATGACACAGCGCTTCCCTACACTGCCCTGCTACTGCAAGATCTATTGCAAACATAAGTCATCCTCTGCTTTCAGTTTGTCTGCCTTTTACAAATCTTTTTTTTCCCCTCTTTTCTGATGTTACATATAGGTTTCAAAATGTATTATTTTCCTTTCATTTTGAAAGCATGACCTTATTCTTCTCACTATGATTTCTGTTACCAGATCCAAACTGGAAGCACTGGGTTGTATTCAAATTGGTTTTCCCCACAGTAAAATATAACCAACTGCCAGAGCTATCTGACCAGGCAATATGGACAAGATTTTGCTGAAAATGACAGTTTATTTAATTTACAGAAGTCCCATTACCAAAATTATTCCAAATTTACTCTCAGTTTAGTAGATTGTGTTTCTAAGCATCTATTTTCAAGTTACTATGGAAACAATTCCTGATACCTCTGTCCTAGCTGAAAATTTAGGATGAGCAATTTCAATGTAAAATGTTTACTGTGACAAAGTGAAGTTTAGGGAGGGGTTAAGCAGGTTTTGAGGTGTGGGCACGGTAGAGGCAGGTTCAGGTGGGACCGGAGTCATTTCCCGAGCAAGAGCTCCCTCGAGCGGTGAGAGCGGCGGCCCAGGGGCTCCGGAGCGAGCAGGGGACACACGGGCTCAGCTCCCCGGCTGTCCACGAAAAATCATTCCTTTAATGATAGGAGACAATTAAGAAGGACAAATAATACCCACGAGATAAGGAAGTTCATTACCTTAGGGTAATTGGATTCAACTCACGTCAGCTGCATCCCCAGCTGTCACAACACAGAGAGTATATATTTTTTTTAAAGTCACCAACAACATGACTTAGATTTGGAAACCTGACACAGTTTAAATACCAGGCTTTTCTCCCTTTCATTTTTTCTTTTTCAGGATTTTCTGATAAAAATGAGAAAGAAACAAGAATGTTCTTTGAACCGCATGCTTCAGCTTTAATCAGAAATTAAGTGCGCTCATTTCATCTTACTTGAGGGGGACTAACCTCTTTCCAGATAGAAATAAGATTTCGAAGTTCAAGTTTATCTGAATATACCCAAGATGAAGCACTGTGATTGTTCTTCTCCTAGTGTGCCTTCTTCTCTGACAATCAAGGCAGAACAGGAAATTTTCAGCAAGGCAGCATGGCCACCCTACACAGCTTTCAGCAGTGCGTTCCCACAGCACTAGGAATATCCACAATCCTAATCACAGAGCCAGTCTGCCTCTCCTGCACTGCCACACGGAAAATTTCTGCGATGCAGGAAAACGCAAATAAGCAGCAAGAGAAACGAGTTTAAGTCCTTTACCACAGACTTTTCCTAGAGGGAGCTGCTAGCATGTAACATAGCACAAAGCACACCCTGATGACAGCAGTCGTTTGGCACATGATCTTAAAGAACTGTTCCCAGCTTTAATCAGAGGTGGTTGGAAAGCATTCCAGGGAGAGCTCTGGCCGTGAGAAAAGCCTAGGTTTCTCAAGCCTCAGACCTCTAGCTGAGAAGAAGTATTTTGTCAGTGACTGCCACCTCCAGTTCAGGAGAGCTCAGGCACAGCCCGGCTGCAGAACTTCTCTGGCCACAGCTGTGCGCAGGGCACCGGCCAGGAGGAGGGTGCAGACTTGCAGCGCGTTGCAGTGGCTATCCACTTGCAGAGACAGAGTGGAACTAAGCATTTCTGTAGTTTCTCGTGGCATTTTTTTCACAGGCAGCAGATGCCAAATTCCTTCATTCCTTACAGAGATGAGAGAAGGGAAAAAAATGAAGAAATCTCCAATACTTGTTTGATATGCTAACTTGCATGCCTAACATAATACAGATTATTTTAATGACATTTAAAAGGTGGGGAAAATGCACACACACAAGAAGTCAGATTCCCTTCACAGTCCCCTTTTTGTCTGGACTCTTCCTGTTTCCTGATTAATTTGCAAATCAGATTTTAGCTAGAGATGCTGCATTTAACTCATGAAAGGGATAACTACTGTGCTCTGTTAGAAGCATTAACCACAATGCATCACTGGGGCAATTTCTTTAGAACAACAGCTTAATATCACAAATAGTCTTAGCTGAGAATGAGGCAGGCTGGCCTTTATTTTGGGGGAAGTTCGAGCAGAAGATCTCCCAATCTTATATGTGAACCCTGTGACCAAATCAGGAGAGCCATCTTTGAGGGCTGTGAGTCCCAATATCTTGTATTACATCTTATATCTTAGGTATTACTGTTTCTCACAAACCCTTTCATTATTTTTTATTCAGGCCTTGTTTTCCCACTTTGAATGNAACACAGGAAGAGATTCTGTTTCCTCACCTTTCTCCCTTCCCAGACTTCTCAGAAGAAGTCAGAAATGAGTCAGAAATTCAAGAGGAGTATGATGACAAGCTAACAGTTATTTTTCACATTTTCACAGAGTACAAAGGTAGCAGATGCATGAATAAACAATTCCTGCTTTTAATGATAGAGAGGATCTGCAAATCGATTTTTGTATTTCGCTCCCCTAAGTCACATATTATTCCTGAAGGCTAAAGAGTTTGGTGGTAGCTGAAAGGCAAAAATCTCACTTTCAGATACTCTGTCCACATTATTAGTTCAGGAAAGATAAAAAAACTATTCCAATTTTAACTTGTTATTCAAACATGTTTCAAATTGGAAAAGATCAGACAGACATTGGGTAAAGCTCCAGACTTGCACTTATGCTGAAATCAACAGTAAAAGTCAGATCAACTGGAAGAAGTCTGAAGCTAAAGTTATGAAGCAACCTTTAGAACTACAACAAATAATGCAATAGGTATTGCTGCATAGCTAAACAAACTCATAAAAATCTCAATACAAGGATAGATGTTCCCTTTAATACACAGCTCTGAAACAGCACTCTTGAACAGGTCAAGAAATACTGTTCCAACTTGTAAAAGTGTTTCATTTTGGAAAGCTCCAAATGTGACAATCATCTGCATTCTTTCTGAGCACAAAGATCTATCTTGTACATAAAACTTTTATCAGATGCACTTTCTCCAAAGTAACACATAACTCTAAACATCAATATTTTGGCTATGTAAAGGAAGAGAGAAAATGCAGATACCTTCATAACCTAAGATGAAACATTATTCTTTGTTATTTTTTGTAGTCTTTGCACTCATGAAAATAGTGAAATATTTTGTGTAAGCTAATTTATCTGAGACAATGTAAACTGGAGAAAGCATGTGCAATAGAAAATGGAAATGCAAAAATCTGATATTCAGCAGTTTCTCATAAATTCCTTATGCATTTCCTAAACACTGACTATAAGTGCATTGATCTAGTAATAACTTGACTCTTAGCTATAACAAAATTACAAATATAAGCTTAAAGCATAGAGGAAAGTCACAATTCATCACCAGCTGGAATGCTGTAACAACTTTCAGGAATCTGTTTACCCTGTTGAAGGACAAGATTCTGTCAAAAGCTGGACTGGTTTTAAGATGGATTATGGGTAGGCTAATGAGCAGGTGTGGTTTCCTCTATAGAATAAATAAGTTATTCAGCGAATTGTTCCTACAGAATACTTTCATTGTAGTTGATACATGTCCCAGCCTCAAAATATTATGCACCTTTCCTGTCTCCTTTCTTCTCAAAAGGTATGTTGTATAGCAGATGGACCTTCAGAGGCAGCTTATTACCTCCAGAAGCCATATTACTGTTGGTTTTGGGTTTTTGCTAAAGCATTCTCAAAATACGTAAACATTAAACAACTGCTGTTTGTCCCCAGTTACCTTCTCTAATGGTTTCTTTCATCCTGGCTTAAATCTTTGTACAGTCTGCCCAGCACC
The DNA here is from genome assembly GCA_013397055.1 of Pachycephala philippinensis. Classification (NCBI taxonomy): domain Eukaryota; kingdom Metazoa; phylum Chordata; class Aves; order Passeriformes; genus Pachycephala; species Pachycephala philippinensis. The sequence goes on from VWZT01013108.1 coordinate 767,935, forward strand.
ACCTTACTACCATTCTTCACAGCCATTCCCTGCTCACCCTGCTTTTAGAGGGCCTGGCTTACCTGTAACAGCTGCAACATACTTCAGGAAAATTTAAATACATCTAACAGTGTAACAACAGGATCTTTACATTTATGTGACATGAGAATGTCCTTGTTACTCTCCTTTTACTGAGAACAGGCCTTCACACAAAGAACAGACACAACACAAAGTAGTAAATGAGAGAATGTTTTTTTCAGAGAATGTTTCCACCCATTACAGAAAACAGGCCCTGAGAGGAGAGACTGTTAAAAGCATATAGTTCAAAAAGATGTAAACCTTAGCTGAATCCAAGTTCTAAGCATGAAAATACAAAACCTGTGTAAATCTGTGTTTACATACAGAGATGGTGAGTTTGCAGGTGTTTTTACCAAATGTAAATTGGTAATTCTTAAGAATGTCTTTTGTTCTGACTCCACACAGAGTTAAGGGCAAAAGTGCACACAACCACCAGGGCTTCAGAGTAATGCACATGAAGAGATCTTAGAGTGCAAGTGAACTTGAACTCTTAGTAAAATTAAAACATTGCTTGCTTACAGCCCAGGGACTTTCTGCACACTGGAGAAAAGAAAATTCTTATATAAAGTAGTGAATGCAAGCATAACACAGTTATACTACAAACCATGGTAATTGAAACAAACAACAGCAAGGCCACTTCTTACATCTCGGCTGTTACATGCACTATTACATCGTAATCAATTGAAACACTTTTTCCAAACACAAACCTCATTAAAAACATTTTGTCTACTATGATTACAGTAGCAATGAGATATTTACATTAGGAAAGGAAGACTTTATTCAGGAACTTATATAATATAGGGAGACTGCAACAGGGCTGGCTGATTTATTTTCAGCATCGATTTTGATACTTTTCCCTTTTCCTCCAAAACTGTATTTCAGCAAAGATGTTTTGGTTTCGCTGGTTTTTTTTATCAAATTAAGGGTTTGAAATGTATAAACTTCTCACAAACATTCTCAAGTCTTAAATTAGGTATTTAGAAAAAATTCTAAAAAACCACTTCTTTTTGTTTAAGGTAAAGTATTGACTCCTTACAGAAACTAATTTTCACACCTTTTTTCACTATTGACATCCATATAACATAGCTGTATCACACTTCTACTGCAATAAGCTCTGCATTCCATAAAAATCCCCCAAAGCACAGTTTTAGCACATCAGGAACAACAGACAAGCCAAAAAATTACATAAGGTGAACCTGTCAAATAATAACAAAAATTATGCTTAGAATAAAATAATAGTTGTTGATGCTTATCCAGAGTTAAGACGTAGCACAGATATAAATGCACAGACTGTTCTCAAACACTGCTTAGTACAAAGCTTCCAGGGAAATCAATGATATGGGTTCCAACCAGCTGCAACTCAAATGGAGAAGGAAGGTCCTTGCAATGTCAACTTTTCAGTATCTATATGCACACACACACTTTTTAGCTTTTTATATACATACACACTTCTTTCTTTACTCATCCAGCTCTTACTATAGGATAAATAACCATCCTTTTGAGCTTTCTCCTGAGCTTAAGAAAAAAGGCTTTTCATCTTGCTAAAGACCATTATAAATTCAGTCTGATAATCTAACTTAGCACTTCATAACTTCAGCTCAGACACCATATGCCAAACCCTGTTGAAACTTTCAATTTATCTTGCTCTGGCTCACAGAGGAAGGTCTGTGACCAAGAGTTTATTAGGAACAGATAAGGTTAAAAAATTTAATTGCTATATTTTTCTGATCGCTCCCAATCTTGAAAAAGGTCTATATATAACACCTAACACTGTTCATCACACAGAAATCTCTTTCAGTGAGGAAGAAATTAAATCACTTTCCCCCCAATCCATGTTGCTCTGTGATCTTTGACTCTACACCCAAAAACTCCAAAACCTAAATCCAAATTCAAAACACTCTATTTAGAAGAAAAAAAGGATTTGCCACATGCCCTTCAGATGGAAAAAAATCTAGTAAAGCCCAAGTGCCTTGATAACTTGGCATTTAAAAATGCAGAACTCCTAAATTCTTCTTGCTAAATCAGAAGGAAAATCCCTTAAGCAATCTCCCTCCCCGCTCCCCCTTACAGATCCCCACAGTGCAGGCTTTTTAGCTTGTTTAGCATTACCTGCCAGCGTTCCCCTCCTCGCTGACGTCTGCTTTAATTTTTTAAGGAAAACATGCCCAGAACTCAGATAAAAGTAAGTAACTTTCTGATTTTCTCACAGCTATGCTCATTTGGGGTTGCAGGCAAATGACAGACCAGGGTTTGGCATGAGATTCAGTTAACTGAACAAAATGTGTGAAACTACTGACATGACATAAAAAACTATCACTAGAAATTACAAATAACACTATGACAGGGTGACAAAAGTTACAGATAGTGCTGTGAGGGTGGCTGGATCCCACAGGTGCTTAAGGAGGAGTTAGGGGAGAAATTGGCAGAGAGAATTGGAAGGGACTGCCAGGGACCTTCCGGGGACTAAAGTCATGCAAGGCCACCAGCCCCAGGGTAACCGTGTCAGTAATACCATATAAGGCTGGGATTATCTAAGTCACGGTACCTAAGTAACCCAAATCTGAGTGCAGATGTAGCAAAACTGGGGCCAATGGGGAACAAGTCATTAGGGGTGGATTGTTTATTTGGGAGGAGCCTGCATTGGAAAAACAGAGGTGTAATGACAGCAAAAACCAGGGCCAGGAAATGGCAAAAGGAACGAGGTGTGCAACTCATTCCTGGTGCTGCACAGAGGTACCTGTCAGGTAGCTCTGGGTTTCATCACCACACCCGGGCAGGACAAAAACCAAACCTGTTGTTCTGACCATAACAAAAACCCCAGCCTGCTCTCTTGGTCAAGGGAATTCAGGGAGAGGCAGGCAGGGTGCTCTTCCTGATCAGTGAGGGAACAACTGGCTGGCAACAACTGGTTGTTGTGCCCTTCAGAGCTGCCCACTTCCTAACAGGCTCTTCAGAGTCCTAAAATTCTCTACCAATTTCATGTTCTTTCTTTGTTCTTTACTGGCTTGTTTGCTGTTGCTGAAAAGATCTAGAAATCAGATGGTGTGCATGACACACTAACTGCCTTATCTGATGAAAGCTGATACAAAAAACATTTCAAAGCAATGGCCATATAGGCTCTGTAATTTTCTTTTTTCAGTGTAACTGCATTCTTCAGCAGTATTTAAACAGAACACCTCTTTTTAATTTAAATTTGATTGTTCAGTATTAAAGCAGGAGTTAGGGATGCCTGGTCATATTTTCATGTTGAGACCATGTTGAACACACAAATAATTTCATAAATAAGCCTGAACAGGGGTTATTTCATTTATACTAACATGAAATTGATCTCTTTCCAATTTTCCAGTGATAAACATAATCAATATTAATCTGATTTCTAACAAAGCATTGTAAAATGCTTCCTTTTTAAAAAGAAATTAAATTTGTTTCATATAAAAAATTAAAAAAAAGGTCTGAAGCAATGACTGAATTTGAATAGTCCCTTTTGGTTCCTATGTAAGGCTAAAACAATACCTCAAAGAGCTGAGCATTGTGCAGTCTATTTAGAAACAAACAAACCTTCATATAGCAACAGCTTTTTATCATATTTTGTAATAATAACATTAGAACTAAATTAAAAGCTCTTATCTGAAAGAATAAAACAATTTAAAAAATGAAAAAAGACATACAAAGAAAACAAAGAATGAGCAAGTGATACCAAAAGAAGCAAGGGAGGACATTTTTGACTCCAAGGAAAGTCTCAACTTGAAGATATTTTGGAAACAGTTTAAATGGTGAGATATGGCCAGCTGTATGTCTAATGTGTTCTGCCAGTACAGCTCACAAGTCTACGGTAATAGTGTGCAGGAAGAAGAAACACCACCTTGCTCTTTACCTGCATTTAATTTAATAAAAGGCTAATCATCCCATCTTATGATTCTTTAGCTCCACTTAGAAATAAAATGTAAAGTTTGATCCCAGAGGACGTCTCTTATTATTTACTACCTAGTTTGGTTGTGCAAGATGTAAACCAGGCCTGTAGGAACAAGGCTGTTCTGGCAGGGAAAAAGAAAGTATGCAAACTCTGCTTCTAAACTGCCTCCTTGGCTTGTGCTGCAGCTGATACCCCGAGCTCACCTCCCGCCCCCACAGGCCATCAACCCTGGCTCACAGTCTGGCTGCCAACACGGCCTCAAGATGCCAAGTGGCTTCAGAAGCCACTCAGCTGCCAGGACAGGTAAGTCTGGGCTGAATCATACTTTTAGTGAACTTCCTCCCTATAGGCACAGATAAGAATGGCACCCCACTGGTTTGTGCAAACTCACCTTCTTAGAGCTTTAGTTTTTGGGGTTTTTTTAATGCAAAGGAAACATATAAATGCTATGATGTGCTAAACATTCCTTATATGTCAAATACTGCTAATATCAGTCCTGCTGATTCTGCTTGACACCTAAAAATGCAAATCTGACCTGCAGATCAGATTTCTAGAAGCACTCCTCCACACACTCCTAACTTTTCTTCCTACCTGACTGCCCAGTAAAAAGAAAAACCTACATGACAAAAACACACAGAAAATCTTCTCTAGAAACATATTAATCTGTAAGTAAGTACAATCCAAAATAGGCCAGCCAGGTATGCATGGCAGACAGTTCTTAGAGTAGATGAATTTAGCTTTCCCAAAATAAAAGAGGAAGCCAAGTAAAGTAATACACAGGTAAACCAAATCATGAAGCCTTACTGGGTTTAGCTACATAAATTAAACCATGAAATTCCCAAAGGCTGTACAGGCGGCCTCCAAAAACACCAAAGCAAAATGCCTCTCCTTACAAGGGCTTTTCTTTCTTTCTGTGCCTCTTTGAACCAGACTACTAATTCCAGTCCATAGGCTTATCTTTCCAGCAGCCATTCTCTGCCCTGCCACTCTTTTTCTCCCTCCACAACTAGTCTCCATTTTCTTCTGAAGCTCTCGACTGCTGCAACACCAGAGGCAGGTATTACCATCATCTACTGAGCCAGATCATTACAGACCAAATAAACACATTGATGGAATTTAGGGCCCCATAAACACCTGCCCAAGAAGCAGCAGAGATGCCACAGGCAGACAGTACTTCCCAATCCAGCCATTGTAACCACAGGCTTTGTCAAGGAACCGTGTCAAGATGAAGGGTACCCCTACAGACAAAGAGGGAAGAAGCCTTCAGGCACTCAGATGTGTTCCCCTTAAGCAAGGGACCAATTCAAATTTCTATGCCACAAGCCCAATAATCTTTTCAAAGGGCCTTTTCTGCTCTCTCTCACATGTCAGGCCAGTAACCTGTTCCCAGCAGCCTCCCCTCAGGCCTCAGCCTTGCTCACCTCTTCCTCTGGGAGCACCCTCTCTGAGGCACAACCTGGGCTTGCCCAGAGAGAAGCCAAGAAGCTAGTTTTGGGGATTTGCCCTTATACAGACCCCATGCCATCACCCTCAGCCACACACCTGCCACAGCTCTTAGAGCCTTCTAGCAGCCCCTGCCTAACAAGGGGGTAATGACCAAGAGACTACAGCTGAGGAAAGGCTCAGTAGCTGCTCTCCTAGCCCAGCTTTAAGAGACAAACATCTAATTAAACACAACCCAGCTTTTTATTTGCCTGCTAAGAGTGGGGCCCAGCTGGAGCCTGAGGGCTGGTGCGCTTTGTGAGTCACTCTGGGCTCCACAGAGCAACTAGCGCTTCAGATCCTAGCAGTGGAGCAAAGCACAAAACTAGAGCAGATGGGTACCAGTGCTATTTATAACTACTTAGCAATATGTCCCTAAAGGAACGCTCACCAATGCCTGAGGGCAGGCAGCAGGTTGGTGTGCGGGTGCCCTGTGCACCTCAGTGGCACACTTGGGGAGGCAGGAGCTGGGGGCTCGGGGGACATGTGTGCACAGACAGGGGCATTTCAGGTTTGACACTTCAGGCCAATACCAACAGTGTGAGGTTCAACAAGACCAAGTGCCAGTCCTCCCCTTTGGCCACAGTAACTTCCTGCAGCACTCCAGGCTCGGGCAGAGCAGCTGGGAACTGTCTGGTGGAAAAGGACCTGGAGGTGCTGGTCAACAAAGGCTGAACATGAGCCAGGTGCGCCCAGGTGGCCAAGAATGCCAATGGCCACTGACCTGCATCAGTAATACGGTGGCCAGTAGGACCAGGGCAGTGATTGTCCCCGTGCACTGGGCACTGGTGAGGCCACGCCTCGAGTTCTGTGTCCAATTCTGGACCCCTCAATTCTGGGAAGACATTGAGATGCTGAAGCGAGTCCAGAGAAGGGGCAATGGAGCTGGGAAAGAATCTGGAGTACAGGTCTGATGAGGAACAGCTGAGGGTGCTGGGGGGCTCAGCCTGGAGAAAGGGAAGATCGGGGTGAACTTATCACTCTACAATTCCCTGAAAGGAGGGTGTAGCCAGGTGGGTCTCGGGCTCCTCTCTCAGGCAGTAAGTGACAGGATGAGAGAACAGCCTTAAGCTGCACTGGGGGACGGTCAGGTTGGACATAACGGAAGAACTTCTTCACAGAAAGAGTGGTTAGATATTGGAACGGGCTGCCCAGGGACGATGGTGGAGTCACCGTCCCTGGGGGTGTTTAACAAAAGACTGGACAGGGAATAGGGGACTCAGTACCACAGTCTGGTTAACATGG
>VWZT01013108.1:775574-794303 GCA_013397055.1 Pachycephala philippinensis
GCCTTAATGACCGTTTACACGTGAGGGAGGAGAATGAACCAGACGGTTCACTAGCAGTGGCTTCCGCGGGTGGGTGGTGCTGGCACCAACAACTGCGCCTTACCCGTCATGCACGCGGCAGCCTAATTTGTGCAGGGATAGGCAATTGCAGTGTTGAAATTGTGCTGGAGATGGAAGGCAGGCGGTGAGAAGGTTGTGTTTTGTATACACCACTGTCCACCGGAATATTTTATTTTCTTACAGAGTTCGCTTAAAGCTATCTGTATCCTGTAGGAATGAAAACCAGAGCAGTTTTCTGCTAGGATAGCCTGCACCACCCAATATTAATTACCACATATTAGATTAATCATGGAATGTAAAGTTTCCAACTGTCTGCAACAGCAAGGAATTCATGTATATCTTATTGTCATTGAGAGGTTTCGTGGCTGCTTTAAAAGCTGGTATTTTAACCTATATAACAGCCTAGGAAAAGTGAAAATGAATCGGTGATATCAGTCAAAAGGGGCCGAGAGAACAGGCTTTAACAGTGGCTAAACAAACTTTTACTGGAGTTATGTGTGTTGCTAGTGTAGACTTTGATTCCGGATCTGATTCTGATGAAATAAATAGTGGTGGCTTCCTTTAGGGTCATGGGTAGTTGTAAGAGTTGCTCTGGCCTGGAATGCTGTTATCAGCAAAGAGGTGAGGGCTTTCTCTTTTTAAAGATCACCATGGTGAGCTCCTTTTTTCCTGATTAGATAATGTTACTTAGGTTATCAGTTTAGTGGTGTTTTGTTTTATTCTTGGTTGGACCTCTTAAAATACATGGGGAAAATCCATTATAACAGAAAAGATATGTAACAGAAAATCCATTAACACAGGTTTGTGGAAGATTATGCTTTGTTCCCAATGGGTAATTTGTTCAGTAAGATGTATGATTTTTGTTTTTTACACTTACTGTGCTTTAGAATATTAGGCTTGTAATATCAATATTGTTTTTATTTCATTAGTTCTCTATCCTTGTACTTTTGCATGCAATCAAGACAAGTGTTTCAAGCTAAAATCAGTAATGAGAAGTAATTGTAAAGATACAAAAAGGAAAGGATACAAAAAAAGGAAATGTACTTGTTTAAAAGTTAAATTGTGATTTCTGTGAAGCTTTAACATTGTAGCTCTGAAGAGTTAGTTTAGGTGCTCAGTTAGTCAGAAATAAAGTGTTTGAAAAATCCTCTGCAAGAACTGATGCTTAAATTTTTTTGCAGTTGCATCACTGTAGCTTCTTTTAATAGGTGTAATTTGGAGAATAAAAGAGTGTATACAATGTAATTTGTTAATATCTGTCCCCTGATTGTTTCTGAGGGGTGTTGAGGTGGAGTAGAGGAAGGGTTGATGTTCTTACTGTCATTAACTCCAGTGGTAGGAAAAGTCTGTGCCTGCTGTGTTGTTTGCTTTGATCCTCTCAAGTGTAAGCAGAACAGATTAAGGGCTTCTGAAGAACCAGTGATGGTCCCGAGTGTCAAAGTGCTGGTCAGAAAAAAGCATTCTGGAAAGTCCCTTCTGGGTATTTGTCTGTACTTACTTCTCCTACTGATTTACAACAATGAAGTTAAATAAAAGCACTGCTATGTACATTTCTGCGCATGTAACTCATACTCAACTCAAAGTGAGCTCTTCCATCAGTGATAAGTAGGGAAGAAGGAAATGATTGTTGTGAGGAGTGGTTGTAGGGTCGAATGGGGAGCTGAGGCAGCCATTTTGTTGTTCTTGTACTGCTGTGATTGAGGGCAAAGACAGACGGGTTCAAATTTACTGTTGCGGTGTCGGGTTTGAGTGGGTTCTAAAGAGTAAGTCATTTTAATGAAAGTCAAATGGGATTCTCCCTCTAAGTTAATGAGGATAAGCAGGAAAACTAGTTCTAGGTATTGGGTGCCATAGCTGGTTTAAATACAAGCATAGTTAATTTATGCATGTAGCAATGTCAAAATTTTTTTAGGTCGTATCAGTGTATGAGTGATTTTGAAACACTATAATATTTTCACTTTGCTTTATTAGATTTTCTTTCTTCCTAGGGACACTACTTTAGTTTCTCAGAAAAAAAACTGATTAATGGAAATTTAAACTAATTTTCTGCCTCTTTCAACTAGGCATACAGAAAACTGGCCAAGGAATACCATCCTGATAAGAATCCAAATGCAGGGGACAAAGTAAGAAAGACTTATTCATCTTTTTTTTTAAATGCCTTAAGATTGCTCTTACAGTAGCATCTAAGGAACTGAATACAGGTGTTGGGGGCTTGCTGTTCAAGTTGTTAAAAAATACCAGCTGTGAGAGGGAGCCTTGTCTGGTCAGCTTCTCCCCAATCTCAGAATCTGCCAGTGCTCCTGGTAACAAAATGCAGCAGTTGGCTGAGTCAAATTGGTTGAGAAGGTAATGCTGAGGAAAAAACTGCCTCTCATTTGTTGAGATAATGTCAGCTGGCATTGGCATCTACATAGGAATTTGAAAAAGATTGTCAGTTTTTCAAGTTTTTCCAACATGGAAAAACGTATGTGTAGAGGTTCTTAAAACTGCTGCAGCATAAAACAAATTACATATGTGGGAAGGTTGAATTAGATTTGTTATGCTAAAAGCAATTTAAAAATTGTCAATTAAGTTGACTCAGCTGATTATGTTTAACAAAATGGAAGTTCTGATGGCTGCTTAGAGGTGAGCAGAGATGACTGTGAAAAGATACTAATTTGCCATAGAGCCAAATACATTAACATACATTTCAGTAAGCTACTTAATTGTTAGTGTATTTTAAGTGCTCAACATCTTGAAGTCTTTGCCATTAGTATGTAACTGTTGGGTATTCTGCCTTTTGGCTTCTGCAATATTGTGTAGTTGGGGGTTTTCTTCAGTTGGGTTTTTTTTATTTGTAAGAAATCTGTCTTATGCTAGTAAAGAACAAAGCCAACCAAGTTTTGCAGTAAAATGTCTTATTTTACAGTAAGATGTAACATAAGTAAGCCCAAGTCTGACTTTAAAGTCTTGTTAAGAATACGTTATGTTAGAATGAGGATGGAAAAGTATTTTGTTGTGTACCTTCTTAATTGATAGGTGTTCATGCAGGGAGAAACTCATAAAATGCTGCCTTGAAGTTCTAAATTACCATGCACTGTTTTGACTCTGTTCCTCTTCTAGTTCAAAGAAATAAGCTTTGCCTATGAAGTATTGTCAAATCCCGAGAAACGTGAGCTGTATGATAGATATGGAGAGCAGGGGCTCCGAGAAGGGAGTGGGAGCAGTGGAATGGACGATATTTTCTCCCATATCTTTGGTGGTGGATTGTTCAATTTCATGGGTGGCCAGAGTAGAAGTCGCAATGGTAGAAGAAGAGGAGAAGATATGATGCATCCACTCAAGTGAGTACCTTGATGCTGCAGCTTGTACTTTGAAGCTTTCCTGATCAGTACTTGACTCTGCTGGTTTCTATTCTTGATACACTTCTCAGCTGAGATCCTCTGCAGTCTGCACTGCTCTTTAGAGTAGTGTGTTGTGTGTAGAGCCAGGGGCCAGTCATCTGGAGTTACTTTCCTTGGTTGGTTAATGTAGAGACTACCAAATACTTTGCCAGGTTATTTGAATTATGTACTTTGTTAGCCTTATTTTCTTTGTTTTGCTTCTTAATTATGTTTGGTAGTTCTAATCTGGAAAAGCCTTCAACAGCCAAGTATTACTCACTAGGCAGATTCTTGGGAAAGTGGAGGTGCTCTGGTAAGACTTGAATTCATAGGGCAATGCCAGCTGGAACTATGGTTGAACCTCATAATTAATGGAAAAGTGTGTGTGGTGGTTTTCGTTTTGTTTTTTTTGTCAAAGCCATTCTTGAATATCACATCTAATTGTGTTTTGGAGATCCCTTCTTGCAGTCATAGCTAGCTTTTTGCCTGCTGAGCAGGTCCTTTTTAAGAACTTCAGTTAAGCAACATCTTTCCTGTGGTTGGCAAACAGTGCTTAGTGAAATCTGTTTAATTTCACATGCTTCCTTAGTTTAGTAGCTAGTACTCCATGGTATATTATTAATAAGCCTTGATTTTGTTGTTATTTGTAAATGCCAGGCAACCTTTTCTCAATACATTGAGTTGAAATTTCTATCCACTAATAAACCCTTTTAGGAGAAATGCTAAAAAGTTAAGTGGCCTTGGGGACATACTAACATCTCCCCACTAAACTCCCTTGTGTAGAAAGTCCAATACAGTAGTAAGTATTCTGTGTGTGTTCTTATGTATTTGTGCCATAAATATTGTCTGGACTGTTTACAGAGGTTTGTTTCTCACCTGCCTGGTAGAATTAAAAATAATAATTAATTATGACTGTATAATAACACCTAAAATTCTAGATAAGCTTGTTACCTATTGAGAAACACAACCAGTCCTATCTGGTTTCTTCTGATTAAATTACAGCTTTTCTCTGAAACTATGTTCAGCCTTACAAGGATATTGATATGTATGGAAACTTTTTTCAGTAACTCTTTGTGAAAGCCAAAACGGTGCTTTAAAGTCTTATTTTGATAGCAGATTTAGTCTTTTGTAGGAATATCTGGGTTAGTTGTTTTGTTGTTTTTTGGTTTTTTTCTTTTTTTTTCATTTGTCCTAGGCAAGTATTTTAATTACATGGGGAAAGTAAGTTGTTAAATGATAACCCAGGAGAAATGCTTTATTTTGTAGAGTCACTTTAGAAGATCTGTATAATGGAAAGACAACTAAACTACAACTTAGCAAGAATGTCCTTTGTAGTGCATGTAATGGGTAAGTTTGTTTGTATTTTTGAGTTCTCTGGTTGCTTTGCTGGCAGATAGTGTATTGAAGGATCTCCTGTGTCACATCTTTATCAGTATTTGACTTACTGGAGCCTGCTTTCAGACCAGCAAATTGTTGAACTTGAATGATGCTGTTGATGGAACTGGAACTGTTCAAGGGCTTTGTGTGGGGGAAGGGTGGGAGAGCAGAGAACCTAACTGTAGTTGGCAGTGCAGTTGGGCATGTAGTTAACCTACTGCTGGAGGGGGTTTCTGGCTGTACCTTTCCGAAGAACTTCCTTTTCATGCAACTGGTGCTTTGTGCTGCAGGCAGGGAGGGAAGGCTGGCTCCGTTCAGAAGTGCAACGCCTGCCGGGGCCGGGGCGTGCGCATCATGATCCGGCAGCTGGCCCCGGGAATGGTGCAGCAGATGCAGTCCGTGTGCTCCGACTGCAATGGAGAAGGTAGGCCAGGCTCTGCTCTGTTACTAAATGTGCTTGCTTGGATCCAGCCTCCTGCTTAAATCTCAGGAGGAACTTATCCAGGACAAGTTCTGCCCTTACCCAGTCAGCTGCATCTCTGGTGGCAGCATGGAGAAATCATTTCACTCAGAACAACAGCAAGATTTACAGTGTTTAATGTACTGAAAAGCAGCCTAGAAACTCAAGCAATAGGGACTGATCATCTTTTAAAACACTTACATGTGAATATTACTTACTGCTATTAGTCTTGTGTTAAAGTAAAAACCTGAGATGTTGCTGGTTTAGGAACTATTTGTCTTTTTTGCATCTCCTGATATCCAAGGACAGTTGTAGGTTAAAAATGGGAACCTGAAGTTGAATTTTTAACTTCTTCAAATTAAGATGGTATCTTTGGCTGAATTGGTTCTGTTTGGGGGGAACAAGTTCAGCACTTCATATGATTTCTTTGTAGGTCTTCTGCCGTTGGCAGAGTAGTAACATCACCTTGTGGATGATTTTACTTGTCACAACACTCAAGCTACAAAGAGTTGTGTTTTGTGACTTGTCAAAACATTTCATAAATGATGTTGTCTTTAACATTTTATGTGCCTAACCTACATATTTTGTAGTTTCAACTGCATCATAATGTTATGCTTTGTTTCACAGAAAGGTGGTCTAAGCTGAGAAGCTTAATATTTTAAGCCAAGTGCATCTGCTTGTGGCACTTAGTACTGAAATTTTACAGTCCATGTGCCCTAATACTTTGGTTACTCTGTATAGAGACAAGAGCTCACTGGAAAAATAAAGGTGAGGTAGAACAGAGCATTGAAGCCATTTTGGATTGCCATCCTTCAGTTTGCTGGAAACAGTATATACCTTTGTAGGGGTGAATCTGATGTGACCAGATCTCCTCCTGTTTTTGTATGCAAGACTCTAGTTCTGCTGGCTGCATTTACTCAGTACTGTCTTGTGGGGATATACTGGGAGATGGGGCAATCAGGGAATTTTTTTTTTTATTTTCTTCCTTCCCCCTGTCCCAGCTACAGTAAATGAAGCCTGGATTTCCTCTTGTGAGGAATTCATAAAGCAACATCTAAATCACTACTTGTGTTGCAGAAATTCTTCAGCTTTCAAATAGTTTTTCCTAGGACTTGGATGCAACTATGTCAAAATCTCTGAACTCAAAATTTGTCTTTATTTAGGTGAAGTAATTAATGAAAAAGACCGCTGTAAAAAATGTGAAGGGAAGAAGGTGATCAAAGAGGTAAAAATACTTGAAGTCCATGTAGATAAAGGCATGAAACATGGGCAAAGAATTACATTCAGTGGAGAAGCAGACCAGGCTCCAGGTGTGGAACCAGGCGATATTGTCCTTTTACTCCAAGAGAAGGAAAATGAGGTAATACTTTTATCTTTTAAATGCCTTTTATTCCAGTTGTTAATATTTAAGTTATATAGATGGGCATTCATTTAAAGTAATTGATACAGCTGCAGCTCTGGGAGAGATGGTGAATAGCTTTTAATAGATTTATAGTGTGTAATGTGGCTTTCATGGTGAGCCAGAAAAAACTGGGCAAGTCCTTAGCCAGAGGAAAGGCAGCTTCTGGTGCCTCCTAATGCCAGTAAGAGGTAGCTTTCTCAGATAAGCTCAGACTGACTTTGATACAGTAGATGCAGTGAAGAGCCATTTAGGATGTGAACTTTAATCTGCTTTGCTCATGACACTAACAAAATTCTACGTGTGGCTTTTTTCCATGTCTTGTGACATGGCAGGGAACTCCTGATAAAATCCCCAGATGGTGCTTTCTGTGTCTGCTACTGTGGTTCTGGATATAACACAAAATGGTGATGTTGCTGATTCATTTAACAAAACAAACATTATTACTTTATACTGGTTTGTTAAGACTTATGTTCAGCGTATTCTGGACTATATACACTGCACGTTGGAATTAAATATTGCAATTTATCTTCTGTTAAAACTCACATGGGTCAGAATTGAGGTTACTGCTCCTTTTTTAATTCTTTTGTTAAAACATTCCAAGTATAGCTATGACGAAATAATAAATAGTTTGTGTGTTGCACTCAAGGAGTTTTCTGTTATGACAGAGTAGCATGGGGTATAGATTTAAACTCCAGTCATATATTAAGGCTATAATGTTGGTTATCTGCTAATTAGGTACTTTGTAAGCTTTTCAAAGCTGTGTCAAGGACTGCTAATCTGTCAGTCTGTACTTTGTCCTACTGAGTAAAACTAGACTTTGTATTCTTAAAATTTCCCTTGAGGTGGGACTCATGGTTCTGCCAATGGATAAATTTTAAGATACATACTCTGCTTAAGAATCCTGAGTTATGTGGCCTGAAGATCACTTCTGACATCTGTCAGCTAAGTGACCGAAGTCCTGCTCTTGGTCAAGGTAGCTAAAGCAGATATGCATGAGGACAGAAGCTGAAAAACAAAGATGTGGTTTATATACCCCAGTGCAGGGGAAATAGTGTCAAACTGTTGCCAGTTTTGTTTATAGGTTGCTTGAGTGGGAGATTTTGGGGGTGAAAGAGCAAGTGCTGCTGTACAGGCCTGGTTTAATTTGAACCTTACCTTGGTGTGTGGTGTGGTTTGGCTTATTTTAGATGACACTTGGTCAGGCACAAAATTTCTAAGCATGTTAAGCCATCTGAATTAACTAAATCAAGTTCATTTTATGCAAGGGTTGTTGCTCTGACATTGAATTTTAAGGATAAATAATAATGAACTCTCAATAATGAGTCTGGTGCAGTTATGATTACAGTACTTGAAAGGATATCTCCTATTTCGTTTTCCAGGTGTTCCAGCGGGATGTGAATGATTTGCATATGACACACAAGATTGGACTTGTTGAAGCACTGTGTGGATTTCAGTTCACATTTAAGCACCTTGATGGACGTCAGATTGTGGTTAAATACCCTCCTGGAAAAGTAATTGAACCAGGTAAGCTTGACCTGATAAGGATTTCTTTGTTTATGCTTTTGTGATTCTTCAGCACTTAATCCCACCGTTGCTGTCCTGTTAACTGAACCTAGGCTGGGGAAACAGAGAATTGTATGGAGAGGGAATGGTTCTGCAGTAGCACTCTCCTGCTTACTTTACTTCTCTTTGAATTCCAGGTTGTGTTCGTGTGGTCAGAGGTGAAGGAATGCCACAATATCGCAATCCTTTTGAGAAGGGGGATCTCTACATTAAATTTGATGTTCAGTTTCCTGAAAATAACTGGATTAGCCCAGAAAAGCTTTCAGTAAGTAGTTTTTCAAACATAAATTCGATGTCTTACTTGACAGAGTGCAGAGAGCCTATGTTGTACCTCATGGACTGGCTTTCAGTGCTTAAATTTAGATGCAAGTAAAGTTCTTTTCACCTTTTTTATGGGCCATGTGTTACTTGGAAATACCCCTTGGAATGTGAATGTATGGAAGCTGTATTTAAGAGCTGTGCAGATGGTACACAGACGACGGCAGGAGGAGAATCTTTCTGTTGCTGTGTGATAAGTTCACAGAGTGCAACCGTTTCTACTGATTGCACTTTTGGTTGATGATATGTAGAGCTGTTGGTTTTCTTGAAGTGGTGTCTTCCAGTTGATACAAATACTTTAAAATGACTCTGCAGTTCAGGGCTTTCATCAGCATAGACTTCTAAGCCAAACGTGCTCTTAGAGGTGTCTTGAAGTTTTAGGAAACTGGTCACTTTATTTAGCAGTTGTAGATGCAATACTGAATGCATTTCTTTCTTTGGGGCAGGAACTTGAAGATCTTCTGCCAGCTAGACCAGAATTTCCCAATGTAATTGGTGATGCAGAAGAGGTAGATCTTCAAGAATTTGATACCACTCGTGGTTCAGGTGGTGGCCAGAGACGTGAAGCTTATAATGATAGTTCTGATGAAGAAAGCAGCCATCATGGACCTGGGGTACAGTGTGCCCACCAGTAAACATTTGTCTAAAAAGTTGCACAAGGATTTTCTTTCAAATTTTGCCTGACTTGTTTTCAACAATCCAGCTGGATTGTATAAGTAATCCAGATGAACCAATGGACATCTATTGCTGTATGTGTAACTTTTAAATTGGTCTATAGTATCTACAGAGTGTAATTTAAACTAACCACAAGCTTACATCTTCATTTTGACTGTGTAGCAGAATAAAGCACTTGAAAGGAAGACAAGACTCCTTTTCACATGGGTTTTAAGTTTGTCCTCGTATCTGTGCTTGATTTTTACCAGTTTTGTGTAGATTTTAAGTTTCATATTTTAAATTCAAATTCTACATTGTAAAGTTTGTGTACAATTTGTCCTGAGGCTTGGTATTTGGCTGCACCTGCATAAGCTGCTACAAGTAGAATCAAGAATTTCATAGCCTGTATCTATCATCTAGATGCATGGTAAATGGGCTTTGCACACAATGGGTTTAGAGCTGACTGGGAACAATGAAAGACTAAATTAGAAGTGGTTGTAAGTTTTTTCTACCATCTTGTGAACGGTTTCTGAAATTAAATAAAAGCAGTTGGTGTATAATATATTTCTTTTGCCTTGTAACTCTTACTTTTCCAGTGGCTTTAACTAGTCTGTGTATGAAGAGACTATGTAGATGATAGAAATTTTATAAACACAGGGAGGCTGAAGCTGCTTTAAGACTAGGTGGAGGTTAGGTAACAATTGTGTGCCACATTCGAGTCTCTTCCTGAAATGAGATGACTAAATGGGCACAGGGAAGGCTGCAGCCATGTCCCCTTTGTGTGAAGAAAACACAAGGATATCTGAATTCAGTCTAAAGATAACAAACCCCTTAAATGGGGAATGATTAAATTCTGAAATAATGGTGTCTTTCTCTTAGCCTTTGAATCCTATTCAAAGCCTGATTCAGCCTCACTTCCTAGAGAAAGGTTTCCAGTTTTAAAAAAAATTGTTTAACCTGGAAACATAATAAATGTAGATGGTTTTGTTACTTTTCTAGTAGTTTGCACTTTGGTTTAAGTATGAAGATACTAAGTTCTCCAGCTTCAGTTCTATTACTTTTAATTGGCAAAAATGTCAGAACAAAGCAAAAATGTGACCTTAACTAAGGAACTGTTGTGCATGAACAGTGTTGGGTTGGTAAGCTGCCTCTATAGGAAGGTTTCTCTCCTGTCTAACTGAGAAAGTTGAAGCTCTACTTTTCTTTACAAATCTGAAGTGTGACTTGTTTAGTTATTTCTCTGATAGTTGTTGACACTTTATTAATGAGGTTGGAGGGACAAACTTCAAGGGTTTCAATGTGCTTGGGTAAGCATTGGCATTTGAGTGTTGCTGAATATCCTTGTTATAGACTCTAAAAATGAAGCAAAAATAAATACTGTTTGATCTGTATTTCAGTACTGACTTATGATGTGGCATTCTCTAGTGGGTCTTCTATTTTCATTTATTAAAACCTGGGGTTGCATTTTGTGAAGCCATGGTTACATGCTGATCCTTTCTCCTGACTGATCTCTCCAAGGAGTCAGTCCTAACTTGTAATGCTTAAACAATTACAACACCTGCCTTCTGCTTTTAAGTCCTTGCAAAATGGAGTAATGCTCTAAACCTTTAATCCCCATTCAAATTGTTTTTTTGAGGGGGAAGAGAGGAAGGGATTCATGGTAACTTTTCAGATAGCTGAAATGAAGGAGTGGAGGAAGAGCTGATCACTGTAGGGCAGTTCTGCTTCAGTCCTGAGCTAGCATTAATTTAGGCTCCTGCCAGCAGCACCTGATAACAAATTCTAAGAGTCTGTGTTTTTACCTGTTATCTCGCACATTACCGTCATGACATTACTGTCATGTCACAGCACAAGACTGGAAATAAATTTTATTTCAGGTTAGATTCTAGTTATGCTAGCACATAACTAAAAGTGTCTTTAGGCTGTTGAAAAATTTAGTACCTTGTACTTCAGTTTATTCGTGAGTTGAGTATCAGAGTTAAAATTATTTCATATATACAGCCTCTTACTGTTCATTTTACTGTGAACTTAGTTAAAATCTAAACGAAGCCTTTTATAAAGAAAAAGTAGCATTTTCTTCTGCTTTGATACCTTTCATAGTAGGAACTTAGTAAGACACATCACATGATATAAAAGCTTATAAAAACATTTACTGGGCAGTACAGTGCTTTATTAAGAACTAATAGACATAATTTAAACACTTTGGAGGCAGCAGGCAAGAGCTGTCACAAATGTTCTGTAGTCACAAGATGGGTCCATTAACTTGGTTTAGGTGTTGCCTTTCCACACAGTACAGTCAGCTCATTCTGAGGGGGGAAAATTCATTTTAGCTCAAGCTACCCAAAAGAACTTGGAAGAAGAAAGAAAGGTCACTACTGTTAAAACAAGCAGTGAGCACTCACTCACTCACTCCCCACTGTCTGCCTACAGAGGCAGGGCCGTGACAAAAAACACAGAACAGCTCCCAGACCTTTAGCTTGAGTCAGCTGCACTGGTCTCAATACCTGCAACAGCTGTAAACTGGTTAATATCTCATGTCTGGATAGATTTCCATTACTTCAAGCACTAGCCCAGGTACCCTCATCTTCAGGAGTGTTGGGCAGTATGTGCTACAACGTTCTGTTCCACTTCATTTTGCTTCAAAACCATTAAGGCAGTTCCTGTTCTGCAGCAGAGACTTAACAGGTGTATAGTTCTTACTCAGCAAGGGACACAGAATAATAGATTGTAAGAAGAATCAAAACATAGCTGTAGCTTTGTCAGCCTTTGTGAATGAGAGATAAGAGAATGGCAGTTTGCTCACATGGTAGGAGAGACACCAGAGCACTGCAGAGAGAAGAGTTTATGTTCCTGTGGTCCCCCAGGCTATCACCAAATTGCAAATGTTTATTTAAGTGCACGTTGAGACGTGATCCATGTGGAGCAGTTCTCCCCTCCCTCTTCCTCCCTCCAACTGATGCCAACCAGTTTAGGCTTAAACTGCAAAGAGTTTAAATTTGCATTCATGACAGTATGTCACATGAAAGCCTGAGACCAGGTGTCTGAATACACAGAGCTGTAAGCCTCCTAGTTCAAGCTTACCACCAAGTTATGAATGTGCTGTACTGTGTCCTGATTGAGGAGTTGCACATCGATATTACGGAGGTCTCCACCAGCTGAACAGAGTGTCTGTATGTGAAGAGAAACAATTACAAGATTCAAAGATTCTTCTTGCATGCCCAACTTCTCTGAAAATCATGTACTTCCCTGTACACTGCAAAATTTTGGCAACCATTTTTCCTTTTGTTTAGCAGTATCTCATTTAGGAATAAGAAAAACTATCACTATCAGACTATTTGCATTGATCAACTACTATAAGTTGAAAATAGTTTAAAAAAAAAAAGATACCTGTCCATCAGCCAGGGGAATGTTTACAAATGGAACAGTTTTATGTTGGGGTACTGATTTACTTCTTTTTAACATGCCTTGAACTCTTCCACTGGCAGGTAAAGTTCTTGAGACAGTCTGTTGTAATCCGGCACTACAATACAATGAAAATGTTACTCTGAGGTTAACTTCCTATGCTCTGCTGGCAATTTTCAAGCATGAAGCAAATGTAAGTAGTAGGAAACACACCTAGGAGAGAGGCAGTCCTGTTTAAATTTTTCCAGTTCTACCAGGAGACTACAGAAATCCAACCATGAGCGGCACTTACAGGCACCGCTGGGTAATGTTTTATGACCCTGGCACTGCAGTAACCTTGTAAGCCTGTGACACAAGATGACATTTTGGCCAACAAGAATATCCACCCTCCAGTATCAGCAGTGAATGTTTACAGTTTTGGAAAGAGGAAACTTCATGCCTCAGGGCTTAAGATAAGACATGTGCTGTATCTGTCTATTACAGAGGGAGATATCAATAAATACCAAAGCTGCTACCTCTCAGAGGCACAGGGCATGCCTTATGCCATGCAGAATTCCTAAGTTTTCATTATACAGTTGTTCTTATTCTGCTTAAAAAATGTGAGATTTGGGTGCGTTCTGCGTGGAAGCAAGCCTCTGACGTTTATAGCAGGCCAAGGTGAAACTGAACCACTTACCGGTTTCAGGACCCATTTAAGTTGTTCACCCCCTCACACCAGCTTGTGCCAAAACCAAACTCTGTAGTGTATGAAGAATGATACTAACTGAAAATATTGACTATTCAAGATGCAAAGAACTGATTATCAGTGTATTTGTTTGGGGGGTTGTGTGGATTGGTTTATTTTTCTTTTAACACAACAGTGTTGGTGACATTTTAATTAAGACTGGCTTCCAAGAACAAGTTTGAGATGTAGGCCTGTAAATGTGAGAACAGAATTTATACTCTAAATACGTTTTTTTTTAAACTGACTTAGTTAGGACATCAAATCCTGTACCTCCATGATTATGTAAGTTAACACCCAAAGCAGGAGGTGTAACTGGTTCCCATCCCCACTGTCACATTTAGTGGCAGACCACGAAAATCTGTTACATTTAGATTGATGATTAATATCTAGATTGATAATAATATAGATATATAATGTCTTGGTGTTGAACAAAATTATTTATTAAGAACAAGCTGAAAACCCCTTACCTTTTAGCTCCCTTTGGAGTGGCTTTGAGATTTGTGGAACTGCAATGAAAAGAAAGACACTTAACATTCTTCTGCAAGTCAAAACAACAGAAGAGTAAAGAGACACTAAAAGTAGTTACTGGGTTTGTGTTTTGTTGAGGGTTTTATTTTGTTGGTTTATTATTTGTATTTATTTCCTCCTCATCTACTTCTAATGTAGAGTTTTAGCTCGGATGAAGGAAGACAGTCAGTGGATTAGATAATGCTGAAGTGCCCTGTGACAGGGATCTAGTGTGAAAAACACATATGAAAAAGCCCTCCTGAGGTAAGCGTGACATAGCGGGACCTAAACCCACACAAGAACAAAATAATAATTTCTGTTACTAGGCAAGGGAGGGCTGCAATACCCAAGTTTGGTGTTTATTACAGAACATTTCAGTAGTGCTGGCAAAGCAAAGATGCTTTCCTTACACACCTCTCTTCCATTGGTATTTGGGAATCTATACTGATCCCCTAAGTTCAGAACTGTGCACCATTCAGTCTCACACATGCCTTCATGAGCTCCAGCTGCTTTTTGTTCAGGTTCACATCACCACAGTGCATCTCAGGTTATGGAAGAATCCTTATCAGATGTATTCCCACTGGGCTCAAATCTCAGCTATTTTGTATGAAAATAACGGTGTTCAGCACCCACAAATTCAGGCGAGTTAAATGAGCTACCAAAGGTCAGTCTTACCTAGAAAGAGAGTTCAGTTTGCCACTTAAACCAGAGGCCAGTGAAACCAGTGACCTGGTTTTGGAAATCTGAAAATTTATATATAAGACTGCAGTTAAAAAAGGTGGCATTTGAAAGCAAAATGATAGATATTTGCAGGAAACAATACTGTAAAAATTCCCTGTTGAAAAAGGGTAGTTAAGCCCCATAGTGCTGCCTTATATATATATTTATAAAATGCCAAATATGCATTCTAAAAGAAGTTTCATGTTGCCAAAACATATTTATTCCTACTGAAGTTCTGTACAACCAACCACCTGTCTAATATACAGCCTTCCAACTTTTAAGCCCTTTTACAGTAAAAGTCTGTAACTGCACAGAATCTTTTTTGTATTTGTTGTCATCTTGCTACATCAGTGTCTGGCTGAGGAGCTACACTGCACAGACAGACTGAGGTGGTAAAACTAAAACACTTCATTTGGTTTAGAGACAACAACGCACAACCCAGTTATAGAAAAGCATGAATTAAAACATGAGGTTGGTTAAAAAAAAAAAAAAAAGTTTCAAGTTTAAATGGTTCCTCACACCATCAAGACTTACTGGCAAGTCAAGAGAGAACGGCTACACCAGTATTGCACACCTGTGTGAATTAGTCTCTCAAAGTACAGATACCATATTTCATTATGAAAATAATTTACTGTTTAGCCTTGCTTAACTTCAAATACATTCAATTTAAAACAACTGACTTTTCCAACAGACAGCAGAGCACTGGCCTGCCTGGTCATGGATCCAGCAGGGTTCATGGCAGGTCAGAACTGATTAAGCCCTTATGTTTTTTGAATAAAAACAGAATAAACTTACTTTTTTAGTTATTTTCTTTGCAGAACTATGCTTCGAATCTTCATATTCAACAATTGTAGTTACCTTAACTAGAAATGTATTAGCAAGACAAGGAAAATAAAGATCTCATGAAGAGCACAAAACACCACTTCAGCCTTGTCTTTGAAGCCTATTTACCCCAGCCACCTATGGACCCCTTCTGCTATCCAATGTCATTCACCTGGCACACAGGTCAAAGCAAACTATGTGTGTGCATCACAGACACTGGGACACACAGGACAGTTGAAAGACCCCAGATAATCCCTCAGCCCCCAGACAAAACAGAATTACCACCTAGTCATAATATTCTCCTTATTGCATATTTTGGGATATGAAGAAAAATTGTATTTTTCTTATAAAGCTCAATGGGCAGAATGTCAAGGGGAACCTAAGAAAAGAAGGGTGACTTTCCTAGCTCTCCTGCTATACTCTAAAGCCTTAAATCTGTCCTCATCATTTTCCCTGATAAATACAAAAGACAGAAACTCTTATCTCATGCTTTGAAATACCTCTACAGTAGCATAGCTCATGATCCTCCACACTGAGTGCAGGGGGGGTCTGTTATACATTTTTTCCTCTTGTATTCTTCAGGCTTAACATTCATTTTACAAACGCTCAGTTCAAACCAATTAAAAAAAAAAAGAAAATGTAAGAACCACAGGCTATATATTAATGAATTGACTTGCCTTTTTTGCTGTTGGTCCTCACCAGTTTGGGATTTGGCATGTCTTCTAGAGAGCAGTCAGTCTAAAAAAAAATGTTTACCCAACAAGGGAAGGTCATCAGATTTTTCCCAGTAGATGCATATTTTGTTACAAAAGGCAGTGAACTAAAAGGGCGTGAAAGCAACTGACAGGAAGTGGGATTGGCTAAACACCAGTTTATTTTTTTGGAAACATCTGGATTTCTGCCAGCAGATGACCCTAAAACTTTAGGTAATGTTCATAACTGCACCATGTCTGGGTGTCTAGCCTTTTCATACCATCTTCTATTTAAACAGACAGCCAAAACAAAATCATTTGTCTGAAGTATTTACAGCAGGGAGAGAAGAATTCTGTTCTGTAAACTGTGATAAAATTTGAAAACACACACTTACCACTGCAGCAGCAAGAGCCACTTCCTCCCGTCCTTGCAAATCTGTAACGCAAGAAATTATAACTTATTTAGATACTATTACTTGCATAATTTTTATCTTCAGATTCTTATCTTATGGGCTCAGAAGCTGAACAAGTAATTCAGGATTACAGTGGTTAAATAGGTAAGCTTAGGTCAGCATATGTGTTGCATTTGAACTAGATTCCAGTCTTGTAGGACAGTCACTCCTACAAAACAACAATGAAAATCTAAGGCCATTTCAGTGTTTAATCATTGAAAGAACCCTGAGTGTAGTCACACAGAGTATCCCCTGAATTTGAAGAACCACCACACGCACACATTGCACTGCAGCTAATGCTCTTAGGCAGAAGTTTCTCAAGAAGGACACCAAAATACATACTCGGTCATACAGTAAGCTCAGGTTCTTCAAGAGTTTCAGGTTTGATCTCTGTGTGGCCCCCACAATTTCCAGCTGCAAGGTAGATTCCAAAAACATCAGTTCTCACCAGAATATACATCTGATGCTGAGTGTACACATCTTAAGCCTCTGCATCAGTGGGAGTTAAACTTGTTTGCTCATCATCACAGGTAAATGACTAGATAAGAAAGGTTCAGGAGAGTTCAAATTGACAAAGGCAAAATAATCTCTGTGGCTTAAGGTAAAAAGATTCAGATGAACAAAAATGCTTGTTTTTACACACAGAAAACACTAGGTTTGGAATTATTCCTTGTCTCTTCAGATTTTAAATACGATTACTTAAGTGCACACATAACGGTACACTCCAGACTAGTCACCTACTATTTCTATACCGTGTTACACAGATCACTCTACTTGAACAAGAGTGCTCACTCAGCATCTGCAGGGTAACAGAACTGCTGATCTGCTCAAAATACTGAGCAGACAAAGCAAACCTTTTCATGAAAGCCACCAAGTTCCCAGGTTTTCTGCCGCAGCCCCAAGCACAGGGCCACGCACACTCACCCAGCACCTCTTTCCTTTTCATCTTCCTGACGGCAGCCGGCATCGTCAGCAGCTCCACCGCAAAAGCCTTCTCCGCTGTCTGCAAAAGCGAATCGAGCTCTTTCTTCATCTCCTGGATGTGCTCCTTGGCTTTAAAACAAAACAGGCTCTTATTGCAATGCGTGTTACATGTTTCCAAGTATAAGCACGGCAAGACCGCGCTAGAAAATAAAGTTAAAACAGCGTTTTATCCGGAGAAATCTGAGCCCGGAGTTGGAGCGCCTGGAGCCTCCACCAGCCGCCAACCCCTCAGCGGACGGGGCCGCGGGGCAGACGGCCCTGCCCGAGGGCGCGACCCCGGCCCGGGGCTCTGCCGGCCCGGAGCCGCCGTTCCCTCCACCCACCCCGGGCAGCCCCAGCCCTACCTTGCTGGTCGAAGTCGCTGAGGAAGAGCGCGATGCGCTGGTCCTTCTTCTTCTGGGAGAGCGCGGTGCGCTGGTCCCTGTCCCGGGACAGCACCCCCCGGTCCGGCTCCACGCCCGAGTCGCTGCTGCGCCGCCGGCACGGGGTCTTCCCCGGGGCCATGGCCAACACCCGGCCCCAGCCGAGCCCGGAGCCGAGCCCAGAGCGGGGCCGGCCGGACACACCCCCGGGGCGGGCAGGGGGCGGCCCGGGAGCCGCCGGGGCGGGGGACGAGCGAACTGCGGAGCCCCCGGGCTCTGTCGGAAGGGAGGGAAGGGCGTGAGGGGAGAGGGGGGTCTGGCAGCGCCCCCTCTCGGAGCTGCCTCGGGCGTGGCCAGAGAGGTACACAGTCGGCACTTGTAGTGACAGGACAAGGAGAAATGGGGAAAACGGAGGTTTTCCTCAGAAAATAGAGAGAATTTTTTCATTGTAAGCGTCGTGAGACACTGGTACCCAGGGAGGTTGTGGACGCCACAACCCTGGCAGGGCTCAAGGCCGGGCTGGATAAGGGCTGAGCAACCTGGCCTTGTGGGAGCTGTCCCTGCCCATGGCGGGGGGGTTGGGACAGGCTGACCTTTAAGGTCCATTCCAACCCCTAAACATTCTACGATTCTACGATTTTATGATCCTTATGCTCAGACAGGAGCTGGGCAGGCTCACACGTGTGTACACACACACACACACACACACTCGGCCCTGGTGGCACAAACGAATTGCGCTATTGTGTTCCCTGTTGGAGCAGCCGCTGCAGCCCGGGCACACAGGAGCTGCGCTGGAGCAGGTGAGCCTTTCCATCCCCGGGGACTGTGACCGGGGCCGGGGCTGCCCGAGCCTGGGGCAGCCGGTGCT
>VWZT01013108.1:794648-893562 GCA_013397055.1 Pachycephala philippinensis
CGGTGCTTGTGCTGCCAGGGCTTCCACAGGTGCTGGGAAGCCTCTGTGCTCGAAAGGAAGGGCGCTGTTCAGAGCTCAGGTTTGGGTTTAGCTGCTTTACTGCTGTTCAGAGTGCAGAACGTGCAGGGCTTCAAAGCTAGCAAAGAGAATAACCTGCTGTGCCCAATGCAAATGGTTACAGCTTGTGCAAAATCTGATCAGTGAAGGTGAAGACAGGATTTAATAAACATGTAATAACATGGAACATTAGAAAGATGTGGCTACACCAAATTTTGAATATATAAAAATATTCAAATCCCTATTGTTAAAAAAAAATTCCTTGAAGAATTTGAATAAGATCAAACTGATTATTTTGCATGTATCCAAATAAAAAATAATACCGGGGTATGAGTACCTTGGGTTTTGAATACATTTGACCAAGGAACTGTGTAAAAAGGCACTAAGATAATGTTTTAAAACATCAGTGGTTTTCACATGGTGTAAACTGATGCTGCAAGCTCTCTGAAGTGAGTAGCTTTTTCTGTATCATTTACATCTGGCACATCTCCTGACCTAGGTGGGACAGACTATGTCACTCAAAAAAAGCCGTAAAAGATCTGACTGACAATTCATAATATAAGCATTTTATATCAGACCATGTTGTTTGTAAAACAAAAACATCCTCCCCTTCCCACACCCCGCAAAAAAACCCTCCAAACAAACAGGTTAAGTGTTTCTGTTCCAGAAAACACTCAAAATCCTGATAGAAAGAAGAGAATTTCCTGCTTTTATTGGCTGTGGCATATGCATATATGTTTAGGGAAGCAGGACTAATTTCCCTTTCCCTAAATTTTGTTTTCTTTGAAATTCCCAAAGAAACACCACAAAAGTAATTCTGAGGTGTCACTGCAAAAAGACAACATAGTGTTGCTCTGTAAGTTTAATCTCCTACAAGCCATGTAAGAAGATTTTTTAAAAGGGAACTGATAGCAGCAAACAAACCCCTCACCAAAGCTTTCAGGACACAGTTGATCAGCCTCAGATGACTGGCTGATCCTCTCTGTGAAGGAAGAAATCTGGCTTGCTTAACTCCTGGTTACAACTCCTTACATTATAGGATTAATTACGAGCATAAACTTGCCTAAAACCATCTCTATTTACAGTTCTGCGCTGGTAGAGAAGAGTGTTGTGGTAATAAGTAGGACAATTTTCAAGTCCATAAACCAGAGTGATGCAGAAATTAATGATCTGGTACATGGGTACTAAATATTAGTAAGTACTGGTTTGAACATGGGATTAAATGTGTCATAGTGCAATCCAGCTGGTGTTGCTCCAGTGACATAGGGAATGGAGAAGAATTACCACTTTTTTAACATGTGCTTTATTATTTGGAAGTCTCATACATCTGAAGTACTGTTATAAGGAGCACCTGGAGGAAGATCAAACCTAGAAGCATGCATTTGAAAGGAAGGATTGTCTGTTATTAATGAAATATTTCAAAGACATGGAAAATAAGCCTTTTTGTCTTAGGTTTACATGATTGTTCCACAAAAATGCACATTAACGTTATCACAATACATACAAATATTGTGGATGGACAATAGAAATTACCACCTTTATGTATGAGATGCATCAAGAACAAATTGTTATCCCTTATAATGTCAGAAACATAAAAGGCACCATAATAGAATGTTTAGAAAAACCTCAGTTTATGCCATTATATTTTGATTTAAAAGTGTAAGAATTGCTGTCCCGACTTAAAACAAAAAGCCTTTCACACCTGTAAATTATCATTATAAACTTGTAAACCTTTACATTTTTTCCATAAGTATCAGGTGCAAATGCAAGGCAAATATAAAATCTATTGACTTATTAGATTACAAATACTACCCCATGAAAAAGCTGTAATTACAAAAATATAAAAAATATTCTAACTCCCATTGTTAGATCTTAGTTTCAATCTACACTGCGTTAAGAGTCCAAAGCCAGATCTGATTTGGACACATTCCTAGAGGAGGAAAGTGCTGTTTGTCTTATTTTTACATCATTATTCTGACCTCCTACCACGGTTTTGCTCTCTGCGTTTGTTTTATTAGTGCATATTAAGGATGCCAAGTGGAGAGTGCTGACAGGTTTTATTTTTCAACGGATAGCAGCAGCATAAGTGTTCTCAGTGTGCTGTCCTCCCAGAAGTGCATTTCTCTGAGCAGAAAAGTATAATTGTTTTTCTCCAATCCTCCACAGCAGCTCTGTGTAGCAGCCGTGCCATTTTCCTCCATAACCTGTGACCCCTGGCAGGTGATTGAGAAGAATAAATTCTTCTCCCAGGCCTCAGTAAGGAACTGTGAGAAGCTCACCCACTGCTAATGCTGGGTCATGGACTGGGGCTGCTGTGGCAAGGACAGTTATTGGCAACAACATCTCGTCTTCCTCACATGATAAATTGGCACAGGTTTATTGGGATGGTGTTTCTCTAGCCCTTGGCTTTAGTAACCTGGATCAGCACAGGGTGTTGAACCAGCTACAACAGCAGCCTTACAAAGTGCCAGTAGACATTAAAATGAGTTTACTTCTAAATAATAACTTAAAATTAATGACTACATTGAGTGTGATATTCTTAATGAATAAACTCTGTAAATGCTGAGCCTAAGCCTGACAAATGCTAATGCTTTCACATCTGAATACTGAAAGCTCTGTTCCTTTAGCCCTTTATCAGAGCTAGCAGAAGGTGTCCAGCTTCCAGCTCTAGAGAAACAGAAGCTGTCCTTTGTTTTGCAAGGAAGCTGGCAGAGATTAGTGGAGTCACTCAGCTGTACTCCTAGATAGCCACCTTGTTTAGCTGGGCTTTGAGAAGCACTCAGGATCGTTCAGCCAGCAGTAGGACTATGGAAGATTTAAGTGTTAGCTGTATTATCATTATCTTTATGCTTGGTGCAAGACATTTTCCTTTAAATATCTTTTCCTTCATTAGAAATCAGCCCCAGCATTTCTCCTGGTAACATGCGTCAGTCCTTGCCAATTCCAGCTGGATTTTGGCCAGCTGGAGGGGCTGTGTGATGTTTCCAAACAAATGTTCCCCACAGACAGAGCGGTTCTGAAAGGGTTGTGTTTTACCCTACTTGAAAGGATTGACTGTACTCACATCTGCTTTGAGACAGCAACTTGCTCTGTTCCATGTGTATAAAAGATGGAGTAAAGTTTACAGGAGACTCCTGGAGTTGTTATGGCAGGAAGTGTTCAGTGTTCCTATGCTGGGATCATGTGTTGAATAGCACAGGAAGAAGAAGATTGTATTCCTTGTTATGTTTCCGTTTCATAAAAATATGGTTCAAGCAGACACCATATTCACTCCTCTGATCAAAACTGTGTATTCCATTCCAGCTATGCTGGGATGGCAGGATTTCTTTTTCAAAGACATTTCAAATTTCAAAGACATCTGCACACATCTGCTGAAGGTTTTTTTAAATAAGCATATATCCCTACATGCTTGATCAGGTTTGGAGAACACTTCACTTAACAACAAAACCAACAAAAATTAAACCAAGCAATACCTATAATGTAGGAATTTGGATTCTTGTTTAGTAGAATTTTAAGATGGGAAACACATTCCTATCTAAACAATTAAACTTGGCATTTCTGTTTTGTAAAAAAGTCCACATGACAGTAGTAATTTTAATGAGCAATTCCCTTCCCCAACCTATTGAACCAAAAGTTCACAAATGTAACTTCCAATCAAGGCACAAAAACATTTACTGACTCTTTCTTTTCACCGCTTTCTTTACATTCTTCCCTTTCCCCTAAAAAAAAGTTGGTGTAACAATGTCTTCTACACCAGTCATAACATTAATAGTCCGATAAGTCGTAGCAGTATCTGAGTCTGGTTCTATCTATTTTGAATTTAGTTAAATTAGATAAACAGCACAT
Organism: Pachycephala philippinensis; assembly: GCA_013397055.1. NCBI lineage: Eukaryota > Metazoa > Chordata > Aves > Passeriformes > Pachycephala > Pachycephala philippinensis. The sequence goes on from VWZT01013108.1 coordinate 798,552, forward strand.
TCTCAGCACATCATTGTTCATTGTCTGCATTTGCCTTGAAGGGGAGGGGATGAGGAGGAAAAAGCCACAGTAGTTTCATGCATATTTCTCAAGAAACTTTATGTGGAAGTCTTTCACTTTCTCCAGTAGGATCTTCAGCTTCTCTACTGGAGGAAGAATGGTCATTCTGAAAAATAATATTTAAAGAAATAAAAAAACCAACCCACATTATCTTCAGAACCAACTAAACTGTGATCTTTGCACAGATTTTGATTAATCTCAAAGCACAGCAGGTAACATGTTAAGTTTAATATCTGTTTTGATGTGATTCTCTCATTTTCTGCATTTTTACTTTAATTGAACTATACTATTAAACTAGAGCAATTTGTTTCAATTGGTTAGAATATAGGAATTCAAGAACTGTTATTTTCTGTTGTGTAGAAGGTTATCAGTAAGAAATAACAGCAACTCAGTTTCCACTGTTGAGCAGTTATGCCAAATTACACCCAGTTTTTTGAGATTTAAGAGTTGTCAGTTATGAGTAAAGGTACATTTCTTCTTTAATTGAAAACTGAGTTCAGAAGCATTAAAACAATGCAACATCCCACTCTGCAGGTTTTAGTCCTTTTTTCCCTTCTTCTGCATAATCTGAAGATTCCATGGGGTGTGTGTCCCAAGCTGTATGCAAGACCCACAGAACACAGTGGTTTTCCCACACTGCTGCAGGAATGGTCTCTCTAGGTTTTTCCTGGAGCTGTGTGTACCCAGGGATCTAACCCAGCTGGCTGTGTTGCAGAACTGTCAAGGCTAAAGATACCCTCTGTGGTGTTGTTTCAGACTGAGGAAGACTAAATTCCATGATAATTTCTAGCTATCAGTGGCTCGGCTGGAGCAAAGTTTTGTTTATTGGCAGCAAAAGCAACACAGTTTTGGTATTAGATTATTTAGTTCAACATCTTGTTTTGGTAAGAAAGTTATACTGAGTGTTTAAGGAGCAGATTTATAGGGAAGATACTGCATTTTTCATGCAGTTTCTCCACATGGAAACACAGTTTAACCCCCTCCTGCCCCCAAGAGAATGCAGGGCAATTTTGTAATTCCATAGCCAACTTTAAGATTAAAGTCTGAACTATTACTATTGTTTGTATTCCTGGAGAAGGCATTTCAAATGCCACTGTGTAAAAATAGAATATAATTATGTCAGAAGGCTGTGAAAACATCATAAAAACTCGAATAGCTCATCTAGCAGACCAGGTCTTTGACCTTGCTGTCAGTCCACAGAAACTGTCCAGTAGAAACTGGAACAAGATAAACTGAAATAAAAAAATCCTCGTATTTAATCAGAAGAGAAAGAACTGGGATGATACTTTGATTATTACTGCTAATTTGCTTTTAAATAAACAGAAACTGTACCTGAAATGGTAGGTTCCTTCTCTCTGGCCAAATCCACTTCCAGGTACAACACATATTCCAGTCTCTTCCAGAAGTTTCATGCAATAGAACATATCAGGTGCCATTTTATGAGCCTAAGAGAATGGATGCCTTGGAATTATTGAAGTAAAAATATTCCTAATATATAGAATTTCATGATTGCTTTTTTTTCCTGAACCCTTATCTTACATTATTAGTTTCTTATTCAATTTACTAAAGAAGATGAGGAACAATTGCTAATGGGGCAGTTCACACTGAATTAAATAACAGTACTTCAAGGAGGAACAGGGCTGAATAACCTGCACAAGAACTCACTTCAAAAGAAAGGGTTTAGGTAATTTTGTTATTCTCCTTGACTTGCTTGTAACTTTTTGTCTAAAGTCGCAAAGTTGTACTTGGAAAAATCTAAGGCACTGACATTTGATAAGATTAAATTAATTTGAGAACTGTATGTTCCAGTTCTGTTGGCAGTTACTATTTTTTTTCCCCCGGAATAAACTGCTGCCTAGGAAGTCCCCTGATTAATAACTATGAAAAGTTCATAAATATATACAGGTTATATACCTAATCAAATAAGCAGCTGAAAAACAGCCCTATTTTTGTTCTCAGCTGTGCTAATAAAATTCCCTTTACAAAATGAGTATTACAAATTAGGTTTCAGAGCTCTACTTAGGAACAGGAAGACTTATCATTTATTAATATAGCTTCCTGTCCCAAAGGCAAAAAGGTGAAAGCTGTAAGGAAACCTCCAGCCCTCTTTCCCAATCCTGCTGAATGGGGCTTCCCTTGTAGGGTCCGTGGCACAGTGCCACTCACACGTGCTGGCCTCCCTCACCCAGGCACGGGCAGCAATTTGGGAACTGCACAGGGCCAGCTACTTGTGGGATGTAAACACCAACGTCCTTGGGGACACTCTCAACCTGGGAGGGAGCCTTAGCATTGTGATGAAATTATCTGTTTTGTTTTCCTCTCTTAAAATAAAGGTCATGTTATATTTAAGATCACACAGAGCCCATGAAATACTGCTTTTGTACTCCATCTCTGGAATCAAAGTTCATCATCAGAAGTGGCAGGCACAGGTGAGAGGAGGTTAAAATGGATTGGGGTAAGAATGACTGACTGACCTTTGCTTCCTCAATGGCTTTGGAAGGAATAAAGATCCGTGGGAAAGCATACATAGCTCCTTGAAGGGGATTGCAGTGAACTCCTGGGATTTTGTTAAACATGTCTTCTGTTAGTTTGGCTTTTTTGGCAAGATTGTTCAAAACAGATTCCTTCTCCTGTTTAAAAGGAAGGTGTTCAGTTGGACACATTTGAAGTAGCAATAAAAACACCAGGAGAAGCTATGATGTTTCACAAGGCCTTCCCAAAATGAAACCCTAGTAGGGCTTTGCTGAGCTGTTAGAGCAAACCATATCCAAATTCCAGTTCTGCTCTTAAAAACAGCAGGGCAAAAAGGCTTTAGCAGGATACAATTACAGTCTTGCAGTTAGGCAATAACCTGCAGAAGTCTCCAACTGTGCCCTCTTCTCACAGTCTTCTTTCTGAGCATCCACTCTTGGCTATTTTTAGAGAGCACGTTAGCTGAACCTTTGATTTGACTTGATAATGTAGTATCTTAAGCCAGAGTCAGCTTCATTTTTACAAGTGAGAAACTACACGTATACTTCAATACAGATTGTCATGTTGCTCAGTATATAGAGGCACTGGATATTTAAGAAAAAGATTGATTTTATAACTTTATTTAAACTTATATTCCTGATTAGATTTTAGTAACAGCAAATCTTATTTAGTAAACCTTTTGTCATATTAAACACAGGAAAAAAGTTGAATTTATCAGCAAGAAAGCTGATTTGATAATGCCTTCCTAGTATTTTTAAATGTGATACTAAGTTAATTTTGAATACACTCAATAGTTCTGTAAATTGGTGTTAATACAGGATTATCCAAGGAGAAAGGAAAGAAGACTGATCTCTGTGCATAATCTGAGTTCCCAGTACTCATGATAGGTTTGGGAAATGCACAAAAGAACAAGCATGTTATTGCTGACCTTTATGAACTGTGCGTAAGATTCTTCTCCAGGTACTGGAGGATTCACCACAATATCCATGGCTGCTTGTCCTGAGACTGGAGGACAAAGGCGAACAGAAAGCAGCTTCACGAGCTGTCCTTTAATTTCTGGGTGCAAGTTAATGACCTCCATGTAACCTCCTCTGTAGCCACATCTGTGACAAAGTGAACAGAAGAGATTGGTTAACCTCAAGTGGATAAATACCACAAAAGCAATGAAAATGACTGCAAAAGTGGAAAGACAATTAATGAGAACCTTACAACAGGTAACATACAGGTTGTTGAAACAGCTGCCACACTGATAATGGTTTCAGATGGAGCTACATGACATTAAGTCCTAGTATCCCATACAGAGATAAAGGTGGACATGCAGCTTCCCTGTTAGGCAAGTTAACAATTAACATGGATCTTTAATCTTCAGAACAAGAACATACGGCTGTAGCAGCATACATTTAATCAAAAAATTCTTTTTCTTCCATCTCCTCCTCCCCAAAACAACCAAACCCAAACATTTGTAATATCAAACCTCCCAGTGATTATTGAGCTGTTCCCTTGAATGTTGGAGGCCAATTTTCCTTTATCACAGGTCCAGATTGGGACTGTAGGATTTCACCTTTGTGGGACTGAGGCATTAGGTGTCTGAAATAAATACGCTTATTATTTGGTACTTCGAAAACCACTGAGTTAATCCATTACTCTGTGCTTGTTTTTCTTTTCTTAATAGTCTTTAGTTAAAATTAATAGAGGATTAATTACGGTGGATTACCTTCAGGTCAGTAACATAAAAGGGCTGTCCAACCAGATTAATGAGGAAGATGAAATAAAAAAAAAAAAAAAAACTAAATCAGACTTACTCGCCCATGTATCCCTTAGAGGTGGAGTGAAAAGAGGCCAGCTCAACATTGTTATAGTACTCGGGTCCCATCTCATACAGAATCTTTTTGAAAGAATGAAACTGGCATCCTTCAGAGTACACATTGTCCTGGTAAACCTGAACAGTCAGAAGACATTAATGTGCTCTGTTCCCCCAACTAAGGATAAAACACGGCCTTTTAGAGAGGCAGATCTGAACTGAAGAAACAGTGCTTACACTCAAAACTTAAAAGCTGTTAGAAGACACAAGGTTCTTTGTTAAGTAATAGTTACTGTAATGATACTTTTTATCTGATGTGACCACACTTACAGGCTGGGCCTTTGGAAGAACAGTGAGCTTCTTTGTGTGATTTAACCTTACTTGTATGTTTAAATTGATTTTCCTTCTGTTTCTTTCATTTGGAGTGGTCTGAGCACCACATAGGTTTTTAGGTCTGTTCCAGCAAAGTTCTTCCTTGTGTTCCCTACACTTTCTCTCTAGTTCAAACCCAGATCAAGCCACCTGTTGTATTGATCCTTTAATATTAAGAATCTTGCATGTCTGTTCATGTCTTAATATGATAACAGAGAGTCTGTTTCCTGTACTTAAAAAATACCAATATCACACATGGAACAAAATTAAACCTCATATGAGTACTCTTAGCTGTGCTTTTGAGAGAACATATTATGCCATTACCTCATCAGCCAGAAGAAAAAGTTTCTCTTCCCAAGCAAAGTGTATCACATCTTCAATGCACTTTCTGTTTTGCACCTGTCCTATAGTTTGATTTTTAAAGCAAGAAGAAAGTCAGTGGAGTGTACATGTACAAATCTTTTCACCCAGACTTACTTAGATTACCAGCTTTTCAAGAAGATACCCCTCTTCCACAGAAAAGTGCTATTGAACTTTAGAATTCAGTTCACTAAGTATGGAATTAAGGAGCATTTTCAGAAGAACTATGGTACAAGGTAACTTAGTCCATCTCAAGCAAAGGAAGTGTGAGATACAGTAATCAATCAATGACTTATTGAGAGCACCCTGTGTACAGCTAATCACTGTAAATGCTCACATGCATGATGGTTAGGTGGGAGCTAGTTTCTTACCAATCAGCCTCAACTACTCAAACAGCTAAATTCTGAGGGAGGCAGTGCTTGCCACTGAGTTCTGAGTTTTTACAGTCATTGCCTCTCAGAAGCAAGAGGCTACAGTCCATGCCAGAGGCAAGATCTTTCACAGAGACCAAAAGTGACTGAAAGTCATTCCACAAGTCTGGAAAACTTCAGTGGAAGCAGTGGCTTCAAATGGGATCCAGTGAAGTGAACCTGCTCCCTCCTTTCTGGAGTTCCATGATACTGAAAATATGTTTCTAAAAGTAAAACATACTGTCCTACTTAGAGCACTGATCTCTGGAATTCAGCTTTACATATTTGATAGGTACTTAGGATTTGCCTGCAATGTCAAATGAATGAAAAAGTAAAGAAAAAAAAGGTCTTAAAACCCATAAAGCCATTCACTAAACAAAATTCCTGCAGACCTGTGGGATTTCCAGGGTTGATGATGCAGAGGACTTTTGGATTGCAATATGCCTTAGCTTCATTCAAGGCACGGCGAAGTTCGTTCACATTTAGAGCCCAGCAATTTTCTTCATCCAAATAGTAGTTCACCTGGATAGCATCCAGTTCAGAGATGGCTGCTGAATATAAGGGGTACTGGGGTATAGGAATCATCACTCCTGTTCGGGATTTGCCACCTCCTGAGATCAGGATCTTTAAAATTGCCTGGGGAAAAAGTAGGAATTAAAAACATTAGAAAAAAAAGGTCACATACCAGAATTAATAATATACTCTGGAATAAGTTACTAAACTTCCGTCCTAAAAAAGTCTAGAGTTAAGGTGGATTTCTGTCCTGGAAGCAGATAGTCAAAGAGAATTATTTATTTCAGGTTGTTACTGGCTGAGTGAGGATGGTCTAAGCTTAATGGAATCTTCTCATGTCATAGCTTCCACAGATCATGCCTGATCAACTGCAAAATTTAGGAAAAACATTCTGAGCACAAGGCTAGAGGGCAAGTTCACAACGATAATATCAAAATCATGATTTTTCTGCTGTGCCCTGTTGTAAGCAAAGAAGCTTTAGCTAGTTCTTGCTCATTGCCTTCCATTCATTTTATCTCATTAACCACAAGAGACCAATAAATAAAACCAGAAATTAGAACTGGGGTCTGTGTAGATTCTCCCTTGGAACAAAGAAACCTGTTTTACATTAGGGCAATTATGTTTTCATTTTCAAGTAACAGAACAAACCAAAAGTCTGCATGTATTGGGATGGAAATAAAATCGTATGTAGTTTACGCCCAGAAGATAGAGATAGAAAGGTAATGTTTGTGCTAAGGTCAGTCCAGACAATTTCCTTGTGCCCAATGGCTGCGTGATGTGGAGGCTTTTTACATGTGAATTAAATAAAACAGTGGATGAGGGGCAGGAAGCTGAGAGATTTCTTGCCTTTATAACCAAGGGAGAACTCTGAAGCACAGGTGCAATCAAAGCAAGCATCCTTATCAGCATGTAATTGGCATCTAAACCCAAAAATATCTTTTCTCTCAGCAGCAGTATCCTTTAGTTTCTTGGTGGTTCTGGTACAAAATCTGCTGTTCTGTACCTCTCATCACATACTCAGCTGCTAAGATAATGATTTATAATCAACATAATTTTGTACCCACCACTAGTTTAAAAATACCAAGCATCCAAAACATATAATCAGGACCAAATGCATATTTAAAAACTCCTCAACACCCTCTCTCCCCTGAGGTGTGAAACAATAGTTGTTTTATCTTTGGAAGGGCCAAATAATGAGACTCGTTGTAGTGCTGACTTTACATCAGTGGTAAAATCAAATCAGCATGGTGCAGATTAGATGTACTGCGCTGCCATTCCTGACAAGCTGCCAGTGTCAGAAACTCTGGAAAGCCAATTGACTGCAGAGCTCTGGAGAGCTGTTCCTTCCAGATCGTTGTCATTCTGAGCTCTGCCACTAGATGTCCTTTTAAAAACCACCTTCACCAACACATTGTCAAAGGCTGCTTTCGTAAAAGCCAAACTGCTGCTGCAGTATCAGTGAATGTGTCTGTGTAAAGGAGCAATCTGATAGAGACTCGTATTCCTGTCTTAACTGAGGACCATCTTTGAACCTTGGTTGAACCCAAAACCTGAAGTGTTTCTCAAACAAACTGAAATACACAAACAGAAATAGATCTTTGGGATTTTCACTGGCATTGATCTGCACTAGCAGAGTTTACTTGGAAGAAAAGCTGCTGAGACTTCTCACCTCTGAGGTCATTCCCTCTTCCCTCTGCCACTGCTTGGTACCCTCTAATCTGCAATGTTTATGTATCTTAACCACTGAGGACAATGCTGTCTGAATGCTCTGAATCGTCTACATTTATATTTAGGCACCTGTAGTTCATACTGCCCTTACACAAAGGTACCATTTAATGTATATTAAGAGACTTTGCACCTGCTTCTTAGCTGGCACCTGACATCCACACAGGGGGTTCACAGGTTTGTTCACAGTATTGGATATTCATTGAATGTGGCTTCAGTATCTGCCAGACCAAACTCACAGGACTTTGTGAGACCAGAGGTTCAACAGAGATCTGTATTTCCAGAGGTAACTGATAAGCTACAGTTTGTACCAAGAAGGGACAGGTTTCATTTTAACACTTACAGAAATGCCATCACTTGCCCCAGTGGTGAGATAAATGTTATCTGGATCTGCAGGAACCCCTCCATCTCTTCTTTCAATATACGAAGCAACATCTTCACGGATGCAATTTATACCTTGACTGGCAGTGTAGGATCCTGTGACAAACAGAGAATGAGATGAGAATTGAGTACAATGTACATCAGATTTTCTGTTTGCTAGCAAAACTCCTGACCTGGTATTGTATGGAGTAGTTTGTATATATGAGCCATATTTATATGGATCCCCAGGATGGATTTGCTTTTTTTTCCATGGAGAAGGAAAGGGACCTGATTTGTTCATAGAGCAAAAGAGATAATTTGGAGTAAGACAAATACAATAAGTATGACTAGAAAACAAAAATAACATATTGGATTGGTAAAAAGCATGATTTCAAGCCTATTTTGCAAACTGGGACAGCAATCCCATTTTTACTATCTTTCAGTTGCTTTCTTTATCTTGCAAGCTCTTCTGAATGTAAACAAACTCCTATTTAAATAATGGGAACAAGGAACAGAGGTAGTATGTGCAATAGAAAGGAAAGTAACTTCTTCTACTCCATGACAAATGTAAGGGTTTTATTTGCAATATGAAAATAATGTATCATTTTCTCCCACAGTCTGAAACCAAAAAAATCCTAAACTGCTTCTCTCCTTCCCCCACAGCATCTCCCACAACCACTTTTCAGCAGAAATGTCTAGAATCACCCCAATCTCATGTGCAGTTTACAGTGCACAACTAATAATGTTAAATAAAATGAGATATTAGATGCCCGTGTGCATCACTGCTGAGGATGTGCAACAAATAAACAGTAAAAATAAGCCTAGGTCAAGGTGAGGAATAGATTCAAGCTATGAAGCCTAAGACTGATGGACAAAGAAGTGACAAGTGTACATCTATTTTAGAACACTGTCAGGAAGCCACAGAATCTTCTTTGCTTGTTGGGTGGAGTGGAATAATTGTGCCTGACTTAACTCTTATCGTTCAGTTATCTGCTAGCAGTCTGCCTGGTAGGACTCCTGCGAAAGCATGATTTAAAAAGACAAAGAACCTTTGCAAGTACTGCACAATTGCACGGGAAAAATGGTAATTCAGGGCACAAAGCTCCCTGATGTCCTAAACATTTACTTTTACAGGACTAGAAGTTATATTGGGCCTGTACACGGGTCTTTGACCACAGCTAGGAAGATGTTGCTAAAGGAGGAGAACAAACCTAAGCTGTCCTTCTGTCTTGTGCTCCATTGGGTGCTGAGTCCTACCACTCTGAGGATATACAGAACACTTAACTGCTCTGGACTTCTACACTTAATTATACTCAATTGATGGCTTTGGCTAAAATCCGTGTGTTTGCATTGTGAGATGCAAATAAATAAACCCAACCCAAAAAGCTGCATATATTACGTATTTTTGTATATAGGAGAGGGGTAAATGTCTCAAATGCCTGGAAAGATGTGCCAGTTATCCCACATGCAAAGTAAGTGGTGTCAGTAGAATCCCAGAGTGTTTGGACACACGAGAAGTTGAGGACACATCTGAGCCTTCATACATGGCCTGGGAGTAGCGAGACTCAAAACTATGAGTAGGGTTTTGCCAAATGAAGGTTGGAATGTTCATTTCCAGAGGAAAAGACATTCATATTAACTTTGCAATTAATACATTTAAATAGGCTGGTGTAGATGTGGGTGCAACACTTCAAATGGCTTTGACCATATGTAGTGATTTCACCTTTGTGTTGGATTGACAAATTTGGTGAAAAATAAGGTTTTGAACAAACACAGCACTTAAAGCTACACAGAGAGGTCAGTTTTCCATCTTTCTTTTTCACCAGAAATCCAGTTTCTCCTTCTCAGCCATGAAGAGAACAGCAGTAAGTAGTCAGACTACCAACAAAGTGATAGGGGTGACTTCCATTCAGCTGCACGTCCCCGTGCCTCCGACGGCATGTTTTGGGATGCTGTACAGAGGCTGATGAGCTCCAGAAACCAAAGAAGGGGCTGACACACCGTACTGGAGACAGGGAGGGTGGAGAGGGGGCAGAAACCAGTACAGCACATCAGTAAGGTCTACAGTGTTTTTAGGTGTCAGGAATTTAGAGATACAGTTATTCTTGGCATAAATAATTTCAAGATAAAAAGACATTTAGACTCCAGTTACTTACAGAACCTCAATTTATCCACTGAAATTAACAGGGTGTATTCAGAATTATCATCTTATTTGAATATTGCAACTGTTTCAGGCCTACTTCCTCAGAATCTACTGAGCTAAGAGAAATTATGGGAAGTGCGTGATCTTCTGAAAAAAAGGAACATACTTCTGAAATATTACGCAAGGCTGAATTCCTTACACTTTACTCCAACATGGGGCTGTGGTGTCCCACGCCACCATGCCCTTAAGGGGAAGGGAGCACCAAGGGGTCAAGACTGATCATTCTGAGAACTCCTTCCATGTCCCTGAATTTGAGAATCACTACAAGGAAAGACTGAGTCAAAACTCAAATGTATCCCCAGTAACTCTTACGTGCCAACAGTCCTATGTGGATTTATTGCTCCAAAATAAGACAGGAAATGGATTCATTGAGCTAGAGGAACTTCTCCGTTTTGATAAATGTATTGTTAATGGTCTACATTAAAAGATAAACCAGTACAAAGAAGTTGAAGATAAAATACATTCTGTATTAGGCTGTGTTGTTAGGAATAGTCCAAGGTTGAAATACTGCTAATGCAATCACTGCTTATGTTTTGTTTATTTTATTAAGTTTCACAGCACCTACTCTCAAAATATGCCAGTGCAAATAGGCACTGCAATCACAAAGATTAAGAAATATGCCAATTACTGTAATAAGTCCTCTGAAATGTCACTGTTTGCCTACTTGAAAGAAGGTAAGTGTGCCAGATTCATTGCTGCCCCCAGCAGCTGTAGCAGTATCTGCAGAGTGGAAATCTAGTGGCATTTGCCAGGTACAAGTAGGCAGCACAGTCACTAGATGAGAAAGAAATTGTCTCTTCCATTTCCTTCCTACGGAATATGCAAAGTTTGTATTTACTGATGTGGATATTACATGTGTACACTTGTAGGAACAGTGGTTGAAGAACAGAGCTCTGTAGTTCTTCCACGAGTTGTTATTTTACCTTGGAAAAATAGAGCTCTGACACCTTCAGTTAAAACTACCTCAGCTAGGTAAAAAACCACCACCTTTCAGCAGTGTAGCTTTCCTTTTGCAGAGGCTTATCACCTTGGTACCTGAGTTTCTGATACCCCAGTTCATCCTCTGACAAACATACTTGAACTGAAGTTTCAAAATTAAGATCCAGGAGCGTGCACTGGATCAGCTGAGATGAACACACATTGTTTGTTGATACCAGCATTACAGGGACAGTAGACTCCTTGGCAGAGGAACATCTGGAGAGGGTAGAACTGTAAAACCCTCCACCCAGTCTTAGCAGGAGACACAGAGCCCCAGATTAAGAGATGTCATACGAACAGAACAGAACCTCACTGGTACTTTCTGCCACTTCCCTAGTGCAAAACATCTCAGCATTCTGTTTAGAGTTATGCCTAGATGTTATTGTGGCAAGGCCTCCACAGATGTATAACCTTCACCTTCTCTTCTGTCACAAGTCCCACCAAAAATTTGCACCATTTGTTACCACCCATAGGTCACACTGCAAACCCGCCCACATCAGCTGCACATACTGAAACCACCTTTGTTGTGTCTAATACCAACAGGAGCAACTGGAACAGAGCCTTACCCAAGCTGTTTCCTCCACAGCCCTGCAAGATCCGTCTGGCTCGCTTTTTGGCATCTTCTGGAAAGCTCGGGCTGTCCAGCAGGTTTGGGTATGTACACAGGGCCACTACCTGGAGTGCCAAGAAAATGTAAATTGGCCACTTTTCAATAGTTATTTTAAGTTGATGAGTTAACTTTCCTTGGAAATGAAGATCACAAATACTGGCTAATTTAAAACACAGGTTTTAAATGAAGAGCTTGCAGTTGGTTTTCTTTAAGGGTTGTGCTCACAGAAGAGAAGAAATCTTATCAGGTTCCAAGTTATGCTGATAAAAACAGCTCTAGAATTATTAACTACTTGTATTACAGACAGTGAAGATTGGAGTCCAGGTGAGCTAAGCATAGTGCAAACACAGTAAAGCACAGTTAATTATTCCTATGTTATCTCTAAGCAGCTCTATCCTCCACTCTTTGTTTATTACTAGCCCACTTTATTGACAAGAAATCAAGACTTTAAATATAGAGCAGAACTGAGAAATACGATCAAATTTTGAAGACCTAGTTGCATGTTCTAATAATCCTTCCCCAAAATAACTTCTAGTTCTTGCTGATTTGAATTAATGGGAAATATTTAATTAAAAAAATAAGTGGTGATATAGAACATAGTAAAAGTAGAAACACGACCCAGCAGAATTAAGTTAATGAAGGAATGTAAGACACAAAGAATTGAGAGCTCTCTCTTGAGATCAGCTTAATTTATTCCAGTCTCTCTCATTTTTATGCTTACATGGTGTAATATGGATAGGCTGTTGTCATCTTGTGGGACAATGACAATGAATTAATCCATGTGTGCACACAGTCATGGGGAGAAAGGATTTCCCATTTTATTTAATAACATTGGAATAACCTGTAATACATCTGAATAATTGGTAAGAAGCTCAAGTCTCCCTAATTTGCTGCATAGCTTGATTTTATCCTCTCATCACCTAGACCCTCAGTTTGATAAGGCTTCAGTTTGTCCTGCAACTCTGTGAATTTACATTATTATAGATGGAGGGTGTGAGGGATGCTCAGTAAATAGGATAATATTCATTTTAACCTTATTTGTGTTTTAGGAGTAATATACAAATATGAATTCTGTTGTAATCTTCCCTAGAAGTTAACCTACCAATTAGCTCGCCCAGAGGTAAAATGTGCAAAATGAGACACAGTACAAGTAGTTGAACCCAGCTACGTGCAGAGCTCAAAGTATACTCTCAGATGAAGGAAGGCTTTTGCTTTTCTCTTTAAAGACAACCACTTCCTTTCCTGAAGAGCATTATTGGTAAAGAATGTGCTGACTGATAACACTGAAGTGGCAGGAAAAAGCATGGGTGGGGAATGATATGGGAACTCAGGAAAGCTACTGTGTTAAAAGAGGACAAGCAGCAAGCAATAGGACTTTGTCTCAGAAATTAACATTTTAAATTCTTTACAAAAGAACTATTTTAAGTCTAATTGCATCTAGGGAATCATTTATACTAATAACCACATCAGATAGCTTTTAAGACATTCTAATAAAAAATGAATAATAATATTTTATAGTAGTCTTACCTGACGGAGGAAGGTGATTGGTCTCTGTCCCATTGCATGTGCATCTCCAATGTTGGCTTTAATCACTTCAGTAAAAGGTTTTTTGATTCCCTAGAAAGGGATAATTCAGAATGTTTTGTTCGGGCTGAAGTAGATGATTCTTTTTTAGTATCTGTCACATGGCTGTAACTAAACAGTGCCTGATCTCAGAACAGCTACAGTGTTTAATGTAAAGCTTAATGCATTTCTTATGCAATACTGCCAGTAAATCTTAAATGGTTTACAGAAATTGTGTTGACTGTGACACATTTTTAAATGATAGGCTGGCTTTTATTTTTCTGCTAGCTGCAAGTAAGAGACTGACTTGGCTGGAAACTACACACTGAAGTAGAAAAGATTAAAAAAAAGCATTTTGAATTGTCAGTAATAGAGCAACTTCTTTGAGACACCTAAGGGAGGGATGGATTTGTCAAGAAGCTAAATAGACTTGAGGATATTTGAGAAACCACCAACAAAAGAAACCTCAAGACCTTTAGTTCTTTTAGAGTAAAAACAGTAAAGATACTGCTTGCTTATTTATTTTATACTTAGATCAAGTATTCCTTGTATGATGATCCCACTTCTCCATGAAGAGATGCTTCACAAAATATATCATAGTGAGGCTCTGTATGATAAACTGCAGAAGTGCTAAATAATCACCATGAATATTTAAAAGCTTCCCAGTCTCCAAAATCTGAACAGCCAGCCATTTTTCCTGTGAAAAACTGAATACATCATGAGAACACAGGGAAAGAAGTTAATGAATGTTGATTAGCAATCACAGCTCTTTAAAAAGCAAAATAAAATAAGGGCATAAAAAAGGCAAGGAACTGACTGGTTGAAAAAAAAAACCACCAGTGGTTTAAATAAACAAAAGATTAACTGAAAGAAAAAGCCAACATTACAAGAAGAACAAGTGAGATAGGCAACAAGAAATTTATAGTTGTCCTAATGTATATTTGAGAGATAGTAGGAAAGCCTCCTAACAGTGACAGAGTTGTCATGTGGACTAAGGAACTGCAAAATGAGACTGATTAGTTTTCTGTAGAAAATCACCTGTAACAACTTGTTCTGGGTATGGACTCAGAAAGCCTCTTCCTGGTCCGTGTATTTACAGCCAGTTCCTGGATTTGGATATAGAATACTTGGCTGGCAAGCCTTGAGTAATTTTTGCTTTTCCACCATGGGCTATGGTGTTGGACTTCAGTGACTGAGCAGAACCCAGATGTGCAAAGATAACAACAATACAGGGATACAGATCCCCAGTGATGCCAAGATTTGGAGGTTTAAGGCTACATTATCCCCACTATGGATCCAGTCCATCATATAACTGAGAGCCTTCAGGGTTTTTTTTTCTTTTAAAATTAAATATGTAGTTAGAAATGGCATTAGGACCAGACTATTGGGCTTACATGATCCTGGTTGAAAAGGGTCAATTTTATAAGGCCTTACATTTAGCAGCAATTGAAAAAAAAGATGTTCACTTAAAATAATTGAAAGTGACACACTGACCCCATCAAGTCATTTGCTTTTATGCTTTTTGATCTAAGTGAGTCCCTAAATGAAGAGCTGCATTTCAGCTCTAAATAAGGAATTAGAAATAGGGATGCCAGATAAACATTAGAGTTATCTGGGGCTGAAGTTTAGTAATTTATGAGTAACGTAAACAGCTAAAAATGTGTTCTCTTCAGGCTATCTGGGGTCCACTGACACCACAACATTATTTCATTCTAATTACAAATAAGTAGGAAGAGAAAGATGTATGTAGAAGAAGAACAAATTCCATTTGCTTTAAATGAAGAAAAATTTCCACATATTTTGGTTGCATTTGGTGCTTACAGCAAATTGAATCAGTTTCACTAGCTTTGCAAAGTAATACAAATCTGTTCAGGAACGTGGATGATACTTGCTTTTCCTTAAGTTAGGCAGTCTGAAAAAACAGCAACATGAAATAGAAATACTCTGGTTTATCAGATTAAAACCAAAACAAACCAATTCCCTAATAATAGAAATACCTTACATTAGACTAATTTGATTTTTTGCTCACAAATACTATCGTGTTCTGCAATAAAAAAATAGCTGCTTCTTTGGTTGGTGAAATGCTGAAAGGTACCTAGCATTTCATAATGTACTTTTGGAGTTTTTATAGTGGTACAGCCTTTAAAACAAAGGTAACAGAGCTTTCTGGTGGCTGTGTCAGGTTTATCATAAATAATGTTGTACTGTATTTGTATCAATTATTAGCACTGATACCATCCAGATCTTTACTAGGGCCAAACTCAGTGTTTTTGCCATCACTGCAAGTATAGAATCATCACTTACTCCATAAACCCCACACTGCCTTTGCTTCTCAAATGATGGGTCTGGAACAGATAGCAAACCACACACAATAGTTCTCTCACCATAAAATCTTGTTAGAGAAGGAATGCTGGGTTTTCTGTGTTGTACACAGTTCCCACATGGGCTTAAAGGCCCTTGGTCCTCTTGACTAATTTGTGTTTCCTGGCCTCAGCTACGAGAGCTGTTGTCTTTTTGTCTTTCAAAAGAGAAATGCTTTTAAATAACTGGAGCCTTTTCCTTCCCTGACAACGAGTTAGTATCAGCAATTCTTTAGAACCATCTTCATGAGACTTGCTATATCCTCTCCTAGTGAAATCTACACAAAAATTGCTACGGCCACTTAGTATTTTTCTATTACTTGATTTCCAGTCTCTCTATGGAAAAAAAGGAGTATCAGAAGTTGTTCAGATTTAGTTTAGAACAAAAAGTTCTAAACAAGTTCTTAAAAAAATTCTAAAAAAGTTCTTTAGAACAAAAAGTCCCATCTTACCATTTCAAAAAGAAGGAACAGAAAACAATAACAGGCAAGAACAAGTGCCGAATGTTAATGGGTCAAAGTTTCAAAGCAGGGATATCAGAAGCTGGCAGCAAGGGAAGTCCAGACAGTGCTTGTGCCTCTGCAGATGAGTTCAAGGCAGAATTCTGCTCAGGTCCTTCTGACAGAGCAGCATTAGTCATTGGCTACTTGTGTCAGTTTCTGCTATGGTGATGGGTGTGGGTAAAGGGGAGGGTTATGCCCAAATACTTTTTGGAAGGTCTGTGGAAAGATCTGTATGAAAAGAGGAAATGTGAATATGATGTAGAGAAGTTCAACGTCAGGTTGTAGAGCAGCAGGAAAAGGGCTGCAACAGGTCATAGATTTATTTCACTGCAAAAGGCTAAGCGGCCTTTAACCATGCCAGCAACACACTCAGGCTGAGACAATTTATGTCCCTGCAAGCCAAGGAACACACAGGGGGAGCAGGAACTGGGCCATTGGAGTTGTTTTGCTCTCCTCTAGGGATCCCTCCCCACACCTGTCTGTCTCTCATCCCCTCCCTCTCTCTGGGTGCTGGCAGGCTTGCAAGGTGTGTTCCAGAGGCAGTCTGGCTGGATTGAAGCAGGCAGAGCTTTAAAGGGAAGCTTGCATAACAGGAGCTCTAATAACAAACTCGTGAGCAGTAAGTTCCAGATTGGTTCTCCTGCCTTCTGAAGAGGGTATGAACCACATCAAGGAGGAAAACCAATGCCCAGCCCTACAAAACAAGCTGTGCTCCAGCCTCCTGCCTTTGGTGGCACCTCACACTGTGCTCACAACGTGATTCAGCTTCAGCTCGGGAACAAGGCCAGGCTCCTGCCACTCTTCTGACAGTGTTAGCAAACACATTCACCATAGTAGCCACTTTTAAAGCTGTAGAAGCCATCTTTCACATGTAAAGGAGAAAATGTAAAAAACATGTATTTTCTTTTAGTAGCTCTCTTCTGGATAATGAAAGGATTTTAATGGATAAAAGAATCATCCAGGATTTGGAATATGCTCTTCGGAAACTACTTCCTTCAACAGCTGCTTCTGTCTCTGCTCTTTTCAGAGGAAATGCATCTTTTAAGGAAACAGATGAAAAACATCTGAAACCTGAAGCAAGCCAAACACAATTATTCTAACAACTGTATCTAAATATCACACGAACTTGGGAGAAGGGATTTTTATACATGAACTAGAATTCATTGGTGCCGAGTCACAAATGCAGTTAACCAGGTTTGGGGAAGCTTCCTCTTCCCCTAGACATCCCCACAGCCTCAAAAAACCCAACAAAAAAGGAGAACAGTATGAAGTGATGAGCTGTTTCTCAAGGAGAGAGTCACGATGCAAGAAGTGTTGGGAGAATTACTTGATCAAAGAAACAATGTGATGCCAGAACATACACCACCCCAAAGAACTACCATGAGGGCAATGCCCTGCCAGGAGCTGCTTTGTCTCTTAGGAGTTTTAGTGTACCTGCAGGTTCCCTTTACAAAGGGAACAAAAATGCTGGCAAACTGCAAAATACCACTGTGCCCAGAAAGAGTAAAGAAGGGTGCAAACTGACCTGACACTGTCTTTGCTAAATCTTCAGCAAATTTCAGAGGAAAACCATCAGTCTGGAGAGAAGCATGTGTGGATTTGGTAATGGTAATAGGAAAGAATTGAAAAGGGTTCCCTTGAGAAGGCCACAAAAATGTGAGCTGCTTTTAATCCCAGAAGAGTAACATGGTATTACAGCTATTTCTGAATTTCAGAATTTGGCTGCTCCTGGCTGCTCCCAGTTGTTTCATTTTCACCGCCATTGCTTTGTGCCTCCTCTTGATGGTTATCAGGCAATAACATCACACTATGAAACACTGGACTATTTCCTCGAGACTAGGTTTGCTGTGACTTGCACAAACAAGCTGTACAATCAGAGAGCTGGCAAACCCAAACATTTCAGCATAGCTGAGATCTACGCTGTAGTAGCCAAGCTGCTTGCTTGCTTTTTCATCTCCTCCTCTCAAGAGGCCAAGAAAGCATTGCCCAGAGGCCCTTAACTAATAGGGACCTGAAGACCTGAATTAGCATTCCAATCTTTTTATTAAAACAGCTCACAGCAGAAAAATAAACCTGACCTGCTTACCATGGAGTAAGGCTTTGGGTTTGTATTATGCTTGTGTAATTCAAGCTGACATGAGCTGTTTTGGGGAGGAAGGAGAAGGCAAATTCTGGATTTTGACTTAAAATGGCAGTGATGACTTGCATGCCCCCTCATATCACATGAGGAAATCAGTGGGGCTGACCATTAATCAGAGATTACAGAACAGGACTTGTCCTCAAGTTACTTTTGCCTGACACACTGATGGAAGTGGATTTGCATTCAGAATTTTTGCCTATATAGATAAAGCATTAGAATTCATGACAGAATTAAATGACAGAATTTAAATAATGCTCATTAGAAAATGATTAGACATCAGGACCCTCTTAACTTGAAGAGTTATTGGAAAAGGTCTATTTTGGAATAAATTTTGCTAATGTATTCAACCAGAAAATATCAAAAACTGGATCCTGTGGGTTGTGTGCTTCTGAAAATATGATTTTGAGAATCATGCTCTTGAAACCAGTTTTGTTTCACCTTCATCTGCAGTAGTTTTTGCCCTCTTAAAAAACATGGGGTTTACTACAGATTCACTTACGTATGTAACATGTACAGACAACTGAGGAACAACAGTTCTGTCTTAATGAGGTCAGATGCTCTTGCCTGGAAGATACTTTCTTAGTGTGCACACAGTCACGTATTCAAAGCAGAAAATTATAGGATGGTAATTTAAGCTTAACATCTTTCATTACTGGGTGTACCAGTCAATCTTGTATCTTTTTCTTGGCATGTTAAATTATATTTCTGCACGTCATTGTCTAAATTGTGTTTTATCTTTCCAAAACTCTCAGGGACACAGTCAACTCACATTTACAATTAAGGCTGGATTCTAAGTCAGATTTTTCCTGTTCAATTTAAAAGCCTGATGAATTAGTGAGGGAAAAAAAAAAAAAAAGCTCTACAGTATTTTACCCAAAATATTTCAGCAGAAGCTGCCTGAGATTTCAGCTACATAAGTAGAAGGATTTTGGTAATTTTATTGTCTAAATAGCAATGTAGGGAGTGAACAAGTGGCTTGAATAAACGTGAAACAGGAATCTCTTTGCAATAGCTATGCAAATGGAAAGCGTGGGCAGAGGAGATGAGTGTACTGTAAAGGTAACAGAAAAATAGGGGCTTCAGTGGATAGAAACTGTATAATGCCACTGAAGGCCCACGGCTCCAGGCCCAGGGTTGGGATGTGTTACCCACCTGTGCTACCTGAAGAACGTCCTGCATGCTAAAAATACATCCCTGCACACCACCCCTCTCCCCGTTTCTGCCCTACAATTCTCTTTCAGTAACTTCGAAGTTTTGAAGGACCTTGCGTACCTTACACTGAGCCAGCCACTGCTTCCAGTGCTACCTGAGCTGACTTGTGGATCCTGAAATGCTGTTTAATATGCACACGCTTTGCAGGGAGACGTAAGCCAACTTAACCTAACACAGAACTTGACATTGTGTAAAACCCAATCAGGAATTGGGGAGAAAAGGAGAGTATAAGTGAAGAGAAATGTCAGAGTAACAGATATGAAGGGATTTTCCATAACAAGGTCAGTTAAAATTAGCATGCATGAAAAGCAACAAATCACGTATGTGTCCTGCCTGTGTAAAGATAAGTTAGTTTGTTATTACTGGTTAGGTAAAGAGAAGGGCTCTGTTCAGAGATTGCATTATTCTTGCATTGAATTTGTATTCAGAAGAAATTTTCTAGTCTGAAATATAATTAAAGTCAATACTTGATACCGTGGCCATCTGTTAGCGAGTGTACACAAAGGGGGTAGAAAAAAGGTCTTATTTGAGTTCTCTTTAGAGTGTAATAATTTATTAAAATATGCCTGTGCTCTAGCTTTCTTTAAAAAGTTTCCAGAAACACCAAGGAAAATGGTTGAAGTTTGTTCTTTCTGTCATCTTAGAAAGCCAGAATCAGTTGATTGCTACCGATAGCAAAGGGGAAGAGAAAAAAGGTTTTCGCTTTTGAAGCATGACACAATTCCAAAATTATGAAAAAAAGATTCAGGAAAGTAATTCAAGTCACTGATTTTGCATGAAGATTTCCATCTGAAAAGACTTAATGTACATCAAACCCCTGATTTTCCACCTAGATGAATACAGGTCACAAGCCAACAAAACTTGTGAAATCTGAGTACAGCATGCCCACTTGTATTGGGCAATCAATCTTATTCTGCTTTAATCGAGTATTCTACTTGTCACTTACATTGGCTTACTCCCAAGCACACAAGCTAAAACTAATGCCTCATTTTTATTTATTTTTTTAAGGAATATCCCTTCAGTTGCCTAGTCAAAGACTTTTCAAGTAACATTTTAGTCCTCATTTCTGTGTGCACTGTGGAGTTACAGCTCCTGTTGTGATCATTTGCAGTTAATACAGAGAAGCAGCAAGCACCAGATAGAATAATAGAGAAGCTGCTATTTGGGATCTGAACACGAACAAACCTCAAGGAGGCTGAAAGCTTACACTGTGCAAACAGCTTCAAGTAGCTGGTTTATAGTGTCCATAACAGCTGTGGAAGTTACGCAAGTATGAGGAGTAACCAAATGGAACCAAGTTTAAACAGTGAGAGCCTCTATCACATCTGATTAGACAATGGCTGCATTTAGGGTGCTTTCAGTTTAGAAGCAAATTACCTAAAGGCATCTGGGCAGAACAGGATAAAGGCAGATTTACTGCCATTGCTTCACCTCTGCCTGTTCTTGTTACCCCAATCACTGCAGTGCTTCCACCTCATACTGGGGAGCCTGTGCAAAGCTCCTTCCCCATCACACGTAGAGGAGTTGCTGTGGGGCAACTCTTGCTGTTAGTGAAGAGTAGCCGTGGATCTAGAGATGCTGTGGGGCATTCCCTTCCTCTGTCAACCACTTCAGCCTCTTCCCTTTATCCAGCAGTGTTAATTCTGCTGGCAGTTGTTGGCCTAACTCTGTGAGCTAAGATTGAGAGGGATGGAAAAAGCCGTCCAACTTAATAAAAAGGAAACAAAGAAGCGCCATTAACGTGTGAGCACACGGAATTAAATTTCAGACACGCACACGCAAAAAATAGACAATTAGATAACCTATAATGTTTCACTTATAAGGAACTTAGGTATTACTCAACACTGTATGCTTTAGCAGACAGCTTGATTAAACAAGAGAATGAATAACAGTATTTTTATCAGAAAAGCAAAGAGGAATGAATAACTTGAGAACTGTGGAAGAAAGTAAAGTCTTTCTGCTTCCTTAAGTTGATTAGTGTTCTTTGCAGTTACACTGTCTTAACTTTAGCAGCAATTCTGTCCTCTTTCCCTGCCAGCTGGGCAGTTTGTTTGCGTTACTCGTGTTAAAGCGTAGTCACCTCTAGGAATGCTGGTAGCCATTATCAATGGCAAATATTATTTCATGAGTCTGGTTCCTGAAAAAAAAAAAATTAATGGAAAATGCCACATAGGTAGGCACAACACAAAACTGACATAAAAATCTTTTAATAAAGCGATTGGCAGTGATTTGCTCCTATATTTTTTCAAAAGTGCACAGTGGATTATTCTCTCTGCCAGTGACTCAGCTGGTAACTGGAGTAAGCAGGGGAGCTGGGAGGAGTTAGTGAAGGGCCTTTTATATTTGTTTTCTCAAGTAATATCTCCTGCTCTGCGATGTTAACTTGAAAACAAACATACTCAGTGAGAACACTGGAAGAGTTTATACTCTGGAAAATGCACCCACTAGGGAACCTAGTTGCATAAACACAATGACACCTTTATAAACAAGTTTTAAGGCAAAAATCAAAAGAGATGTTCTGAAATTAATTCTCCATCACCACTCTGAAGTTTTTAAGTGAAATTCTAAAAAAAAGATGCTGTTTTTAATAATTATTGAATTAGACACAAATAGTTGATGCATACACTACAGTGAGCTGAAGACATGCTTCACCTTCTAAAACAAGGGGAACGAAGTAACACAAAGACCAGAGAATTAATCTGTTATGGTTAGAATTGCTGTAGCACTTTCTTGTTCAAAGCACTTTACATGAACTAATGAAAATGTAGTTAAGATATTAGAAAGACTCTCTAAAGCAGCAAAGGCAAGGAATAATATCTGAAATTACAGAAAAACTACTCTGCCAGATGCTTTATTCAAAACAAAAATAAGTGAGTCCTTGTGATGAGAGGGGAAGCTGTGGTTTGAACAGTAGAAGCCAAAAGACATGTCTGTATTGCTAAGGATTTCTTTTTTGATCTTTTTTTCAATACTCAAGGAATAAGAAAGAAATATGAAGAACAAAATGTAAGCACTGACTGATTCGGATTCTTTATTTAGCAGATACTGGCCCAGACACTTAGGATCTGCTTTATTATCTGATCCTCCAAAGAGTACCAACCACCTACAACTTTGGGCAGCGTTACTGAGCGTTTGTGCTCTGAAGGCTTGTCCTCAGGCACCTCAACTTCTGCAGTAAAAAAAGAGGAGCACGTTATCGGTGATCTCCTTGGGCGACCTAGAGCAGCGTTGGGTGAGGCTGCGGAGCAGTGCCTGGGAGAGCCGGGTCCAGCCCACCTGTCAGGAGCCCGGTGCCTCCCTGCCCCGGCCAAGGCAGTATCTCTAAAATCCTCACGAACAACCTAAACGCTCTATCAGTATGATGAAAGCTGGTCACTCACCCCCCTGTATAACACAAAGGACACGGGATTGCAGCAAAGGGTCAAAGTGGCCGGAGAAATGTAAACACTGCTTTATGGGGGTGTCCCGTATCTGCCTTAGGCAGCCAGTGACACCAGATAAACAGTAGCCGGCCAGCGGGTTTCTTTGTTTCGTGCCTCTGCCGCCTCCCGTGGGAAGGGGCGCGGGGCCGGGGTGCCGCAGCGCAGCGGGGCCGGGGGCGGCCCGGGCACGGGCGGGAGACGCAGAGCGCGTCCGGCCACGGCTCGGGGCAGCAGAGGGATGGGGGACAGGCTGCTGTGCTCCGAGAGTTTTTAACTTGGTAGGAGGCACTGCAGCGGCACTGGCGGTGCCTCCCGCTTTCCCGAGACTTCCACAGGGTCGCGTCTCAGCCCCGCGGGGTGTCAGGGTCGCGTCTCAGCCCCGCCGAGCTCCGCGACATCCCAACCGGGAGCGGCGGCGGAGGAGCGCCCGGGGCAGAGCCAGTACGGGCTGCGGGGAGCGCGGCCTGCCCTGCCCTGCCCTGCCCCGCCCCGCCGCCCCTGCCTCACCTTGCGCAGCTCCTTCTCGATCTCCCCGGCTTTCAGAACGATGGGGCCCCGCACCGCATATTCCACCGCCTTCACTTGCGGGTTCATGGACTCCAGCGTCAGGATCTTCTCCCTGCTCGCCTTCTCGTTGATCTTCACGGCGGAGGCCTTGGCAGCGCTGCTCCAGCGCACCGTCCCCTCCCGCCGGGGACCCCGCGGCTGCCGCCCGGCCGCCAGCGAAGCGGCGCAGCGCAGAGCCATGTCCGTCCTTCCGCCCCGGCAGCCCCCCGGCCCGCGGCCGCACAGCCTTGCCGCAGCTTGCCTGGCAACCAAGACAAACCGATGCATGGTTGTCCGGGTAGTTCCCAAAACCAGATTAAGGATACGAGTGCTGGGGATCGGTGTATTTTGTAATCGGAACCGGGCGCTAGTCAGATGCACGCGAGCAGGAGATGCAGTCAGAAGAAATGCCGAAGAGCTGGCACAGTTACACTTACACGCTCGATCCTCTCATGTCCAGATCCCACAAACTTAATTGCAATGGATACAACTGATCTTGCAGTGTTGCGATGCCACCACAGGAGCAATAGATCCCACCATTGCATCCGAATAGCGCCGCAGCCCCCTGTCCCCGACAGAAGTGCCCGCGTTAGTGCTCTGGAAGAGTCCCGGGCAAACCCATCCTTCTCCCAGCCGGCGCTGGCCCCGGCCCCGGCCCCGGGGCGTGCTAAGGTGTGATTGCACCAGCCGGGCTGCGGGCGCGCTGCCTGGCGGGGGATGTAGTCCCGGCTGCGCCTGCCCACGGCATCAGGTGATGAGCAGGGAACTACCGCACCCAGAGGCCTCCCCGGGCCGCTCCCGCATTGTCTGCAGGGCGGGGCGCGGTCCCGCTGCTGGAGATGCTGGGGGAAACCGGGGTCAGGGCAAGTGCGGGGGATTTTCCTAAGGGAATGGCAAAGCCAACTGTTCTCGGTGCCAGGGAGCGCGTCGCTGCCGCTGGGAGCCCGCGGTGCCGCCGCCTGCCCGCGCACACAGCGCTCCCTTTGTCTGGGTGTGCTTTTCTGCTCCGGGTGTGAGGAGTGCGGCGTTGCCCACGCTAACTCTCCTCTGTCCGTGGGGAAAAGGCCGCCCGTGCTGGTGTCGCAGCCTGGCGTGGCGCTGGGAATGCGGCGCGGGGGGCGCGGTGGGGTCTGCGGGTGGGTCACCTGTTGCGGGGCTGCTGGAGAGCGACTCTAGAGTCGGGCAGGCAGCGAGGCTGAACGAGCGCCAGAGCCTCGTCCCTCACCCTGTCATTCTGCCAGGGGAGCATTTGCTCCTGATCCTTCCCTCCCGCAGGAACAAGCCGGTCCTCTTTCACAGTTTCCTCATTGTTTCCAGATGATGAAAATGTTTTTATCTCTCGGGTTCAGTTCAGCTTTCATAGCAAATGACTGGAGGTCTGCCATGAAATACAACAGCAGCAGAATTCAGGGGAGAGAGAGGTAAATGCTCTCTCCTTCTTGCTGCCCGTGGGGAGGAGAAGGTACTTTTTACCCGTCCTGGGTGCCCAGAAGAGCCTCCTTGTTTGTGCTCAGAGAGTGGAATAAGGGATCATTCACACAGGAATATTCCTATGACCTAATGTTACCTCCCTGAGTAAGAGCCTGGGCTGTAAATCAGCCTTATTTGTGCATTGTTTTTGTGGAAGCTTCTTTTTACTTTCACTTTCGTCACTTAGACAGAATATGGAAAACCAGCTTCCTAATTTTAGGTGCCTAAATTAGATGGTTTGAGACTTGGGTTCTGTTCTGTTCTGTTTTGGTATTTTCCTCGACTGATGAAGAGCAAGGAAGCTGCTTTTGCTGTGTTTGATTTTATTTCATTACATACAATATGTGTTGAGCCTTTTTTTTTTTGTCTTTACTATTTCTTCTTTCTAACAAGCTTCTGCTTGCCATAGTGTTTAGTTTCACTAGTAATTTGCTCCAGTCCTTATTCTATTTCAAGTGCAATATTTTTCAGCACTGGGTCTGTGCTAATTTAAAAATAATTGCTGTTTGAGGATTTTAGTCAATTCATATTTAACAAAATAACAGAGATGGGATGATTTTTTTGTGCTGAAGGAACATTCTTGAGGTGGTGCAGAAAACTCATTTGTTTTTTGTTTCCAGTCATTGTACTGATTGTACTAAGAGCTTTTTCTTGTTTACTGTTCCGTTTGTGAAGGCCACGTGGAGTGTTTCTGGCCCTGCTTGTCCTCCCTCCAAAATTCTGCCCACAGAATGACCCAATAGAGTGCTCTGTTAGAAATTCAAGTTCCAAGAAGTCCATTTTTGTTTACTTGAAGCTGCAGCAACTGTTCTAGGACATTGCATCTGATTTTTTTTTCCATATTTTAAACCTTTTTAACTTTTGAAATTTCAGGTTTTGGAGCCTGTATGTTTTGACACATTACTTTTAAGTTGTCATCAGTCATGTATCTGGAAAGCCGAGTGCTCTCTGAATCTGGCAGTTTGATTGATAGTTAACAAACAGTGCCTTGGTGCCTTTTCTCTAGGTTTGATAAAAAGTAGTTCAGAAGAAAATATTTCAAGCTGTGGTAAGACATGTCAAGGTTGGATTTACCACAAAACCAGATTGGATTTTATAGTAAGCTTTAATCAGATTACCTGAAATGTTCAAATTATTTTAAATTCTAATATTTACATTCAGTGGATACAAGCAGACTTCCCAAGTATCTTAATTCAAATGTATTTCATGGTTCCTTAGAAATCAAGGTTGAAATGCTACCCAGACTATTAAAACTCAAAGTTGGGATTGTAATTTGGAAACACCAATTTTGCTGGGGGAAGAACACAAGTTAACCTTTGCTCTTGGTCCACATGCTGCCGTTCCACCCCCAATCCGCCCCCCAGAAAGAGCTGGCGTAGCAGAAAGTGTCCAGGCAGCACTGCCCCCGTGTCTCTGATTGATCCCCCACAAGTGTAGGTACGGATCCCCTGACATCGCTGTTTCTGCACTGGTGACAATCCAAGCAAGCCCTCAGACATCGCTTGCAAATTTGGTAAGGCTGCTGGTTAGTGTGTAACACAGGGCAGCCTTGGAATGAGGCTTGACACCTGCAAACACTTGGCACAAACCAAAATGGTTTGAGTAAAACACTGGAATAAATATATGCAAAAACTGGAATTCAATAGTCTCACTAATTTCCTAAGGTTAGAAATGGGCACAGGGAATAAATAGGACGAAACAAAGCCTTTTCATTGTAAATGCAATATGAAGTGGTGTTAGAGAAAAGTATCTCTTTACACATGATAAATGTATCTCCAAAGGTTATTTTAATACAGATGCTTTCCTGAAGGTAAATAGTGTCGGATGAACTTGCAGTGTTGAGGCAAAGTTGTTCCTAAACAAATGCGCAAATCATATGAACCCAAGTTTCAGACAAACCAGATATAGAAGGTGGACAGTGCTGCTTACCAAGGTTCTTTGATCTCCATGTTGCATTCCATCTTTAGTCATAAAGACACAGGCTGGTTTTCTTGCAGTTATAGGAAGCTAAAATAATGCATTTCATGTTGATGGTGCCGAGCTAGAGATACAGAACAGCAGCAAATGTATAAACACATAGAAAGGTAGCTGGAGAAATAAAGGTGATAAACAGACTAACAGCTGCTGTCACATGTTTCCATTCTGACAGACCTTCAGCAAGCTGCTTTGCCATGAATAGTTGCATGGTTTAAACCCCATGATTACAATAATGACATGTGGTAACTGAGCATTCATTCTGCTGCTGCTGTTTCATTGAAATAAAGACACTGGATAGAAAACTGCTCTCAATAGCTTAAAATGCCAAAGTGTTGTTAATGATATTTAGGAATGTTTGAGCACACTAAGTAGATGGAAACCACATTATGAAAACTAGGTTTGTTTAGACAAAAAGAGCAAGGTTTTCTGTATTCTGTGTTGTACAAGTAGGGAGGATGTTTTTTTCCTGTGGAGTACTGCTCATGGTAGCAGTTCTGAATATAAGGAGCATCTTCAGAGAAATTACTGTTCTAGTGTTCTTCAAACTGAACATAAATCTTTAAGATTTGGTGCAAAGCTCAATGCAGTCCACTGCAAAAGTGCCAGTTAAGTGACTTCATATCTTAATGTTTAACAACTCTCATTATCTCATGATAAGCAAAAAACAAAACAAAAAAAGCCCAACTGCCTACCCCAAAACCAATTTCAGATGAAATGTGTAAAACAGTCTATTGAATTCTCTTCGTAAGATCTAATTGAAAAGATGCTGTATGAATATGTAAGATTTTTGGTGAAAATAAATTATTTTGTAGAAACCAAACGGTTCTGAACACCATGTGGATTTTAAAAAAAGTTTCCCACAAAAAAGGCCTGATATTTGAGAATAAAATGTTGGAAGCCTTTTTTTGGAGGAACAGTAGGTACTACTGCCATTAAATAGTTTAAGTTATTGATATTTTAAGAAAAGCTTATTTTTAAAATCTGGGGCTGTGGCCCTTTTTTCTCAGGCAAGCTTTAATATGCTCAGCTGAGCTGGAGGCAGGAGCCAGCCTAAGCCTGGGCTTCCTGAAACCAAGAGGCATAAACGCTTAACAACATTTTGTATTAAAAAATGCTTTGTAATTGGGAAGCACTCAATATTTAGCTGTACTTGGAGAACAAAGCCAACATTTGTGCCGCTTAAATGTGTTTCTTGCCCAAGTTCAGAGTAATGGGATCTCAAAGGACTTGTTAGGCACGACTTTGATTCCCTATGAAAGGACTCAGAGGGGACTCAGATTACAGCTGCCCTGAAATCTACTGGTGAGAAGCACAGTAACATTATTAAGTATTACAAACTATTGTTATTATCAAAATTACCAAAATCAGAGTCATAAAATAGGATTAAAGCTTGTCTGTATAATCAATGTATTTTTATATAGTACTTTCTTCTTGCCAGTTGAATACTGTCACATTATAACTTCAATTCCTTCATTGTAACATTGCAAATATTATCATCTAGCTCTTCCTATTATTTGTAATTTTGCTCTCATACATCCTATTCTTGTATTTTAGCTATAACTTAAGAATTCTCTAGATAGTACTTCGGCCGTGGAAAGAATAAAACCCCTGCTGAAAGTAGCTTCCTAATTAGGAAGCTGTTACTTAACCAGGATGTGTTTTATAACCTCTTTGACACAAGGTTGCACAGCACTTTTGGAATTTAATTTCTCAATTTGCTGTGTTTTGTCAGCACTGTGAGGCTGACAGAGCCCAAGGCTGTCAGCTCTCGCAGGGGACACCGCAGGAGAGTAGGATGCTTCCAAATTGCTTGGAGTGGTGAGCAGAAATGCAACTCAGGAGTGCTTCTCTTTCCCACTCTAAGGTGTATTATATATGTGAGTTGTTCCTACTTTGGGATTTTTGTTCCCTTGTAAAATTACAGTTGCACACCAAAATACTGCCATGTGCAGGCAGTTGATGTGTCAGGCAGTGACGGGCGAAACATCTCAGGCCATTCAGCTCAGCTGGAGTCTGTGGTGACAACAGCAAAGAAAATAAGCCAAGAGACACTTACAAAGTCATGTGTAGCTTTTCATAAGATAGAGAAATTGCATAACTTTCTTATTTTCTCTTTTAAATTGGTGTAAAACACATTTTAAGTGAGGGTTGGTCTTGCAAAGTGCCACTCATTGACTCTGTTAAGAGAGAAGGTACCTGTACCCTTAAAAAGGTATTTGTTGTTTATCTCAGTGCTGAATTAAACCTCTGAAATTGTGTAAAGGAAATAGTCTTGGACTTTCAGAACTCAAAACTAACATGTTAAAAAATTAGAATAACATGAAAAATACGTGTCTGGTAAATCCGTTTTCAAGCAAGGAACTATCTTGTTTGCATTCAGTAATGAAAACAATTTTTTTTGTATGGAATAGTTGAACAGCTGTCCCTGACTACTTCATTTGCTCTATAAACAAAAACAGGGTCTTGTACTGTGAGCTCTCTTGTATATGCATTAATTTGTTTACTAGACACTATTAATATACTCAGCAGAGCCCCCTGCTGTTGTAAATACTCCTCAAATACCTTTCTATGTTTTGCTATGTCTGGACCTTATCAGTTAAGGGAAAAAATTTAACAATCCAAATGTAAACTCAAGGTCCTGGTTGCATGGATTTGTTCTGGATTCAGGAATGAAATCCGGATGTTGTGCTTACATAGAACACATCTGCATTTTGGCAGCAGTCACAGTTTATATGGAAAATAAACCTGTCTGTCTTTGTGTATCTCTGGAGAAAGACCTGCGCCAATGGACTGATATAGGCTGGAAACAACATGCAGGGAGAACAGGGAAACAAATCCACTCTCTGAGTCATAACTTAAATACTGAGGAGGAAAGGAAAAGGGCAAATAAGCCAGTCTGGTAACTGTGTACACAGCCAGAAAGCACCACACACATGGGGAGCCCCAGCGCTCACAAGGACAGAGCAGGACGTTCTCAGGCCCTGTGTGGGAACCAGGCTCCAGGCAGAGACTCGTGGAAGAGGAAGAAAAAAGATCAACAGGTTGTACTGGCACAGGAGAGGACATTGCAAACGGTGTTTGATTCTTTATTCATCATACTATATTGGTAGTAAGGATGGAGAGAGCTGGCATGACAATCTGGAGGATACTCACTAGGACATAAATGCATTTACGTGTCAGAAATTCAGGCCCCGCTGAGATAGCTGTTCCTGTTGCTCTGGTCCTGGTCCTGGTAGTGGTCTGGCGGTAGTACACTGCTGTCTGAGGACATTGTACTCGAAAACATCCCATTTGTGAGCGTAACCCCACTCAGAAGCACGGCCAGACACCCCGCTCTTGGACCGCCAGGCTCCCAAAGGCACCCGTGCAGCCGGCCGTAAACATCCCCCTCTGCTGCGGTCTTGTCTTTCTCCGATNCCGGCCGTTCCCAGCGCGGCCGCCAGGGGGCTCCGAGCGCCGCCCGCGCGCAGCCAATCCGGAGGCGCGGGCTGGGCCTGCCGCTCGCGCGCGCGGGATGGGCGGGGCTTGTCCCCTGTCGGCGGCGCGCGGGGCTCCTCAGGCTCCTCAGGCTCCTAATTCTTCTCTCCTCCCGCCACCTCCTCCTCTGGCCGCCTCCTCCGGTTCGCTCCTCCCGCTCCTTTCGCCGGCTCCTCACTCCACCTCCTTCCTCCCGCTCCTCTGGCCGGCTCCTCACTCCACCTCCTTCTTCCCGCTCCTCCCGCCAGCTCCTCCCGGGGCGGGCGGCGCTCCGGCCGCGGCCGTGTCAGCCCAGCCACGGCAGCAGCGAGCATGTCCTCCAGTAGGGCCAAGAAAGTGAAGATGGCCACCAAGTCCTGCCCGGAGTGCGACCAGCAGGTGAGCCGCTGCCGGCGGAGCGCTGGGCTGCGGAGGGCGGAGCGGGCAGACCGGCTCCGTGCGGCTGCGAGTCGGTGTTTGTGGGAACTAAATGGTTGTTGCCTTTGCAGCTTCTGCATGGAATGTGGGTTGAACACCACGTCCCTCTGGCAGGGTAGCGGAGTAGTTGTATTGTGCTGAGAGGTTTCTGCGAGACTGCAGAACCGCTTGTTTATATGCCGGTGTTGTTGAGTAACTGTGTGATTTGTTAAAAATACAATGAGCTGGGAGATTTATATAATGCAGTTAGCCTTTTGGATGACTAATGTGCCCAGGGCTGGGAGGGAAAGGGCTCAGAGGTTTTGTTTTCTCGTGGGGTGGTTCGGAAGCAGCGAAATCGAGAGCTTTGGTGCAATTTCTGCCCTGTTCCCGAGTGCCCGCGTGAGCTGTTGGTGTCCCACTGCGGGTTCCTTGTGTGCACAAAATGGAGCTGCTCACACTCACTCACGAGCGGCAGCTGCTTTGCACCGCTGCCGTGTCAGGAGCTTGTCTCCGTTTTCTGGGAATGATGTGAGTATTAGAAGCAGGCGAGTTCGTTCCAGCGGAGCTCCGAACAATGGCCCGGCGCTGCAGCGGCGGCCGTGGGGCTCGGCCGAGGGGGGCAGCGCCTGTCACATGCACTCCCGGGAACCTCGGCTCTGTTACGTGACCCTGGAAAGTCACCCCTATTCACTGGTTTAGCCATACTTGAAAAAAATAAGTAGTCTCATATAATTTTTCTTTACTTGCATAGCTTTAAAAAAAAAATCACATTATTTGTTCTGACTTGCATAGTTTTTACAGCGTTCCTACTCATCCTGGCACAGTTGGGAGTGCTGAGCTGTGTGTGGGCGTCCTTTCATGTTTTAACCAACAGATCAACTACTGCAAATGCACGTTAAGCGCGTCACCGAAATACTATTTCTGAGAAAGAAATCGTGTGCCAAGTTCTGGTTATTCAGTTGGTGAAAGGAGAAACGAAGATGAGTGAGAAGTCATATATGAGAGTGGTGGTGTTTCTGTTTGTTTTGGATTTTTTTGATAAATGTAGTGAATGTCAAACTACCAACAATAAGTAAGCAAAGATTGCAGTCTTTTTAAGCTGACTTTTAAGTCTTTTAAAGTGAAAACTTTCACTTTGTTCTGCACCTACATGCCTATCATGTGTTTTAGTTTTTGTCAATGTAGATTTTATGTTAGCAACTCTTCTGTGGCTTACATGGATTTAATGTGCATACATGTCCTGCCTTGGCACACATTGCTCATAGGACCTTGTTTTCCACTGCCAAATACTTGAGAGGGAGCAAGGAACTAAAGCCTACAGTACAAGTGAACCCTTTGCAGAGTTTAAGGAAACTCTCATAATTCTTAAGTGACTGTGTCCTGTACTGTTGTTCCTTAAATTCTTCCATAAGCAGGGGATTAGCATTTGTTTTGTGGTTTTTTCACTAGAAGTGGCATACATGGAAATACTTAGACAGCCACAATTATTGGAATGAAATATTGAGTAACACTTAGACTTTAATACATTTTTCTCTTGTAGTTTAGGTAATGTATCATATTTTAGTATTTTTACAACTAAAGCACAGCCCCATTAAACTAAAGAGCCTGAAGTACTCGCAGTCAGTCTGAGGAGATAATTATCACTTCTTAATTTAGCATCAGGTAAAATGTCTTGTATGAGAAAATTTCCTTTTTATTAGGAAAATGTTAAACAGTGAGAAATAGTGTTTAGGACTCTGCTGCCTTAATTATGTTACAGGATGTTATCAGTGTGGGTCTTCAAAGGATAACTGATAGGTTTCAGTGATAAACCCCTTCCCCCAGACCCCCCACCCTCAAATGGTGCACACCCCTACGTGCTAAACCTGTAACACGAGAACAGTATTGTTCTGTTAAACACAGCTGAGTTCGTTGAAAAATACTGACTCTGTTCCAATCCCCTGGGGTGGCTTTGCCAAAGGTTTTTTTAGGCCAAGCCTGGAAACGTAATTATTGGAGAGAGCCAAGTGTTCAAAAATGGATTGAGCTGGAACGCTGTATCACCTTAAGAACACACAGAAATTATCTGCTAGATAGTGGGGCTTTAGTACTGTTACACTGAGGTATGAACAAGGAAACAAGCGTGCACACAAATCTGCTAAATTCTGACCTTTAAGGTTCAATAAACCTCTACTGGACTTGTTTTTATTATGTCAGTGTCTCCATAAAGGGAATTAAAACCTCTAGTTCCGTAAAACCTGTACCAAAAAGTCTATCTGTAAGCATTTTGTAGGGTGAAGTGCAGGAGTTCAGATGTGCTACAGAAAGGAAAATTATTTGTTTATTCTGAGTGGCAGTTAAGTTCTCCTTTACAAATTCACATACTAATTTGGCAGGGTTTTTTGAGTCAGTAGAACTTCGGAACTTGGTTCTTCTCCCATGTCTGGTTAAATTGAGGAGGCAGTTGTGGTTCTGTGCTCCTGTTTGTTCCAGTGGACATTGGCAAACTTGTAGTGACCTGTCTTAAAGAATTACATTTGAGAAATTACCTCCTGCCTTTTTTCCCCCCACTGTCACGCTTCAGCATGACTCCACTTTAATGTGTGTTACTTAATCTCTTCCAGATCTCTGCCTAAACTTGCTTTGATTTGTGTTTTCAGTCTTAAACCTAATCAAAGCAACATGGTGTATTCCTTACTACTCTAAAAGATCTCAAAAGACCTTGGCACTAAGGTAATGAAGTTTGTAATTTATCAGTGTTGCTTTTTTAAAATTTCTCTGAGTGGATTTTTGTTATTTTTCATAGTAAATGTGGCATTTCTTATTTTACATTGTCGTTTTCTGGGGCAGCATACTGCTGCTGTCTGCTTAGCTGATCAGAGGCACTGTATTCTCTCAAACTCCTGGGCCTGCAGTCAGTTCTTGCCTGGCTGGGCTGGGTTATTTGCATTTTGAATTAACGAGGTCCTTCTGTACCCACCCGGCCTTGTCTGCAGCGCTGTGGCAGAGTGTGCTACAAATGCATCTGTTTTGCTTCAGGCTCTATTGTGCCTCTAAAGCTGCCCCTGCTCTCGAAAGGAGCTGCTTTCAAATGCTGCTGAAAGTGAATGCATTCACAACGTACTGACGGTTTTAACTCATAATTTTTTTTTTTTTCAAGTAAATAGAGGAAGCAAAACTGGAAATGTCTGACTGATTTGACTGATGATATTTGAGAGCTCTGAAGAGAAATTGTAATTCTATTTTAATTCAGCCTTCCTCTAATGCTCTCTGCTTTCCCCCACCCCCTTCCTGCCAGTCTGGAGAAAAGTAGTGCAAAGCAATCACAACAGCTGTACATTTCAAGCTTGATTTTTAACAACTGCATAAAGAAAAGGTTTGGTGAGTGATTTACAGCCAAATCTGGTTTTATGATGTTTAAATACAGTAACAGTACAGGCCATAGTTTGCAGTACAGACTGAGTTTGAAGACTTATCTCTGAGGACAAAATGTGAGTTAAGTGTGAGTGTGTTTTTTCGTCGTGGGACAGGAGTTTTGTCATAATTTGAAATGATCTGAAAATTTTTTCTTTTGTTTTCCTAGGTTCCTGTTGCATGTAAATCATGTCCCTGTGGCTACATATTTATCAGTCGAAAACTCTTGCATGCTAAACGTTCTGAGAGATCCCCACCCATCACAGGTAATGCTTACAGAGGGGGGAGAAGGGGGCCACAGTTCTTTCCCCTTATTTCCGGGAGGCAAAAGATAGTGTTTTACTTCTCTGTGTAAATTGACTGTTGTCAGTTCACTTTCCCGTGGATTTTGGGCGTGGTAGACTTCGAATATGTTAATTTTTCTTGAATTTTCAGGAAAGGGGAAAGCTGGTGTTTTCAATCTTCCTCGTGATGTTGGCATTTATTCTGTGTATGTTCTAGGTGCACACATTGATCACTATGCAAAATAACCCCTTACAGAATGGTTTGTGTTAATCCTGTTTTGAAGCTAAATGTGTAGAGGTCCCAAAAGGATCTGATTTCAGAGTACATGCTGATTGAAGCTGGGTTTTCTGAAAATAAAAAGTCGGTCATAATATTTAATCTAAAACTGGGTGGGTCTTGCTTTTCTCTCCAGGATTAAATGAAATAGTGCTTTTTTTGTGCCTAACTTGTGTGTCTTTTGTTGATGGACACAGTAAGAAGTCAGTTGAATGTGCATTCTGGCATGAATAGCATTCTCCTTGTGTTCATTTTTATCACTTTCTCCAGTAGTAGGAATTAGTCAGAACAAGAGCCTGACGGGGAAGATGTGTATTAAAAAAAAAAAACCCAAAAAATGTGACCCAAACCCAACAAATATCTGATCTATAATATCTGCTTTTTAAAATTATCTACCAGGCCTACAAAATGGAAGTCAGCTATTTGATGCTTTGTATCAGTAATTTGAAGGATAGTTGTAGATTACCACTTGTAGGAATTAGGTGACATTGCGCTGACAAATGAACTTTCAAGGTGGAGGAGGTTAAGAAACATCTGTGGTAGGTTGGAAGTGCTGGTCAATTTTCTTTCCTCTTCCCCCTTTTTTGATAAAGTAGTTACCAAATAAAGCCGTAATCTGGTTGTATAATTCAAGTTTGTACAGAGGAAATGCACCAGTTGAGGCAAAATGAATATATGCTGGGGGCTGTCCTGCTGGAAAGCAGCTCTGGAAAGTGCTTTTTACTGTGGGTGTGACCAAGCACTGGCACAGGCTGTCCAAGAGGTTGTGGAGTCTCCATCCTTGGAGGTACTCAAAAGCCTTCTGGAGGTGGTCCTGGGCAAATGGCTCCTGGTGGCCTCGTGTGAGCAGGGGTTGGACAGGTTGGTCTGCAGAGGTTCCCCTGCTACCTCACCCCGGCTGTGACACTGTGAAATACAGGTTCTGTGTTAGCATTAGGGACTGGGCCCTGCTGTCCAGCTTGTACCCCCTGTCTGTACAAGATTAGTGGGACAGCTGCAGCCAAAAGAAATCAGTTCCCCAGAGCCATACAGTATGAGACTCTGTATGTCTATATCGTGCTCCTAACTTTTAGAAAATGTTATTTCTGTATTTTCAGCAGTACAGCTACTGCAGAGTGGTGCTGCAGCCTTGCAAATGTGCAGCTAATCCATGAGTGTGCTGTGGTGACCGTACTATTTTTGGTGCCCAAGCTCATTAATTCATACTTAACTTCCAGATAAAACTCATGTAAATACTCTTTTCTTTTAATGACTTTGGTGTTTAGGAAAACAATGCACTTGTTCAGCACTGAGCATGAGGAGGCCTTGTCATAGGCTGGATGTGGTGGGACACGTACACTGAGTTTGTGGCATTTACTGACAGCACCGTTGACTCAGCATTGGATTTGTCTGAGCAACAGCAATGATTTCATTGTTAGTGTCAAAAGAAGCCCAAGTGCTGTGGTGTTTGCTGTATGATAAACTTTTGCTAGTGGAACAGATACAAGGAGGTGTCTTAAAGGCTGTGATGTGTGCAGGTTGTGTTCCCATCTTATTTGGGAAACAGCTTCTTGTGTACCAGCAAACATCTCATACTGCAATATGCATTTGAAGTAATTAAAGGCTTGCTCCTTGTAATTAAGAAGTGGAGTGTCCTTCTGGATCTGACACCTTAACCTCTGCATGGATATCGTGCAGATGCAATTGTTCTGTCAAGGTATAGGCATCTGACCACTTTAAAGGAAAAAGTTGATCGGGTGGGGTGAGCATTAAGAGAAAATTAAGAACAAAGGTGAAAACAACCCTGGATCATGCCATTTCTGTTCATTTGCACAGAAAACAAGAGTGAGGCCAAAAGGAGGCGGACAGAGAGAGTTAAGCGAGAGAAGATAAATTCTGCAGTAAATAAAGACTTAGAAAACCGAAAAAGATCCAGGTCTAACAGCCATTCAGATCATAGCAGACGAGGAAGAGGAAGACCTAAGAGTGCCTCAGCGAAAAAGCACGAGGAAGAAAGAGGTATGAGAGCTGGAGAAGTCTGTTTGTTTGATTTTTCTATTTGTATCTTTTTAAAATCAGTAAACCTTTGTACCATTCAAACCATTTAACTAGACTAGTTCAGCCAGTACCTGATACCTTAATATGGGGAAGGGACTGTTTTGCATCTGTAGAGACCTCTGGTTTTATGTTTCAGTGTCTGATGAAACTAACTACAAAGATCTAAATCTGTATTTTTAGCTACTGTATCGAGTTTCAACATGTAGGTTGAAAGCCATTGGACTGAAGTGTTAAGTAGGTTTTTGATTTTGGTGGGGTTTTTTTTGTCGACTTGCTGCTGCTCTGTATCACAAGGACAAACTATATAATTATTTCTGTTGTCAGAAAGGGGATTGGGATAACTGGATTACTTAAAATGTTTCTTGAAACCTTTCGGAGGGCCAAAGTAAAAAGGGCATCTTGAATCACTGCTATGACCTGAATTTTGGCCCCGTGTTTCTAGAGGAAAGAATGCCTCCTTGCCTGCTAGGATTCCTTGGTGACCTGCTGTTTTAATCACTATACAGTAAAGAGGCTGTTACAAGACTAGAGAAATTCTAGAACCCCTCAAGAATGTAACTGTCACTTAGGGTTCCTCTTGTTTTAAGAGCCTATGGACACTGCATTTTCTAGCTATGTTTTTGAAGATAGTAATTTTAGACATGAATTATGAATCCAAAACTCAGCATGGGCTTAAAAAGGTTGGAAGACAGATAAAGGGGGAATAACAAGACTTCATACAAATATTCAGAAGACATTGTTCCTAAGAACTCCTGAAGCCTTGAAGTATATCTTGTGGCGTAACTCAGAAATGCAATTATTTTTTCCCTTCCACTTTACAAAAAAACAAGGGTGTTAATCCGTGTTGAAAATTCCCTTAATTTCTGACTTTTCAAAACCAATTTTGATACCTCTGCTGTTTAATGTAAATCTCTTTCTTAATGTTTCTTTCATGTAAAAACCAAGTATAAATTTGAATGTGTTGGGGGTTTTCTAGTGCTTTCAATGGGAAGAGGAAGTGGAATTTAATTTCTGTATATTTTCCAGATGGCAATTGATTTACTGTAATAGAAATGCACTTGTAGTATCTAATCTCTTCACTGTTGCATATGGCTTAATGATGTGTGTGGCTTCCCTATTTGTTACTGACCCAAGGTGGACTTTGGTAGCTTTAGGACCTTTCTAGGCATTTAATTGCCAGTCTAGTTCACAAACAGCCTTGGTTTTAAAATTCCAGCAAGCTGGTTTGGTTGTCCTGTAAAAGTGAATGTTCTTGCCTGTCCCCTGACAAAGACCAAAGCAACCTAAAAACCAAAGGAAAAGATCCATTCTCTTAAGACATGTTTCATAGTTTCCAAAAAGCAAGAGTTTGACAGCAGGAGGGATATTTACAGAACATGTTTTCCTATCCAGAACTAGGCTGAATGTTTGTAACCTCTTGCTGCAAACTCAGAAGTGTGACAATACTGCAGTGCTCTGAAGTAGGAAGACTCAGGTAGAGATATAGATATAGTGGGATCTTTGCATAACAGTGTGCGTGGTGTGCCTTTTCTTGGTGTTTTCCTAAAGTTGAATCCTGCTTGATAAGGTTGCCTTCATCTTCTTGTGCTGTTTTTACCATCCCCTTTCCTTGATCTTGTGATGGCTGTTTCTTCCTCAGCCTCTTGTGCAGAGCTGGTGCAGGGATTGGGCTCACACCCATTTGTCATTGTCTTTGCTCCAGTACAGCACATCTTCTTGTTCAGGAGTAAGTAGGCTTCTGGTTATGTCAGACTGTAGTGTGTGTAGACCACTGTGGTGATTATCAGGCAGATTAAAAAAAAATTGATATATAAGGCTGTCATGGCTATAAAAAGAAATTCAGCAGGGAACTCATCCTTTTGTAATTAATTGCTAAAATAAGTTTACATTGACCTCTCCCTTTTCAAGTTGCATACCAAATTGAAACTACTATGTGTGGAGTAATTAGTGGGAATTTTAGAAATATTATTCCTTTACCACACCTGCTGCTTTATAGTGGTGTTTGTGTATATTGAGCAACTGTAATTCTACTACAATTTAGGTGGTTTTTGTGTGAGTGGTTGCTAGTCCTTGTAGCAGTCTGTCTAGTGTTGAAAGTCAGCTCTGGAGTGCAAGATGTCAGCTTAGTGTGTTAGACTTTAAGTATCTTATTTCCTTGCCTGTTGTATGTCTCCAGGATATTTTGGGTACATGTTGCTTGCCACTAGAGGCTGTGCTGTCCTTTTACCCCAAAGACTTGAAAAGAAGCCACTGCTTGCATGGGAGTTTAAATATTTGGTTCCTAATGCATTTGTAAATGGAAAAACAGGCAGACAGAAAACACTTCAGTTGTAATAATGTGGAACAGCAGATTATCTGTACATTTGACCACCATCCAGCTGTGAAAATTCCCTTCTTGAAAACCCCCATGACATCTGTAGCTTTGCTTCCTTGCTTGTCATGCTCTTCATACACAGTGTGCTTGTTCCCAGTTATGTCTGTGCCTTTGACTGGTTCTTTTGTGTCCTTTGTGACTGGCTCACATTAGAGCAAAGAGCTGCAGCAATTAAGAAGAATAGAATAAGCAAAAAGGCTTTTTAAAACAAGCTATTTTTCCTGCAGATTTAGCAAGAAGGAATGGAGGGGGAGGAAAGAGCAAGCAGATGTAGACTGAGGGGATATGGCAGTACTGGGACCCAGAAAATCGTCCTATTGCATGTTTCAGAGCCATGTGATGACCCTGGGAAATAGGTACTTCTCCCTGCAGGCTTGGCTTGTCAAAATATTCACTTAATTTCTTTGTCAGATGTACTCCAATGTGTTTTGAAAATACAAACACTCCATAATAATTTGACTCTGATTTTGTTGTGGAGGTGTGTTCTTTGTTTTACTGTGTGGGACTGTGACACACAGCTAGACTGGTTCCCAGGCTGCCTTGTTATCTGGCTAATACCCCTGATTGTATTAAAGCAAACAAAAACCCTTGTATGCTGGAGGAAGTGGTATTGGTTATTCTGGAAGAGGTTACCAGCAAGTAAGTCTTGATAAGTGTAGTCTGTAGACTTGCTAAAGCAGACTTGTTACTTAGCAAGACAAATCTTCATAAAGGTATATTTATACATTTCAGTATCCTGATAAAACTTAAGCTGAATACATTTTCTTGATGCAAGTTTTCTTTTTCCAGTAATTTTCAGCTGCATTACTCACAGATTTGCTTACCCAGGGTGCATATTTGAAGTAACTTGCTATCTTGAAAAATGAATCCATACAAAATTTGTGGAGGGGGAGGTCCATATGTGATTTACAGATAATCACTGTTCTAAGGGCTGCAGTATTAGTGGGTTGCAGGAGATCTGGGGATGCAAGAGATGTGCTCCAGAAAAACTATTTTTGCCTAAATGGCCTCTTAGTTGTATAGCAAACCCCCTAGTATTCAATGTCTTACTGTCTTATAGAAACACAATACCATTTTTCTCTTGCTCATAATAGAGAAATGAGTCAAAACTACTCTCAGATAAGACTGAAGTGGAAAGTTTTCAGCGTGTGTGTGGACGCTGTGGTATCCTATGAGTAGTGTATGATAAAATGTCACGCAGCTATGAGCTCTTCCTTGTTACAACTGTCCTGAGAGTGCATGAAGCTTGCACACCTGTGTTAATCCCTGATACTCTTTGATACCAAGACTTCAGTAAACTGAGGTCTCTCAGGATAAGGCTGATCTGGGAGGACAGGGAGGAAGGGAAACTAAGAAGTCCACAGTCTGTTAACAGCAACCAGGGCGTGGTGCAGGGGGAGTATTTTTAATTTTGCTGGGTGCTGATATATTCAAGTTGTGGCTGGATTCGTTTGGATCAGGAAGCATGAAATAAGGGGTGGGGCTTAGATATGAAAATAGAAAAGGTTTATGTGGAATAACCAGTGTGTGTAGTGTCTGTGCTCTGAACAACTCCCTGCATTGTTAATTTTTAAATGGTGAGAGGGAGGAAGTGGAGCAACCCAGAGTATACATACAGAAACTGATTTGTCTTCAACTGTGGGGTAGGACTTGCAGCGAAACTCAAACTCATTTCAAACTCAATGCACTAGAGGATATTGTCTTGCATAGCCAGGAAGTCAGCAAAAAGCTGATTTCTGCTGTTTCTGTATCAGTATTACATCAGAACACAGCGGTAAAGGATTTTTGAGCTTTTCCCACTCAGTTGTTTAGCACAAGCACTTGATTTCACATGGAAGGCAATCTGCTGGAGTTATCTCCATAGCTGTAACACAAATGTGAAGCCAGATCTAAAACCAGTTCTACGAACGTGAATCCCTTGAAGGATAACGGTGTGTGTAGGTGGACATAGGAGATGCTGGGATCATCTTTCCTCATAGTGCTTTCCATTATTTTCCAGTGCTGCCTTTTCTTTGGCTTTCCCGTGTTGGTTTAGGTGTCTTGGTGGAGCAGTTGCCAGAGTGTGAACATGTGTGACTGTGTGTTAGTGAAACAGAGGGGTAATGAGTCCAGGCCACTGTGGAACCTGGATTAGAGATGGAGTTCCACAGCTGAAAGCTCTGAATGTATTTCTCTCTTCCTTGTGTCTACAAGCCTGGTCTTCTGTTGACAAAACTGTTTCTTTGTTGGCTTTATTTTCTTAACAATTTGTGTCAGCTACCCGTGGCTAGCTAAACTGGGATAGAACTAGTCATGATCTGGAGGAGGTGGTATTTATGGAAGTGGTATTTTATGAGTTTTTGTAGTGTAACTTAGTTTATTTGAGCACTGCAGTATGGAAACTTTTTGATGGCTTCCTGTTGTGTGTCTGTGGCATTGAAGCAAGCCAACATCAGCACAGGGAACTCATGGGCTTTCACTTGCTCAGTGAGGTGTTAGCATTGTTCTACAGCTGGGATAAGATGGAAAGTCTGCAGTGTAGAAAGTCCAGAATTGTGCATGATGATAAATTTGGAGCCTGACTTCATCCAAGTATCTGCTCTTTGGGCTTTGACACTGTCATTAAACTCGTGGGTTTCTTTCATGTAGTTGTAAAGTAAGGGGGCAAGTGTTGGGTTTAATGAGGATATTGTAAAATAACTTTGTTTTCTTGGATGGGAGGTGTTCATGTAAAAGAAAAAACCCCAAACCACTAAAACCAAAAAAACCTGAAGGAACACTTGAATACTTGTTTATCTTTATGTTAACGACTCATTCTTCCTTCATCGTTAAAGCAGAGAAATTCAGTCATGCTTTTGGCTGACTCATTCTGTGGCTCTTCCAGCACCTTTGTGTACCTCCATTACTTCCTCCTCTTTCTCACTCCCTCTGTGCATAGGAGTTATTGTCCAACTTCTATTCCACTACTTCACCTAATTTAATAATTTCTGTGTAACTTGCATTAACTTCGAATAATGGAAAAAGCTTCTAATAGTGACTTTTTTTTCTTCTACAGAGAAACAAGAAAAAGAAGTTGACATGTATGCTAACCTTTCAGATGAAAAGGCCTTCGTATTTTCAGTGGCCTTGGCGGAAATAAACAGAAAAATTATCAATCAAAGACTTATTCTGTAACTTGTGAGCACAATCTGATGCAGTTTTATGCAGGATGGCTAGCAGATTTCCAAGGTGCCGTGGACTCTCGGAAAGTGTGTTGTCTGCACCAACAAGGACCATAGCATTTCCTGTTAAAATTCTACTGCTGTTCTTGGAAATTGAATTCTGTCTCTACAAGTCAGAAAGAAAGTGGTCACAAGATTGTGCTGTGAAAAATCAGAAAGCAGATATATTTTACGCCTTGAAGACAAATACTAGACAAATGCACAGAGAGACTGCACCCATTCCAGAGCACTTCTTTTGAATTTGCTGCCAGAAATGCAATATTTTAAATATTTTCAGAAATAAATGATTTTCCTTTAAAATTATATATTTCAGATTTTTCAGCTATATTGCAGTTTACGTATGTACAGTTCACATAACTTTTTAATAAATTGATATTCCAATATTTTATTGAACTGAGAATTAAGTATATTTGTGATACTCAGGGTGTGTTGGTTTTAATCCTCTTAAAAATCTGGTATTCATCCTAGGTATGACTTCAGTTTTACATTTTTTAATAGGTGTAATATAATTCTGGTAGGAAGAAAATGAAAGTGGTTTAATGTGGGGGGATTAATTTGTTAGACAACTTCATATTGTTTATGAGTTATCTCTAGAAAATAATTTATTGCTACATAGAGCTGTTTTTTAAAAATCATATACTTTGGGGGTCAGACTCCTGAAGTTTGAGAGCCAAGCACTTGTTTTGTAACAATTACTTGCTGAGTATCTGCCTTGTCCAGCTGGTAAGTTCTTGTCCCATACTCTGCCTTGGCCCATTATTTACTGGAGGGGGAGAGAAGGAGACACCAGAAATGTAGATGAACAGTTGGCATCTTGTGACTGGTATTTCCAAAACATGAGGATGTGGTGGTTCCTTTTACTCCCCGTAGCTTTTTTTCTCTGTCTTTTAAAAGCATAATTCTTACTGGTATTGTGTTTGGATTGCTGACTGTAAACACCAAAGCAAAGTCTACCTGAGTGTGCAAAAATTAGCTGTTTTGATAGAAGTAGTTCTGGGGAAGACATTCAACAAAGTTGTCTTTCTTCAAGTGGTATAGTGCAATTGGAGCCAAAACTCTTCCTTTAGTAACTATATGGGGGGCTTTGTTTTACCAAGAAAAAAACCCAAAGCCTCAAGGCTGTGTAAAATCCTGAGAGAGGAGGTGTAGGAGGTAATTACATTCATAAAATCTGACACACTGGGGTTTTGTCACCTTTCATTTGCTCTTTTCTAGGAGGGGGAAGGCAACTAAATGTCTTTTCCTTCACTATTACTGGTGCTTTTCAGTATCACATTGAGTAGTGAGAATTGCCTAATGAGGTTCTGCTGCAAGACTGATCTCTGGGTGGAGGCCAAGATGTTTATTAATAAAGCTGGACTATCAAATACTGGCTGTTTATTAGTTAGTGATTAACAGAAGGAGCCGTGATAGCTTCAAGTTAAGCCACAAGGCACTGATCAGATGCAAACTGTGTGAGTAAAAGCAGGAAACACGGAAAGTGGTTTTTAATTCTTAACTCCTAAGGAATAATTTGCATCCTTATTAACACTGGATGAGAGAGATGGTGTGGAAATGTGCTTAAGCCACTAATACACATTTGTCTTTATTCCAGTAAATGAGAAATTTCAAACACAAGACCTACTTCTCTGCATCATTAAACTTCTGCTTCCCAGAACTGTAGCCTGTCACAGATACCAGTAGTAAGGACAGATGAGTGAATCTTAAGGATAGAGAATATGTTTGCATGGTAAGTTGTTAAAGTC
Source organism: Pachycephala philippinensis (assembly GCA_013397055.1). Classification (NCBI taxonomy): domain Eukaryota; kingdom Metazoa; phylum Chordata; class Aves; order Passeriformes; genus Pachycephala; species Pachycephala philippinensis. Next base: position 842,795 of record VWZT01013108.1, read on the forward strand.
ATGGTGACAAAAGGGAGGTTCTGACTTAAGGATATGATCAGGCTGGTGTTGCTTCTGTTGCTGGAATGAGATGTGCTGTGTTAGGAAGGGGCAGAGGGAGGTGCCAAGGCAGTCTCCTTGGTGCTCTGACCTGCTTTCCTACAGGTTTCTATCTCTTTATGTTCCTGCACATGGAATTGGTTACCATGACAGGACTGAAGTTAATGTTGTTGGATGTGACAGAATTGTAAGTTAATTTCTACATTTAAATTGGTGCCTTTTCTGATCAATACTTTTGAAAAACATGTTCATACCTCTCGAACATGCAAGGCCATTTTTTCTCCTTCGCTGGTGGAGGCTCTCCTGAAACAGTTCCCTTTGTATTCCCCAGGTCTCTTCTGTCAACTCTTTCCCACATATCCTCATGTTACTTTTCTTCCCCTGATGGCTTCCAGTTTCTTTGAGAAAGCTGTGGTGGAAGCAGGTAGCCTTGAAAACACCCTAGGGGAGAGAGGGTCTTTGCCAGGGGATCTGGCAAAGCAAGAAACCTGACTTTCTCTTCCCACTAACCAGAAACAAGCCATTCTTTCCTATACAGACAGGACATTTCAGCCTCTTCCAAAAGCCCTGGTAGCTGTGGTGTGCCAAGACATAGATTTCTTGGAACATATTCACTAACTGAACTGGGAAGTGTCTGCTTTGTACAAAATAGGCATCAGCATGATGGATCTCCAGAGCTCTTTGTGTGTTAGAGATGATCCATGGATGAAACACTGGCAAATCAGTGTAGATTATAATTGTAAATTGTATTTGTTCTTGGTCTATGAAACTAAAATAAAGCCAGTGACAGCTGAATGATGAAAGAGTAAAATTCTATGTACTGCAGCCCTGACTTGCTTGGAAACTGCATAGTTTCTGAGAAGCAAGAATAAATATGGTAAGGCTTCAGGAAGTTGGTTGCGTGAAGCTTTTTTTGTGACTCTAGTTTCAGTGTAAGATTTTAGGCTCTGCCTTTGACTGTCATCGTGGTTCTGGCTGACTTCATTTGTTTCACTGCATTTTTTGCAGCCTGCAACCTCACATAGAAAAACAGTCTTTCAGAAAAAGTGAATTGGGCTGCAGTTTTTTAATGAACAACAGAAGATCAAGTGAAGTACCACTGCCCCTCTGTACATGTTGACTTGCCTGACTGGATAAACTTTGTTGTGAACCGAATAGTTTGGGATTGTACTGGGAACTGCCTCTTTGTAAACCACCATTTAACAAGTTCTGCTTTCTGCCACTTCTTTTCCGTTTTTTTCCCAAAGATCTGTGCTTCCAGTGTTTGTAGCTTTGTGTAATAGCACATCTGGCCATCAAGTGGGCTCACAGTTCAAATTTTGGCTTGAGATTTCTCTGCATTTCCTCTGCTCTGCTCCTAGATGGCAGCCGTATTCTAAACAGCTCACTGTTGTTCAGGCATTCTCACCATGGAGGCCAGGAAGAGGGCAGCGTTTAGTTTTCAGTGAAAGCAACCTGAAAGATCATTTTTCTTAAGAACAGCACTCCTACCTAACACGGGAAATTAAAATCCTGCTAACGGGTGTTACTGGCTGTCTGCACTGTAACATTGCTTCATCACTTGTGTGGGATATCAGTTCTTGAGGTGTGAGGATTGGTGTGGAGTTGGATAATTTGTCAGGACCAGAGAATTCTGAACTTTAAATTGGCAATCAAATAGAAAATAGTTTAAGGAAACTCTTCACCTCCCCTGGAAGTCCCATATATGTAACTTTTCTTTGGTCAAATTTTACAAACATTTCTTAATTTTCCAGTTATTTTTGTTCTGATACTGTTACAGTTGATTAAAAAAAGCTGAAATTGGGACAAGTATTGGAGAATACTTTGCAGATTATCATTGCCCTGTGGTTGGACAGGATGTATTGAGAGAGAGACTAAAAATGAGATACTGGCTTTGAATATCAGTTCCCAAACAAGGTCTTTAGGTTGGTTTTACATAATGCTTTCTGATTTTTTAAAGTTTTTCTAGGTTTTGGGGTGTTTTAGAGTGAAACAGTGATCATGTAGGCTGTTAGCAGCACTGTGTCTGTTCCTTGTATCTTGGACTGCACTAGCAAGGATGTTTAGTGTCTTACTGCCTAACAGGACATGGTGCTAGACTCCTGACAAGCGGTGAATAACCAGTGTGACCAGAAAGCTGTGTTAAACCCCAGTTTGGTGTGGGCCTGTTTGAGTTGCTGTTTTGGGCAGGATCCCTGAGTGTGCACAAGCACATGCAGGTGTGTTGTAAGCTCTGGGTGTCTCTGTGCAAGTGCTTTTGTTTGGATGGGGAGTGTGTGTTCCAAGCAAATCCCACGGTACTCTGTACTTCCAGTGCTGGGATTTGTGTCATGCAGTAGTCTTGGGGAGCAGGATGGAGAGGACTTTTACAGGAGAATTGACTTGGAAGATCCTTAGCTGTCACTGGGTGTTTGGTCTGCAGGAGCAGGACTACCTGTAGCAGGTGTTGGGCTCTCAGTACCAACTGTTTCACTCCACAGATCTCTTGTGCCTCACTTCTTGCTTATTATGGAAATACAGCAGAGCCAGTGTTAACAACCAACCTTTCAGGTGAGTCTAAAAGCAATTTGTCCTTCAAAGTATTGATAGTGCTGTCAGGTTTTTTTGTAGTAGGCTTCTTATTAATTTCACTGTGGACTCTGGCAAATAACCTCTAGCAAATCTAACTGCAGCATTCCAAGGCATTGCTTTCCCCAGTTATTTCCCTATCCTTTATGGAGGTTGCCACTTTGGTTGCAGTGGTGGTAGGACAGCTCTAATAAATAATGGAATAATTTTATTTCCTCTTTTTTTAGGTTATTACTTTGAAAACAAACTATTAGTTACAGAATTTTAAGTCTGGTTGCCCCAAAGTTAGAAATGATTAAACAGGTTTTTTTGGTTGAGATGAGGATGATCAATTTTTCTACATTATGGCAGATCAGGCACTGTGTGATTTCCACAGATATTGTGAGTTCATAAATGAGCTGAAAATATCTGTGAATCAATGTACTAAAGTGTTTGGGGTTTTTTTCCTGCACTTACTTTAAAAGGGTTTCTGGCAGCTGCCAGCTGTTGGTTAGGATGTGCCATCTAAGTAAGAGGCAAGGAATTGATTAGGCAGGAGGCAATGAAAGTGGATAAATGTCTGTATTTCCTTTTTTCTCCAGAAGGACACTTAAACCTGCTTTCACCAAAGTTGTTTAAAATTTCAAGCCCAGAACATGGTTCACATGAATCATTTGGTGTCATCATGCAGCATTTCCCTAGGAAAAGGTCAGGTACCTCTTCTTCATCTTCCCCTCACTCCCCCCATAAGCTGCTTTTCTTGGTGCTTCTTAACTTTTTACGTCAAACCTGAGCTCTATCTTAGTCTCTGCCTTTGGTCTCCTACTATGTCTATTTCTCTCAATTAAAACTTACTAATTTTATTAATAAGAGTTAAGAATTAAATACTATTTTTGATCCTGGACAGCGTTGAGGACCATGCAATGCTGTTAAGAACAGCGAGTGTTCCAGATAGCAGAAGTACAAATATTAATAGTCTGGCAGTTTACCAAGTTTCAGTGGTTTCTGTTTTGTCTCGGAACAAACAGCTTATGAATATTTAATGGAAAATATCATGATAATAAAGAGAAATCTTCAGACTGAGGTCAGAGTTGCTTTATTTGGAGAAGCTGTGGAGCAAAGCGTGTATGTTTGTGTGTGTGGCCATGTGAGCAGGTGTAGTGGTGAGAGGTTGGAGTGCTGGAGTTGGAGTCTCTGCTGTGAAGGTGCTCTGGGTCCCAGGTCCTGGTTCTCAGCAACACCAAAGATGTGTCTCAGGGTCAGTGAACTTGCTGGAGCAAGAGGTGACCCAGGAGTTCTGGTTTTCAGTAAAATGAATAAAGGATTTTACTGACACAGTTGTGTATTTGAAAGTAGTGTTTATTGGTGACTTCTTCAGCAAATAAAAAATTCTGATGTGTTAAAGGACATTTTTAAGGAACGGCATACAGTTTATTAACAGCAGAGTTCAGGAATCTTTAGATCTAGACTTGTCATAACCTGCATAAAAGTGCACTAGGTATTGAATCTGTCTGTGAAACCACACACAGTGTCCTGGAGGTGGTACAGGTTTTGTTGTAGAGACGGAGTCAGAGGGAAGGCACGAGTGTGAGAGACTCTGGAAAAGAACAGTTGTTTGTTTTGCATGAGCCTCTCAGCTGGGGCCTGTTAAAACTGAAATGCTGGTGTGTAACCTCAGGTGAATGAAATTGGAATAAGGCTTAATTTGTTGGAAGTTCACCGGGGAACTGTGGACTGAGGCTTAAGGTAAAAGTGCCTTTTGCTGTAGCTTTCTGAAACTGTGGAGGATAAAGATTGCTTCCTGTCATCTTGGAAAACTAACAAAGCTCTCTGTTCTTTAGGACAGAGCCATTCCAAAGAAGGAAAAATGGTGCAGTAAGTTAGGGAATGCTTAAAGAGCTATATTGAGTCTTGGCTGAGTATTGATTCAGAGCCTGATCCTGGGGTAGTTTTACCTCTGATTATGTTGACAAATGTGCAATTTTTTTATTTTTTTTTTTTAAGTTTTTAATTTAGTTTCTTTGGTAGAATCCCTACCAAACTGTGTGGACAAAGCCGTCTTAAGATTAGAAGAGGAGCATTAGAATTTACTCTTAAGATTTTTTTCCGGTGGCAGGTCTTGACATCTAGTGAAAGGTTTTCAAAAAGGCACTTTTAAAACAAACTTTTTATTTAGCTGAATGACCACAATTATTATTTCTAACACTTACATAGAGGAATGTTTTGAAAATAATACCTCAAACCAGTGTATAATGGGCTGAGTGGAAATTGAGCAAGAAGCCTAATTTAGATAAATACTAATCGCTGCATTCTGAAATACAGTCTAAGTGTTCTGACAGGGAACAGCGTCCTGCAGCATTACTATTACTCATGAGTCTGGTCATCTCAAGATCTATTTTTCTTTCATTGTTGCTCACACCCATTTTAAGAAGATTGGGAGTCTCATCCAAAATACTTAGCTTACATTTCTTGACGCTGACCAAATTCCAAACTTGGCAGCTGTGGTGCTGTTGCTTCCAACAGTGGCAGGGCTGGCTCTGGCACACAGTTACTTAGCAACAGGGAAGCTCACGTTTGCTTACAGCTCATGCGTGTGCATCTAAATGTAGTTCTGGAAAAAAATAAAAGGTTAAAGGAGTTTGGAAGGGGAAACAGATACTTGAACAATTCGTACTGTTCGGTGGTTGAGACTGATGGCAATAGTACATAGGAAAATGAGTCTCCAAATACTTTGTCTTTTAAAATCTTTATTAGACTGTTAATGTGTTACAAGAATTTGAAATCCAAATGAACAGAACCCTATTCCTACCAACTACAGAAAGATCAAAAATAAAAATACAGCAAATGGTAAAGAGCAGGGGACGTGTTCTGTTTTGAATGCCTGTGTTACAAACGCATTCCTTGAAAACAAGAAGGTTCATTATTTGAACATTGGGAGTCTGAGAAAGTAATAAAAATTACGTTTTGTGAGACTAACAGATGGGTTGAGATTATATGAGATTAATTACTTCTGATTGTTGATTGCTGCTTGTCAGTTTACCAGTGCTTTTTTTGCTGATCAAGCTGTGATATCTTAATGGGTTTTTGACAGCTTGCACTCTGTGACCGCGGTAATACTCAAAAGCACAATGACTTAAAAGGCCACTGTCAGACTGTGACTGTATTATGATTACAGTAATCTCAGTTTCTGGGGTTTCAGGCGTGCAGTTTTCCTTATTAGCCAGCACTGGAGCTGCAGTGGGGTTTCCTTATATAGCAAAGGCAGGAAGGTGATTGCGGCTGGCTCCAGACATGAGGGGGAGGCAGGGACCAGAGAGAGCAAGCCAGGAATGGAGAGGGTAGGAAAAAGACAAGCTGGACCTGGCTAGAGAATGGAGAAAGGTCTGATGATGAGAGTTAACAATGAGTGTGTTCAGGCAGTTTGGGAGAGTGGCGTGGGAACCTGCAGGGTGTCACTGAAGGAAGCAGTGCATTGTATCAGCTGAGAGGAACAGCTGGGCACTTTGGAGAGCAAGGACCGGGAGAGGTGCTGCATTTGTAGAGGAGTGAGGATACTGCTACTCCTGCTGTTCCCAGAGATGAGCAGTTCCTTTATAACTAGAAATTAAGTGGTTTGAAAAAGGAATTCTCCAGAGGCTGTGTTCTTTTGTTCCTGTGTTGGGTCTTCCCCACCTGTATCCTTAGTTGTGAGTTTACTGGGCTTTTCTGTGGGAAACAGATTCAGCTATGATATGGGAGGTGAACAAGATCCCTCCACCACTGGATTGGGCACGAGAGTGTTAATCTGTGTTTTTCAGAACTGAGTCAAAATGGGGAAACATCTTGTGAAGAAGGTTTTTGAAGGCTAGAATGAACCTAGTTAGGGGACACTGATTTAAAGATAGGGGAAAAAAGTCATCAATCCAGGTTGCCAAAGTTAAAATACAGCTAAAATACTTACCTTTGAATTTAAAATTCAGTCTAGAGGATTCTATAATTCTGATTTCAACATCTATATTCATGTGCTGCATGTGTACTTTGTGGAGCTTACTGACAGAAATGATGTCTCCTCTAGTTAATGGACCATTAAATGAGAGGCTGTAATTACCAGCTTGGCGACTGCCTCAGAGTGGGCAAGAGGATGTGTTAATTCTTTATAAAAACGACAGGATAGTGCATCAGCAGAGTAGGAGCTTGATAAAAATCTATCATCCCATGCAAGTGACAGCCTGCTCATCCCGTGCTGGGAAACGTGTCTGGTCTGCTCCTCTCCCTGCTGAAGGCTTTTCGGAAGGGAGAAGAATGATGTGGAATACTTTTGGTTCCAGTTACCTGTCCGTGTTTAAACTGACAGGCTGTTGAACATGAAATCTGCGCTACAGCAGCTTTTACTTTTTGTAAAGGTAAAATGAGAAAAGTTTGCCTTTCCTTTTGCTTTTGCTGTTCATTACTTCACTAATGGAGACTAGAAGGGTACAGATGCTGTCAGGTTGACCTGTGTAACAAGGCTCAGTATTTCACAGAAGGAAGAGACTGCTACCCAAAAATTGGCCCCCATCCTTACAGAGAAGGCTTCACTCTGTTCTCCTTTGCACCTTTTTTCTGACCATGAAATCCAGGTTTGCTGTGTAATGTGGTAGCTCTTGATGCAAAATCATCTAAATCACCCACCTGTGTTTGCCAGGAGACAAAGTACATACTGTCTCTTTGTCTCTTAATTTGGTTTCTTTATGGTGGTTGTAGCTATTTTCAAGTCTTCCCTCGGTAAGTTGCCTTTCGTGAGTTTATTCAGCTGCAGACATTATACACACTCGCTTTGGCAGCTGGAACAAAAGCAGAATAATGAAAGAATAAAAATTTACTGGCAATTGTATTTGTGCTTTGCAGGCAGGATTCGTTGTAGTGCAAATCTTTGTGGGCTAATGAAGTTAAAGCAGGGCTTTAGATAGTATTCTTTTAAACAAAAGCAGCCTGCCTAAAGCTGTCTCTGCTAGTGTTTTCCTTCTGAAACAGTGAGAGCGAATGCTGCAGGTTTAAAAATGGAATATAATTTATGAGGCTTCTAGCCTTGGGCGTGAGTCCTTGTGTAACTGGAATTTAAAATATAAAATGAATATTAATGAGGTGGGGAGGCTTGCAGACCTGTCCTTTAATACTAATCCATTGTAAGTGGAGCAGCTCTAGAAATGAGCTGATACTGGCAGGGAGACAACCAGGATTGACTGCCCTTAGAAAATGCTTCATCAGTCAAAGTCTTCACAGGCTCCTGAATACTTGTCCTGATCAGACACAGAAGGGCACCTGAGCATTTCTGGTATCAATACCCTGCCTGCTGATTCTGTGTGCATTGCCCTGGGGACACTGCTGTATGCTGGCTTTCAGCTCTGGCTTGTTGCATGGATGGAAGCGTAATGAAAGGGTAAGTTATCAGTGCAGTTTGGAAGTGCCTTTGGAAGAGAACTGGGAACCTGCAGTTGGATGTTTAGGGCATAGTCACGGTGACTTAGACTGGGTGACATCAGTGTTAGTAGCTCCCTGCCTCTGAGTATTAATGAAAAAAGGTTCTAAAATACTTAGGTGATTTCATAACTCTTAAGTGTGTGTAAAAGAAATGTGCAGAGTGACTAAAGCGTCCCCTCATTTTCAGGAAGAAAGATACTTTGTATTAACCATTTGATCTAAGTAATGTTGTTTAGATTGTAAATTTCCTGAAAGTGGGATGTTTGTGGACCAGTGCACCTCCTCCTAATTCACAGAGGCTGATGCTGGGAGATGAGAGAGGTCACCTCAAAAATGCTGAGCCGCTTCACTTTACTCTGTAGTTAGTGCAGGAGTTGGCAAATCTGTCAGCAGCTGGCTGGGAAATCAGTTCTAATAACCTCTTTACCTCTTCCCTTGTCTTGGTCCATGCTCCAAATGCACTGATGTGCTGCTAACTTCTCTAGTTTGAGAGAGGAGTTTTGGAGTGGAAGAATCGCAGATTTGAAGAGTTCCTCTAAGAGCTGAAGTACTAACCTCGATCTTGATTTCATTTGTTGGATGTTACGTGCATGATTTTTGGTAAAGTTCTGCAATTATTCTATAAGTAAATGGTCTCTTGTGACACCTACAAAGCCTATACTCAGTGATCACTTTCCTTGCCTCTAGCTCACAGTGTTTTAGGGCAACGCACCAAGCTCTGTATTTCCCTATATGTGAAATCCATTAGACTTTACCCAGGTACTAGAAAGAACCGTAGTCCTGTGTCCATTGTCACAGCAATACATTTAACTTTGTGAAAAATTGACTATTTCCTTGTTGTGGATTAAAAGTCCTATAGTTGCTACTAATCTGTTGCCTTTAATACTCACAGAATCACACAGTCCAGAACTGACTTTGTGAGACTGGAAATCAAACTGGGGAAGAGAGAAGCTCCAAATTAATTATTTTTCAGAACCTAAATGGAAAAATAGTAGTCAGTGAAACTCATCATAATAATGATATTCTTAATATTAATTAATGAAAATACTGCAGGAAGGTGTTGTTTTACACTATGCTTCTGTATTTAGATCTGCTAATGGAAGGTTGCAGGCTGAGCATTGCTGGTTCCAGAGTTCTTGCCAAAGTTTCTAAAGGATTCTCTTTGTCATGCAAGCTTTCCCCCTTGGCATGGTGCTTGCATGCTGTACATGCCTCTGCTGCCACATTAAGTAATAGTGTCTCTTTACTAAATCTAGAGTAACTGCATGGTTATTTGTGCTATTGGAATAAGTCACAAATATATAAAAATACTTCTTTCCCTCCCTTGGGTCTAGGGTCATTGTTAAGCCCTGCACCTCTTGAAAAGCTCTAATATTTGTTCTTTTCTTAGGTACTGGAATGGGGGTCTTTAATTCCCACAGTTATGTGTTAGTAAAGAAGCCGAAGGCCATGTTCAAGAGCTTGATGCCCATGGGGATGGTCTCCTGTTCCAGTGCCAGGAATGCTGCTCCAAATGCTGCCACAAGGCTGGCAGCATTTGTGCCCTTTCCATGTGGAATGGCTCAGCAGCAGGGGCAGGGCTTTCAGCTCAGAGGGTACCAGTGTTCCTGTGCATACACCAAGCTCATGTGTCTTAAAAATTTTGGGGCAGTTTTGACCTAGGATTTATGCTTTAGTTTTGCCCTTTAAAAGGGAAGAAAGGTAATAATGGATATTAAAGCTGTGAAAATATTCTATGAGCTAGGAAAGGTTTTACTCTGTTTTACAGGTGGGAAAGCCAAGGCACAAAAAAGGAGTTAGGAATTATGCAGGGGTCTGGCAGTTGAGACTGATCTCACATTTCTGGAGGTTTAAGCCCAGCATCTGGGGCAGCCTCAGGTTGCCTATATCCCTTAAGCAGGATGTTACACTATCAACATCTTGGTAGAACTATCTCACCTCTCCGAGCTGTGCTCAAGTCATCCTGTACCCCAGGCAGCCCCTGTTTGCTTGTTTGTTGAATAGCCTGAAAAACACTCCCTGCCAGGCAGTAAAAAATACCTACAGCACAGCAAGCATGGCCATCTCCTCCGTGGCTTTTGCCCTGCAAGAGTTCCTCACCTGTTTCTGGTTTTGTGTGTACTTACGTTAGTTTCATTTTGTTTTTTAACAGCATATTTGTTATTTTGCTGTACAAACCCAGCTGGAAGCACAACACTTGTTTTTGCTGTGAGAGGGGCAGCCAGCTCTGTACCCACACCTCTGGACCTGACATTTCTTAGATCATAATGATTAAGGTACAGTATCTTATCTCCATTGCTCTCCTGATTGTTTCAGGGGGGTGTGCACGTGCACCCATCCTGTGGTAAAACTCACTTGTGTTGTGATTGAAGCAGTGAAGACGTGGCCCATGGCAGGCCCTGTCCAGCTGCCTCAGGTGCTCATCCACCTGCTCAAAGGCAGGGCCACAGTGAGAGGCTGTCATTCTGTGTACCCATGCCTCATGGATTCAGCTTAATGTTATATCACTTGCAGCTTGTAATCAGAGATAATTCTATTACAGCTTGTTGGCTGAGTGGGAAAGGAAGGCACAGATTAAAACTGAAAGCAGATTTGCTTCTACTTCTCTAGAACTAATTTCCTTCTTAGGTCATCCAGCATCTTGGTATCTGTTCTCTTTGTATATTTGTCCTCCATGGACACAAACTTACAGGTCAGAACTCTGTTAGAAGAAAATGTATTTTACACAGAGCAAAATAAAAAGGAATTCATTAGCTGAGGACCAAATGCACGAGGAACATAATTTGGGTGCATTGTGGCTGTATATTTAACTGTGTAGGTAGAAAAAAAATTAAAAGATCCTAGATGTAGGGGTTCACAAATATACCTACACGGACTTCATGGCAATGTACACTTGTGCAAGTAAGTAAGGTGTTTACAGACTGAAGTGAATAGCTCTGTGTGCATAGCATCAGTTGAAGAAACAGTACGTAAGGCATAAGTAGGGGTGTGAGTCCTGATGGAAGATGAACCCTCCTGAATGGTCCTTTAGTGTCCATCCACTGTCCCTCTATTCCTGTGCTAAAGAAATTGGAAACGCAAGAAATTCCATGTGTGTAATATTCATGTTGTGTTGAAGCAAATATCCTGCAGCAGTTACCAGTGTCACTGAAAAATAGAATAGCACTTGGATAAATGACAGTCTTGTCATTGCTTGGCTGAAGCCAAGGTGCTGTCCTTAAGTTACAGCTAAAACAGAGTAAAATTGGATGAAAATAAGCGAAGGAACAAAGAAATGCACAGAAGGGGCTGTTCAGTGACTCCAGAGGTCTGGCTGTCATCTTGTATTGTTTCCGTGCCCTGGAGTATCTGTTATCGGTGATTCAGGAAGTGAACTGCTGGGGTATGGATAGAACTTAGTACTGCTGATAAGGCAGTGAAATGATTGAAATGCCTGGTGTAGTGTCAGATAAGATGAAATGCCTGGTTTATCACACAAGCAGAATTCTAGCAAGATCCAGGGAGGCTGTGCAGCTTTATTCAGTAAAGGGCTGCAGGCTACCAGGGTGACCACCAGACAAGCCAAACAGAATGGGGACTTTATATCAAGAATCTGCCCTGCACAGGTCCCTACGTTTGAGCATGGGAGGATTTTGTGTTTCTGATTACATAAAGAGATTTACGGTAAGGGACTCCTTAGTGCTTTTTTGTGAGCCTGGTATGAAAGTGAAAACTTTCTGGATGGCACAGATGTGGTTTCTGTGCCTTTTATAACGCGCTGTGTGTGTTTGGCATTCTTGGCCAGGTTGTGCAGCCTGTTGGCTTGCAAAACACCTGCCAGCGTCAAGGAGGTGTTTCTGAAATGATGACTGCAGGCTTTGCCTTTGTAAATAAATTTACTTTTCATGAGAGCCTTGGCATATTAAAACTTTTATTCTGACTGGAGTATTTGTTGTATAGGATGGCAGACCAACATTCAAATTGTGTGAAGGTTGGTTGTTACAGCTTTTTGCTTTGGTTGTTATATGTCTGTGAGTTTTAAGGCAATGACTCTGTCGGGCAGGCTGACACTGAGGTGATTTAATGAGCAGCCAAATTCTGCATGAGCCCATTTGACCTGTGGTAAAAGCAGTGCAATCACCTTGAGCGATGGGCACTCAGTGCTTCCAAGGGTGCTCTGGGGTAGTCCTGGGAAGCTGTGAGATCAGAACCCCGCTGTGCACAGGTCTGAGGGAACAAAGCAAAGAGAGCTGTGTCCAAAGCTGAGGCACTGATGGGCACAGCACAGACCCTGTAAGCGCAGAGACGTGCAGACGCCACTGGTGGAAGAGAGAATGGGAATCTGCTTTTCTACCTTTGTAAGCTACTCGTTAAAACCCACTGCGTTTTCAAGCTACCTGTGAAGTTCAGTTTCAACTGCTACCGTGGTAGGAAGTCTAGGAAAAGTATTTGTTTTCAGCAGCTTGTTTGCATTTACCTACTTTTTGAGCTGCTGAAAAGATCAGTAGCAGAAAATGTACTTAAGCAACTTTAAAAAGAATACCATGTGCATATAATAATTTTCAAGAAATTAAAAAAATAGTAAATGTAGTAGTTGCATTTTAAATTAGAATAGATCAGATTGTTGTGGGGTTTTTAAAACTGTTCTCTTTCAAAATTTTGAAGAAAGGATTTCCTCATGTATTTTGTTTGATAATAGCTGTAATGGGTTTTCTTAAAGAGCTGGTATTTGTAATCATCTTTGTTTTTTAAAGAGCCAGTGGAGTAAATGAACTAAATTGACAGCAATAAAGCAAATTCTGGCTCAGTTGAAGAAAGGACAAAATTTTTACTAATTTCCGTAAGTAGGATATTGTTCCAAAGTCTTAAATTCCTCTAATGTAGTGGCATGTAGTGGATTTAATAGCCAAGAGCATAATATGATTTTTTTTTTTTTAATCATATATGACATAAGAAACAGAATGGCTTGGAAGACCAGACACATTTCATATCCCAGTGACTGCATGTTTTGTTGTCTATTTATGGCAACATAGCAGAAAACCATTTTGGTCTATTAATTTGAATATACTGCTCAACTGTTCCTCACGTTGAAGAGATAATGAGGTGTTTAAATTGTTCGTGTTCAGCTCTTTGTTAAAGGTAGTAAACAGCCTGAAATACATGCAATTTTCTCTTGCTTTTTTCTAAAGGAGTGCAAATGGAAGATATTTTCAGAAGGACTACAGAAGATGGCCCTAGAACCATAAAAACAAATGAGCCAGGGTTTTTTGGACTAGTCATGTCTTGGGGGGAAATAAGTCAGTACTGCAGTTATCTGTCTCCATGGCATTCTGTGGCTTGGCTTCGTGCAGATCAGAGTTAGTGTTTTGCAATGAAGACTATAATGACATTCAGAATATCTTGTTTCTGTGTAATTGATCTGTTGGGTGACTGAGTAATTGTTTCACATTCATTACTTCAATTTCCTTTTCTGTAAAATTAATGATAATGGCGCTTCTCTTCTGGAAACACATTAAGGTAAAAGTTATCCATGGGTAAAAGTTATCTTAGATTTAGTTTGATTTATTGGTTTTCCTTGTCCTCAGTGCACTAACAATCAAAACCAACTTTGTTTTGGATGTCTTGACTGGATTACATCACTCTGGCCAGTTTACCAAACTCATTATGTTTATCTCTTGGAAAATCATTCTTTGTTTTGTTCACAAAGCTAGTACTCAAATTCATGGAACATTGCCAGGGGAAGGATGCTTTTGGAGGATGTGACCAGCAGAGAACATACAAGGATGAGTAGTCTTGGACCACATGTGCAATTCTTAGTAAAGCTGGTGAGAACTGCTCTAATGTGTAAGTTTAATATTAACCCCAGTGAGAGCTCTGTTCTCCCAGTGGCAGCCTACAGGTCAGGTTTGAGCCTGTCGCAGCAGGATGTGCTGGGTGTGTGCACGGTTTGATGTCAGTGGTTGCAGGGGGGAGCCTGTTGTTGGCATGTTTGTGGGCTGGAGTCTCCTGGTGCAGTACCTGGGCATCTCCCTGCTGCTGCTCAGACACGTGGCTGGCTCAGCTGGCTGGGCTGTTGTGGAAGGACTCACAACCCCAGGCAGCTCTGTGACAGTGCCCTGAGTGTTTTTACAGATTGATTGCAAATCTATGGTTGCTCAGAGGTACAGTGGAGAGGGAAATTTGTGCTCAAGCTATAAGATGAGGCATTTTTTGTCTCTGAAATTAATTGGGCTCTTAGGACAGGCCGTGATAGGAGTGCTCTAACATGTACCTGAAGATGAAGTCACCTGTACTTCCTTCAGGCTTTTCCTTTCTGGAACTGAACAGCTTTGATGTTCACCTACATCAATCCTTTTAGCCTTGGCAGTGATGCTGTCTTTCTTCTGCTGACTTGCTGGACCTGACTCATCTTCTAGGACACAGACACTTAATGAGATGCTTGTAGTCACCTAGTCATTCACATAAGTTAATCTTGATGCTCCTCTCCTCACTCATGTTTGTGGCTGGGGCTATGCATCCCGCTCTGTGGGGTTTTTTTGGAGGGGCTAACATCTTGCTGCTTTTGCTACTCAGAGTTGTTTTTTCTGAGTCCCGTGTAGAGTTATTTGGAACTCCTCAGGTAGTGTTGGTTCACATCTTGATCTTCGTGTGATTGTTTTCAAACGTCTTGCACTGTGCAAGGATTGCCTTTGCTTTAATCTCTTTAAACAGTTGTCTCCCGTTTTGTGGAGTTGCTGCTTGGACAGCAGAGCTGCTGATGGAGATCAGGCCTTGGCACCTGAAGTTCAGGCTCATGTTTACCTGGGGAGTCACTCCTCTCTCTCCTCAGCAGAGCAGCTCTGGGATCCAGGCTCTGGACAGTCCATGTACTGCAGGGCCCAGACTGCCCTCCCAGGGTCCAGATTCTTGGCAGGCTGTGTGCACACTGCTGTGGAGAGCTCACAGACAGGCAGACAGACTGAAAGGAATGAATGGAAGAAGGAAGCCATTCTGAAGGTTCGGGATTTTAAGAAAAATACATGATTGAAAAATTTCTGAGCATCTCAGTTGTTAATGCTGTCTCCCCAGGCTTTGTGGGAACTCAAGAGGAAGATGTCATGTGCTCCAATTTAAATTTTGCACCATAGTGGTCTGCAGTCTAAATATACTCTATTGAGTATCCTTTCAGACAGTTCATATCCCAGAAACTAAAGTAGTAAACTATATATAGTCTCTGACATTACAAACCAGGTTTGCTTTCACCTTCTCCATGGCTGAATTGAGATAGCAGGAGCTAACAGGTCCTCCTGCTATTGTCTTCTATATTTGTGGCTCACCTTTCACGCTCTCATTTGTGTCCTTGTTTTGTTGTTCGGGCTTGAGCAGTCCATGTGCTTTCTGACTCACCCATCCTAGGCATACTTCTGATTTCAGGTTCTGAATCCCTTCAGAGACCTGATTCCTGCCAGCACTGTCATTGCATGTTCACTGGTACTGTATGGGGCTGGGTAGAGGTGAAAAGAAATGCCCTTTTTCTATAAGTGACTGTTCTGGAAGTTTTCTTGGGGTGTTCCTGTTCCCAGTTTCAGCTGAAGTCCCCAGGAGCCCAGTGTGGGAAGCTTCAGGGTTCTGGTTAATTCTCAGCACCTCGTTAGGAGTCAGCACAGCTTGAATTGCATCCTCCTTGACCTGTCTTGCTATAAAAAGAAAATATTTTGCTACAGAGTTGATGACCAACTGACCTTCTTGTTTCTGTGTTTGCTTTATTCAGAATTATCAGGTTTAGGGCCAGAAAACATTGGCACAAGCTACCAAATGGCTGTGGGTCATGCCACTGCATGAGGCAGTTGTCACCACGGCCAGCAGGGATGGCTTGTCTTGGTAAGGCAGGTAGAAAGCTGCCAGTCATTGCTGTGGGCCACTGAGCTTGTTTTGGGGCACTTTTATCTGTGTTATGGTCAGTGCAAAATCCACTCTTCACTGGATTCAGTTTACACAAACTTTGTTGGAATTTTCCCATTTCTCCCTTTGTGGCGGAACAGGAGCAGCAGACCCCTGTATTTCACCATTTTCAGGGGCTGTGTGAAGAGACTCTTGCCAGCTGTAGCTTGCTTACCTCTCTGCAGAATATTACTGCAGTATTTTCCAGCATCCAGCCCTGTGTTTTAACTCCTCTCCTAATTTGTTGCCCTGAGAAGATCTTGATGTGCTGTTACTGGATTTCTGGCTGGCACTGCCCTACTCCCGTTAGTGACAAATACTCCTGGTATCAACTAATATGAAATCCAGACCATTTATATCCTGGATCTTTTATCAGCACTGTTATCTGCTTGCTTTCCTCTGAGTGATTTTGGCTTTATGGTGCCAGGGCTTGGGGCTGTTTTTGTAGTCCAGCACTGATAATCAGTGTGTCTGCGTTTACACTACAGCTGTCACTGCAATGCAGCTGGAGATTAATTTGTCACTGATCTAATAGCAGAATTCCAAAATCAATGATTTATTAGTTTTAATTCAGGAGCCTTCTATGAGTGCAGAGAAATGTCTGTGTGGTTGAGGAAAATTAATCCTCTGGAGTCTGTTGACTGCTGATTTAAGGTAGCAAGGTGGTTCCAAAGCAAAGCTTCCTGAGTCCTGATAGAAGCCTTGCAGAGAAGCACTGGGGGCTCCTCAGTGTTTTGGGAGTGGAAATGGCTGTACCAAATGTGCTCTGGATTTCTGTTTTTACTGGATATTTGTACTGAGAGACTAACCTCAGATGTAAAAATGGATCACCGTGCTAATCATACCCCTGGAGCCCCAAATTCAAGGCTTCCAATTCACACCCAACTGTTCTTAAGCTATCTGCTTTACAGAGATAAACTTCAAAAACTGCCTTCTCATTCCTTGCTCTGAGAAGCTTGATTCGTGTTGTTAGTTGCTTTCTGCAATTCCTCTGGCATGTGACATAATGTTCTTTTAGGCAAGCTTTTCTGTAGATCACATTCTTTTATTTGTTTCCTGTATACTTCTTCCAGCCTGATGAAAACTATTATAAGTTCAGCTGGAGATGTTTTTCACAGCTGAGATGGATGCAGCAATTTCTCTGCTTTCTGCCAGACATTGAAACATTCACCTAAAGGAGAGCAAGTGGCTTCTAGCTGAGCTTTTGATTACTGAGAAGAGTTTGCAAAACCACTGCTTTTTGTACACAAACTCTTTTATTCTGAATCTTTTTCAAAGCAGTTTGTGTCGAGATGAAGCCTGAACTGATGGTTATTACTGTGCTTGTGAATGATGTCAGAGCAAAATATCAGCCAGATCTAAACCAGCAGGTGAATATAGCACATTGTAGGGCTTCATTGTAGGGCAGATAAGTATTTGCTTGATCTAGAATTTCCTTAACATGGTGTTTTGGTTTTTAGTGGGAAATAGCAATGTCAAAGAGTGTTCTTACTTAAAAAAATCCCCGCACTGTTAAGGTCCTGTAAAGACCATTATTGGCAAGGAGCAGCAACCACAGTGCCTGGTGCTTGTTGTACCACAGCTGGGAGTGTGAGTGAGAGACAAAATTCTGGGACTGAGACTCTGGCTTACACAAAGCCCGAGAGGGTGGCAGTAACTGCTTTTGTAAACTCCACCTGGGAGGAGTTTCTGAGGGTGTGGGGCAGTAGCCAAGGGACACTGAAGTCCAGTTGGATGATTTGGGAGGCTGGAGACTGCCTCTTGCAAGGCTGCCTGTGAACACTTCCGTCACTTCATTCCAGTGCAATCCAGCATGATTTGAGGTGCTTGTGTGTTTTACCTGTTGAAGACCTAAACTACTGCAATGTAAAATTGTGCTCGAGGTGATCATACCTCAGTCAGTATCCATGAAGGGCAGAAGGGGGCCTGGAGGACAGAGTTCTTGCCTTTCAACCTTGGGAACGTAAGTGGAGAGGCAAAGAAAATAGTGTAATATATTCTTGCAAAAATTGTCAGTCGTGGTGGTGGGAAAGGTGAAGTTGGAAATGATGGTTACAAATTCACAAGTTAGTACAGCTCTGAGTGTGCATTTTTGTTGTATTTCTTCAGGCTTGAAACTAAAAAGATCTTCTGAAGTAGGAAGGGAGCAGAAGTGCAGAAAGCACAGTGCAGTTAGGGGATTTTCATCTTCTCAAACAAAAGCACGTTGCTGGCAAAGCAGAGGCTTTTTTGAGGGATTTGATTTGAAGCCAGTCAAATTTCAAGTCAGCAAGAACAATTGTTCTAGTTTTAATGTGTTTTGGAGCAAACTCTGGATTATGTAAGTTTGTTTTTCAGAAAAGTTGACTGTCTAGAAATAACCCTTCTTATGCAACAGGTCTGTTCCCTATACGTGTATCCTGAGAGCCCTGTCCCATCGCTTCAGTGACGAGGATTTGCTTTTGCTGATTTTATTCCTGTTGGCATTGCTGCACAGCCAGGGCTACTCTTCTGTGTTGTGGCAGATCCCTGCTGACTTAGAATTACTTGTACCTGAGCAAACTGCCATTGACACAAGAGCTTTTGGCAGGTGTCAAGTGGGCCTCAGGGCTCTCTGCTGAGCTCCCGGTAGTACTGAGAAAGCATCTTGTAAATAAGAAGCTTCTTGAATCTGAGGGAAGCTTTTGTGGCTGACCCTTAAAATCAGCAGGCTTTATGAGGAACTGATATTAGATATAAAACCGCTGAAATTCAGGGAAAGCAGGAACAACATGACTTGTTCAGTTTCTGGAGGAGAGGTCTTTGTTGGAGGCTGTGGAGGAGTGGGAGGGTAAATCCTTACCACCACCCCAGGGAAACATTCTCAGTTACCACTCTTCTGCTCCAAGTTAGTTAAATAGTTTAATAGCTGCTTAAAAAGAAAATAAATTGAAAAGATGAAAATTCAAAGTAATGAGCTTCTTAATGTAGTTTCTGTGAGTAACAGACTTGGTGGTGAGAATAAGCTCTGGGGTCAAGTGAGTGAGTGTGGATGGACAACAGGTGCCCTTTTGGCCTCCTGAGAGGCAGAGGAACCTGATGGAAGGACTGTGGGCAAATGGCAAACAGTGTTATCTAGAAATCCCATCACTTTGATGTAAATGAAATGTCATAATTGATCTGTTCAGCTCTCTGCTGTCAGCTGCCTGACTGAGATGCATTACAGTAGTGCACATGATCTGGGGTTCAGTAACCTATCCTTAGCTGTGCTGCTGCCTGGAGACTTATCCTTAGGTTCAGTTGTCTGAAAAATAATGAAATGGAAGCGGGGGAGGAAGTCAGGACTTGCAAGGGTATTTCCTAACCTACTGTTTTAACAGTTTTCTCTCATTAAACACATAGAAACCCCAAGTTTCACAGTGATGGCTAAGGCTGAGTGTACCTGGCACCACAGTCATGTAGTGCCAGAGACAATATTGAGCTGTATCGTGCCAGGGTCACTTGGGGATACCAATAGGGTTCCATAGACCCTTTTACTGGGCAGGTGGATTCCAACCAACAGTGACATGAGTGGTACATTAAATGTGGGGTTCTTGGCCTTCTAGAGCCAGTATGGTCCAGTTCCCAGGATGATCTGGTCCCAGCAGGAAAGCCAACCATTGGACCAAATGGATTTATTCAGGCCATATGGCATATCCTGCCTTTGGAAGTTATTCCTCTGAGTTAGAGCCAATGCCTCTTTTGTGCTTGCCATCGTGAGAGTTGGTCTGTTGCTGCACCATTACCCCGTGGATATAATAAATTTACCTTCCGTGCTGTTCATGAGAAACTGGGCTTCATATTTCAAAAATTTAGGTACCCTAAAAAGGTTCAGTTACCCTTTCATTTGCTGGGGGGAAACGTAGGAAGTGTATGTTAATGAGATGCAGCAATTAGATGTAGATTAAGTAGATTTGCATTGTAACTTGAAAAAGCTGACATCTGGTTTCTAAATATGTAGAAGATATTTGCTAGGTTTTTTTTGCCTGAGCAGTGTTTATCAGATGTAGCCAGACTGCTCTGAGCTTATTTGCTTTGGTTTTTCCTTTTGTGAGCTCCTGATGTTTGGCCACAGTGAGTTCTCCATCTTCTTAGAACTCTGTTGCACTGCAAACTTTCCCCAAAGCCTTTAAGTTCTCTATTAAGCTTTGGCTTTTTATAGGCCATATAAAAAGTTATTTTTTCATGTTCCTGTGTATTGTCAGCCATCTCCAGTTTTACAATGTTGTTGGAAGCAATGCAACAATCTAATGAGATGATCTGTTTGAGCAGCTGGTTTTAACCTCTGTGACATTTCTTGTTTGGGGTATAAGTCTCTGCTGTCACTTCAGTACATGGTGTAGATTTGTTTTGTTTTGTTTTACTTTTTGTTTTCTGTTCATCTCTGAGGATTTTTTCCTTCCTTTGGGCCAGACCTAGCAAGGAGGAATTGTAACTAAACTGCCGTATGATAGATTTTCTATGGTTGAATGTGAATTTTTCTCTTGTTTTCTGACATCTCTCTCTCACAGCCGAGAGTGTGTGTGAGGTGTGAGCCGAAGAGGAATCAACTCTTCTCCCTCTTGAGAATAGAAGTCCCTTCGGCGTCATTGGTTCAAGGTCACTTGTAGTTCTGTTTCTCCAGCATGTGTGTTCCTTTTCTCTGCATTCCTGAGACACCTGATGCCTTGGAGGTGTTCTAAAGGGATCAGAGAAGTTCATTTCAGTTCAGCAGACAATGGCATCAAGGCAGTTGCCTGCACACTCCAGATCCCAAAGCTCATTTTTTGTTGCCTGGCAGAAATGGGCAGGAAGCCACAGGAGACCAATGGTCATCAGAAACTTTGTTAACGTTACATCCAGACTGTGATGGAGCCTTGTGGGTCACCTGTTTGTTTTGGCAGTGCCAGCAGGGGTGACTGAGCGTGGCCCTGCTCTCTGCAGAAGTCCTGCAGCATTCCCTGGTATTTGTTGTTCATACAAGACCCTGTGAAATCCGGGGCTTGAAGATGAAGCACTGTGTGTTGTGGTATCTAAGTGCAAAGTGTCATTATAAGCAGTAGCTCCTCACAAAGAAAAAGTGAGTTTAATAGGCTGTGGCACTTGTCACAACAGCTGTGCTTTTTTGTGATGTCAGGCATTTTAGAGTTTTTCCCTTTTTTTGGTAACTATTGAAAGGCTTGGGACTGGCAATGGAAATAAATACTCTCTCCAGGCTGCTCAAGCGAAATCTGAACACTGGGCACTAAATCAATGTTCTGAACAACAATTGCCTGCTATTGTAATTCAAAGCAAAAGGAATAAAAGGGTTTTTGCCAGTATTTGAGCATATTATCATCCTGAAGGCAAGACAAACTGTTACACCTGCCAGAGCCATTTTTTCCTGTTTGTTTGCCAGCAGTGCAAAAGGGGAGAGAGTGGAGGAGAAAATGAAAAAAGAATAAAGGCAAGCTGATCTTAACTTTGTGACAGATATTTAAAACTTTTCACTTTGGTCCAAATGAGGTTTCTTTTTCTGTCCTTCATCCCATCTGTAATTTTGCAGTTGTTTATGGATGCACAGTTTGATGTAAGTAGTGTAATAAGTCAAACAGCTGTATCTGAGTAGAAGGCAGTTGTGGCTGGATATTCACTGTTCCTCAGACAACACTGGCAAGGAGTATTTGCTGCATATTTTTAGCAAGAGTTTCCTGTAGAGCATTACCTCAAACATCTCTCAGGTCACTGTGTGAGCAGTTATTGGGTGGTGAAATCTGTTCCATGTAGCTGGGATACACAGTGCATGTGGCTGAATCCAGAGGAGAAAGGGATGGGATTTTATTTTTTTTTGAAGCCCCACTTTTTGCTCTACACAGCACTTACCGCTAGTCCATTGTATGTGAGGAGGGTTAAATCAGCAATTACATGAATAGTAACACTAGTTAATAACAATTGGGCAGCATTCATGCTTTTGCTCTCAGTTGTTAAATAACTAAGAAGGCAGTTCAAGGTTTTGGAGGACTCCTGTTTGCCCCCAAGCACACCCAGAGGCCAGCTGTGCTCGCTGCTTGCACTTGTGTTGTTTCCTGGCTGTGCCTGGAGTAGCACACTGGTGGTGGCAACCTGAGTTCTGAGTGTGCAGTTGGGGATGACTTTCTGTGGCTGCTTCCTTGTTGAAGTATTTGCTCTAAGTTGTCTGACTTTAAATACAGCACTCTAATGACTCTACCACTTTCTTTTTGTTCTTAAGGGGACAACATTCAGCAGGTACTCTTGATTTAGCAAATTATGTTGGTTGTTTCTATCTTTTGTTGTCAAGTATGTTTGTAGGCTTGGAAGAATTCATTGCTTGGAGGCATTTGGCTAAAACTCTGATTATTTAAACGCAGTAGTAGAGTTGCAAGGCATTTACTGCCAATGTCCTAAACCTTCAAGATAGATCTGTACATTTACTGTGTTGTATGGGATATCACAAAACTTACACCATCCTATCCCCCCCCAGCAGTGACTTTAAAATACCTTTTTGGTCAGGAGAAGTGACATGGCATGAAATGCCAAGTTTTCTTCTGAAGTCATTGCTCGGTATTCAAACTCTCCTGTGAGGGTGATGAATAGTCCAAGTCTCACAGCTTTTGCTGTGTTTGGTAAAGCTGGTTATTGGCCTCTAAATGTCACAGAACCACCAGGTTGGCTACAATTATATGATGGCCTTGGTAGATGTAACACTTTTTTTTTACTGTAAAGGTAAAAATTCTTGTCTTACAGAAGTGGCAAGGACTCAACATTGTCTTGAGAGGGTAATTTTAATGCTGCTGCTATTCTGTGGGAAGCATTTTAATGTCTAGGATGTCCTATCGCATATAGGAAATTCACTTTGAGTGACATTTTCTTTCCATATGCCCCTTACAAAAAATGAGGAAGGGGCTGGAGGCAGAGGGATGCTCAGTATCCCAAAGGCCGTGGCTTTGCTGTTGTTCCATTGTCCTGTCAGGACTCCTGTGGCTGCAGGGTTTCCCCACTGGTTTCTCCTCCCTGCTCTACAAACAGACCCAGGAGAAGCAGACACAGTCGTGTGACAGTGTCACATCTGGCATGGGACAAACTGCTCTCTCTCCATGCCACGGTTCATCCTCTGTGGCACAGAACTGACTCCCCTTCTGTGTGGTATTGTAAGGGTGCATTCATTAATGTTTCTAAAGCATTCAGAACTGTGGCAGTGGAGCCTGTGCAGTGGGAAGTGACTCTTTCTGTTCTCTGGTGGCTGTAATTTGTGTAGTAGATATGCTGTGATTCAGAAGTGAAAAGCAAGTCAGTAACAAATCCTTTAATATTTATGGATTAATAATTTCATTGCTAATAGTTTGACTAATTCTGCTGTGCCTTCATTATGATTTTTTTTTAACTTGGTTCATTTTTATAACCTGGGAGAAAGATTTAATTTTAGAAGTTTCAGTTGACAAAGACATGCTGGTGCTAGATACGTATTTCAGATCATTGTCATTGTACTCTATTTTTAAATTCAAGTGCCAGCCAGCTGAAAGAGCACCCTGTGTCGATGCTGGGTGTTCTGCATCCGTGCTACAAAGCTGAATTCTTCCAAGCTTCAGCACAAGGCCAGCCAATTTACTTTTCTGTTTTTCCTGTTTAATGAAGGGAGATGTTCTAGCACCTTTTCATTATCACAGAACTAAAACTGGTCATGAAAACAATGCCCCTCCCTCCAGAGGCCTGCGCAGGCATTGGCCATTGTTAAGATGCTTGCCTATCAACAGCCACTCGAGAAAGAATTTTAAATGGTTTTGTGACGTCAAGGAGGCACAAGAAAACATAGTCTGGTGCCAAATTGCCTCCATCATTGAAAGCCCACAGTAAGAAATAGATAACACAGAAATAAATCTTTTGTGCAGTAGCTATCTCATGATATGTTCTAGAGACTCCAGTAAGTGAGCTTGTCTGGTATAGGAATAGCTGAAGAAGATGAACTTTCAGAGCCTCATTTTCTAATTTATGATTAATGAAAATCCAGCCTAATCTGTCTGACTTCCTGCTGTCTGGACACAATGTCTGCAGGGAGCTTGGACCTCGCAGAGGGAAACGCCCTGACAAAATTTCAGCCTACAAGAGTGAACAGTTTAAGCATGGTGGACAAAAAACTGTATCTCTTGAACGAAAAGATGGACAAACTGTTGCATTTCCAAGAAGACCTGAGAGGCAAACTGCAGCGAGTTGACAGAGGCATTGCTGATGTAGGACATGGCATTAGCAAGCTCCCAGTATCCCGAGCAGCTCCTGATGACACAGAGGGGATGCACAAGGGCCTGAAGGGACCGGACAGTGCTGCCCAGGCTGACGTCCAGAGCATCTGCTCAGAAGTGTTGAATCTGATGAAAGCTGCCCAGCTAGATGCCTCCAAGCATAAGGAGAGGCTGGCAAAGATAGAGAAAAGGGTTGATACCCTGGATAAAGTTATTACATTTGTGGGAGAAGTATTAAAAAATTCTAAAGTAGTGGATTTCATTCTCAAAGGCATTGTGCCCTGGAAGAAGGGGAGTCTGCTGGAAATCCCTGTTGAGGTTGGTTTAGTTTTGCTGTTCTTCATATTTCACTTTACAACATAGCAGGGCTTTAGGCACTCCTGTCAATCTCTTGCATGATGTGTAATTCAAGTTTTCCTTTCTGTATTGCTGGTGCAGGTTACTGCTGGGACCTTTGAATTGCAAGGCTCTTCAGGCAGGGAGCAAGCTCAGAACAGTGCCTGAGGTTCCTGAAGGGTGCTGGGCAGTCCTGTAATGACTGTGAGAAGGAGATTGCTACTGTAAAAGAAAGTTCAGCTTCCCCTCAAAGCCCAGCAATGTCACACAGATTAGTGACCTAATTGAGGCCCCAGGGAAAAGTATGAGTAACATACTAGAAGCAGGTTTTTTTTGAGAGAAGCTTCTATTTCCTTGTTTGTTCACAAAGTCTGAACACAAGACCAGTTCCTGAAACCTGTGCTGACCTATGGTCATGTTACTGAGCACATTTACATGTCCTTAGATGTCTTAGTTGCCTTTAGCTACATTTTTGTGATACAGCTGTGACTTCATCGACTCCACTGACATCGTTCACTCCTGAAATCAAGTAGTTCTTGTGTTTGCAAGTTCCCAGACATCAGTTCCTGAGCATTTCTTAATTATTGAGGACAGTGAGGGAGCAACAGCAAGACCAGTACTTAGTTGATGTTGTATTTTGAAATAGATTAATCTTGTTTTTTAAAAGTTAGAGGCATCTGGAATTAGTTCTTGGTAATGGGAGTTTCCATTTTTCACTATGGCTTCTGTCCCACCATGGGGACGAAAGGGAGGAAAACTGCATGAGCTGGAATACGTTTATTTCTTTCCAAGAATCTCCTTGTATGCAGAGGTGTGATTACAGTAAGGAGAATTTAGCTCAAATGAAAATGTCCGTTTGTATCTTAATCCAAATATTTTTCACCAAAGCTGTAAAATGTTTTGATGGGAAGATACATCTAACCTTTTAGAAGAACAGAGCAGTGCTTAATGGCAGTGTGCCTTTTCAGGCTTTCCGTGCTCTCCTGGTCTCCCTTTTTTTAGTGCCAGAGGCTGAAGTGAGCTGGCTGTTAAGAGACAGAAGAATTTATAAAGTGCTTCCGTTAGTGTTGAGAGCAATAAATCATGCATTGGTTATCAACCTTAAATCTGGATAGAGGTAAAGCTCATACTTGCAGTTCCAACTTCAGTTCTACAGGTTTTTGGAGAAATGGGGAAGTCTGATATATTTTGGGTAAAGCTGTGTTGTTACAGTCACTGCCTGCAGTCACTGCGAAATGCCTGGAGACAGATACTGTCCTTTGCTTGATTTTTGTGGATAGGCAGAGAGAGATTGAGAGGTGAAATGACCTGCTGGTGACAACCTGGTGGGCTGGGAGGGGGTGGAGGTGTGTGTCCCAGGCTCTGACCTATGCCTTGCTTGGAGAACAGTCAGGGTGTAGTGGGCGAGCAGTTTTATGGCAAACTCCAGTTCTGCAACATGACCATCATTGTCCTCCTGTTTTGTTTCTGGTCATGAACACTTTTTGAAATCGGAGCATAAGGTCAGTTATAAGACCTTAAGAGAAGTCTGTGCTTTGATCACAGACTGCTGAGTGATATCTGAACGAGGCTCGAGTTAGTGAGGCTGTGTGTGTGTGTGTGTACGTGACCTGGCTGGGAAATGTGGAGCAAAGCACAGGTGAACTTAAGAACAAATTACCTTGTGCTGAGCCATGTGCTAACTTGGGCCTGGTTTTTGCAGCCTGCTGCGTGATAGCAGCTATTGGGATCAGAAAGAGCTCCACGGTTGCAGGGGGAGCACAGAAAAAGAACTTGCTGCCTGCTTGTTGCTGTTGAGCAGCCTTTGCTGTTTGAAACAGGGCGCTGCTTATCACAGCTGGCTCGGGATGGGCTGGGAGCGGGGAGGCCGTGTTTGCATTTCTGGGTGAAGATGTTTGTTGACAGCATTCCAGGGATGCCGTGGGAATGCTTATGGAAGAAGTTTTGTGGGGTTGGAGTCAACAAAAGACTGTGAATTGAGCTTCCTATGTTCCAAACCTCTAACTTCTTACTTAAAAACCAGAGAAAAATGCACCAGCATTAAACTGTCACTTACCCAAGGCTTTCTTTGCATGTAGGATTGTGCAAGAATAATGTTCACCCTGGTCATTGTTGCAGGTTTGCTTAGAGCTGTAATAAAAAGGGTAATGATTTTTTCCTACTTTTACTCTTTGGGTGTTTTGGGTTTTTTTGGGAAGAGGGAGGTGGGGAGGCTCTTTGCAATCTCTAGGGTGGTGCATGAAATCCTTAACTGCTTTTACTAACAGGTGAAGGGCTGGTGTGCAGCTGTCTTGTCATCAGTTACCTGCAGAAATACTTTACATGGTGCTTATTTGCTTGTACAAATCAGCATAGGAGGCTGCTCATCACTAGATTTTTAACTATATGCCAACCACAGGAAATATTATGCCTTTTCCTAATTTTGTGCTAATGCTTTTTGCTAAATAGTGTTCAGTTGTGATTTGATTCACATGTATTGCTGTGTGAAGTCTTTAGTGGTCCTATTACAAAATATCCCCCCTCTCAAACTAATTGGGGGAGAAACACTGCTTAAAAATAAAAATCTGCTTCTGTTTTTAATCTGTTTTTAATCATTCTAAAGGTGACATGTGAAATGTCAAGTACATCCACAAGAGTTGGCATAAAACTAGAGGCTCTTCTTTGGTATCACCTCTATCAGGTCAAATAATGAATTTTTAGGTACCTTGAGACAAATATGTTTTGACAAATATATTCAGAAATATTACTTTTCATTCTGTCACCAGCCAAAAAGCAACAGAAATACAGTGACATTTGTTTTTCTACTGTGTCATGTTTCACATGTCATACTTGTTAATCATAGGGGTAAAGGTGACAGGAGGCAAAAGCTACGGAAATGAAAATTTTGGAAAGCAGTGAGCTAATGTATTAATCTGTGTTTTGTTATTTTAAAAGGATGCCTGCCTGCAAAGGCAGGGAGGGATTGGAAGAAGGAAGTGAACACAGCAGTGACTAATAATTCAGAAGTTGAGAGATGTGACTGTCCATTTTGCAGTCTGAATGCCTACATAGTTGGAGGAGCCTAGTGGGAAATAGATACTCTTGGCTGTAACTGTTATTTCTGTGTTCCCCTGTCATTTTTAGGCCAAAGATAAGTCTGAGGAGAGTGGTGCAAAACCTAAGCATGTTCTTAGTAACAGAGGAACCCAGACTGAAAGCAAGAAGTCTCTGGAAGGTATGTATCACTCCAGGCATGCTACAAGCTTTGACTCTAGAATGTGCAGCAGACAAACTGGAAATTAATAGCCTGCTATTTCCCACTACCTGAATTACTCAAATATAACTGAGTAACTTTGCCCCTCAGTACTGGGAAAAGAGAATTGTTCTCACTACCTTCACAGGCTGATTTGTCCCCAGGATCAAGCACCACAAAAAGCTAGAAGATACAGAAATTAAAAGGAGCACCTTTGTTTAGCTGAAGAGATGGGGTTTTTTGAGTTGGGTTTCAGTGAGCTGAATTCAGAGAGCAGAGCTTGTTTGGAGATACTGTGAAGATAGTGGCCATATCACATAGCAAACCTAGTAAGTTCTTTTCCATTAATACATCTGAAGCAGCCCTCCCTCTTCCCCCTCTCTGAAAAAGGGACGTGTTGACACTGGGAGTATCTTTTTTTGATCAGCAAGTTTCATCGGTGTGTCAGGGCCAGGTTCCTATTTAGGGTGCATCTGTCAGGGCATTGCCCTGTTGCATCCATTATTAATGCCCGTGGAGCTGCAACAGGGGTGAGTGTGATGTTGAGCAGGCCCTGTCATGCTGTTGTCTTCACAAATTGTCAGTGAATCCTTTGCATTATGGGCAATCTCCTTTTTAGCTTCATCTCTTTGGAAGTGACCAAAACAAAGCAAATGGTCACAATTCTGACTCAAAAGCTGCACAGAGTTGTAAGCAAACCTTGGTTGCTGGTCGTCTGGCCGTACTGAATGTTCATAATCACAGCCATTGTCATGGGAAGGCGAGGAAGAACCTTTCAGTCCTTTTGTGGAAACTGTAAGTGGGCACTGTCTCAAGCGTCAGTGTCCCTTGGAGTCTTGCTGGGTGTGTCTCTACCCCTCTAAAAGAGTAGAGGGTCTATTGGGATCAGGAGGGTCCTGCAGGAGCTGCAGTGCCTTAACTACCCTGATTTTCTCAATCACTAGTGATTTCAGATTTTACGTACAAGGAGCTTGAGCCTTGCAGGTTTTTAGTTTGCTTTAAGGAATCCAAGTTCAATCATTGGCACTGCTGGAAAGCCACCAGAGCAGGTAAATCTCTGGTTTTAAGCCATGAGCTTCAGCAGTATCTCAAGCCTGATGGTTAAGGATTTTAAACCTTTTGGGGGGGTTTCTTGCTATCTTTTCAGGTGTACCTCTGTAGGTTATTTTGAGAGGTGTGTTGCTTTATTCCTTCTCTGTTTTGCCATCACTTTTGCCAAGGGTAGTTTAGTAATGGATTATTTTATTCAGAGACAAAAAGTGTGAAAAAGCTGGATGAAAACAAGGGAGCATGTGAGAAGGTGAACTCTTCTAGTGCTGTAGCCCACAAAGCTGACTCCAAACCCCAGCTTAAAGAGAGGACAGCACAGCAGCAAGGGGTAGAAGGTGCTGGCAGCACACAGAGCTCTAAGAGCTGTCCACAGCAAAAGGACATCAGTGTCAAAGCTTTGAATCAACGCAATGGTCTTCCCTTCGTACATCAAGATCGTGGAGGCAACCAAAATGCTCCTGCTAAAGCACAGAACGTGGACAAAGCCCCAAGCCTTGATGAGTGCCACAGGCAGCTTGTTCATCAGAAGCCTGGGAAGAATGAAAACAAACCAGCAGCGAGCACGGCATCCCGGGAAGCTGTGCCCTCCACATCCCGGGCTATATCTGACGCGGGGTGTGAAGTGACACATACCAGGTAATGGCCTTGTTGGGAGCTTTGTGTGTGACCTGAAACCTTTGCATGTGTTAGAAGGGGAAGAAGGAAAGCCAGGCCATTAAAGGAGGCAGCTCCTGTGTGAGGGGATAGGAGTGGGGAGACCTTACAAGGGTTAAGGCAGAAGGCTCGAGGGGCCCTGTGTGAATTTGTGCAGCCCAGGAGTCAGATGGGAGGGAGGGGTTTGAGGTATCAACACTTCTGTGTACTGACAGAGAAAGGGGACCACCACAGAGGAGCTCAAGTAGTTATAAACCACTCACTCCCTCCCAACTCCTTTGTTGTTATAACCATGGGGGTGAAAGGAATTTGAGATATCTATTAGTATATGACAAAACGAAGAACTTGTGTTTGTTGTACTCAGTGTTTTCAATGTCTTGGTCACCTAAAGATTGTTCATTTGTTCATCTGTATCAGGCTAATATCTTCTTCAAAGAGGTGTTTCGTAGTCCATTTTCTTTTGAATTATTTATCTAGGATTTTATTTTAATCCCGTTTATTTAAGTTTTACAAAACCCACACAACAGAAGACAACAAAACCCCACAACTGAAAGACCCCTACCAACTCAACCCCAACAAATGGAACTTCTGTGGCAGATTTTGACTGCCAGTGCCTTCTCTGTCTGGGTGGGTGGCTATAAAGTGATTTGTATGTGTGTGGGGGGGTGATAGACACACTCATCCATACACACCTACGTGTGTAGATATGACATAGGGTGGGGAATTTCTCTGTTGTTCATGTGTACAAATTTGGTGTCTGAGCCCCAGGTTTTGGCTTGGGGATGAGGGAGGCCAGCAGGTAACTGGAAGGCAGAAGCTGGAGTAAACCCCAGGGGCAGCTGCAGCCATCCTGCCCAGGGCTCTGTCATGGTTTGGAGTGTGCAGTCACATGAGGGTGGTAAACGCCTCTCTAAAATGGATGCAAGTTCTAATGAAGTTTGTAAGCCCACACAGAGGCGTCAAAGGAACATTGTGTTCCCCAGCTTGGAGAAATGCCCGAGAGTCCCACTGAGTTCAGGCTTGTCTAGATAGCAGAGGAAGTGTTTGCTCAGAGCTGGCTTTAGCTGCCCTCATGGCTCACACCAGAGCAGCTTAGATCCACAGCACAGCACCAGGGTGTTAAAGGTGCGGAAAATTAGACATTTCAGACTCTTGTTTTACAAAAGCAGAAACATTTTCTTTTATAACATCTTTTGTAATGAGGTTGCTCCACTGAAAGAGGCAATAACCTTTGTGAAAATGAGATACATTCTCTCCCAGACATCAGAAACTGTCTTCATTTGCCATTGTATAAAATCTACTTTACAACCTCACAAGTTTCGATTCAGCCTCGGTAAAATCAGACTGCTCATGACAGTTGGAGCAGTAACAGTTGACTTAAACATTATCACACGAGTGCCTTTGATGGAGTTTAGGAGCGCAGAGAATTGATTCTAACATGTATTCTTTTTAGGCAACACAAGAGGGGAAAAAAATCATTAAACTTTTCCAATAGTAAAAATGCCAAGGCAAATTGTATTGATAGAGTGAGAAAGTTTATCAAAGTTAGATTTTTAAGAGAAAGCTGTGGAAAGAATGCTATCCCATCAGAATACCCAACCACAGATGGCTGCATGTGCAGGTCAGCCAGCTGGAAGAGGATGCAAACCATCAGATTTGTAGAGCCATATGAGCAGGCAGCTATTTAGATAATCAGCCTGTAATTTGTGAAGGCAATCACTATCCTCTCTCTGCCCAGATGAGTGGTGTTTTATTAGACCAACTGTAATAATTGCAGAAAGTGGTAGGCTTTCAAATGTGGGATTAACTCTTTGCAGGGTGAGACATTTTGTTCAGCAGAAGGGCAGACGTGGAGAGATGAGGACACGAAGAAGAATCAGTATGCTTTTTGGTGCTCTCCCCTTAGTGTTTGTGAGTCTTTCCCAGCAAGATTGGTACAGTTAGGTTTTATCAATGCTGTAGACATCTATGGGTTTGGAAACTTACAGATTTTTCTTCCCCCACGAAGTTACAAAAACCAGGCTGGCCACCTGCATCAATATCAAATGTCTCCTGTTTGCTCTGCAGGATATCCATCAGTGTACATATGACTGACATGAAAGAAAAGATTGAGCTGGGCAAGGAGGGAAACCTAAGTGACAACAGAGGTAAAAGTGCCACAGTGAAATCCACACCAGCAGACTTGAAAGGAGTCAAACAGCTGCCTGACAAATTGAAACTTCAACAGACTCCTAAAAACATCAGCTCCGAGCCAAAATCTGAAGTTAAAGGGGACAATAAGCAAAATGAACTTACACCTCAAACAGGGAAGCAACAGCCATTCCTGAGCAAGCCCAAACCAGGTAAAAAGGCTGAAGAGAAATCAGAATTAAAATGCGAGCCGATAACCTCGCAGAATACCTCTGCAAAGGAGCCTGTGAAGGGTGCAGGGGTAGAAGTGAAAATCCATCAAGAAACAGCAAAAGCAGAAAAATCCTCAACAGATACCAAGTGTGAGAGGAGAGAATCTGAGTCTGCACCTCCGGGGGGAAGCGGGCGCGATGCTCGGCAGTGCGCGGGAGAGGCACCAGAGAAGACCAAGGCTCTGGAAGCTGGCAGAGCTCTTCCCACTCAGGGAGAAATCATCGGTGAGTTGTTCAGTTACTCTTGAGGCTTGTACATTGAGGATTTTGTGCTATTCCTGCCTGTTGTATAGACAGTAAGAGCAGGAGCAGTGCTCAGTAGAACACCCATGTCTTACACTTCAAGAGCGTTTTCCCTTGGTTACCTTTGACTATGTAAATAATTCACAGATTCTTTTAATAATAACTTTCCTTTTAAAGTGTGTTTTGGGGAAAAAATTGTTTAAAATAAAATAGGGTGAAGTGTATGTGTAATCAGAAGTATGAGAATTTTAAAAAATCCATTTTCTTTATATGAAACATTTGTTCCTTCAGACAGAGCATGCAAACCAGGCACACTTTAGCAACTCTGGACTGGAGATCCAGGGCGCAGAAAAGTACTGCAGGAAATGTTTCTTGCTGTGGCCTGTTGTGTTACTGGCCATGGATCTCTTGGTTCCTGAGGGAACACCTGGTTGCAGTGTCTCAGGGAGTGCTCTCTCCTGGCAGCACATACATGTGTATGTTCCAGAATGTGCAGACGTGGGCAGATGACCTGACTGCTCTGGCATTCTAAGCACTGCCTGGAGATGAGTTGAATACATGTTAAATTGCAGCCTGAGATACCTGGAGGTTAATTATAAAATTGCTTTCAATGGGGGACATAAAAAATTGGTTTAATGAAGCTTTACTCTAGAAAACCTTGGACATTAAGTGATCACAGTTAACTAATTTAGCTTACCACAAACAGACTAAACTTAATAGTTGTAATGCTAATAATTGCAGCTTTAATTTGGAAATTGTCTGCAAAATTCTTGCTGCTAAGAGGAACCTCCTGATTTTCTCAATCACTGTCCTCATTCCTCAGTGCTGTGTATTTTTGCTGTTTTTTCTGGCTGTCACGTAACAATTAAAAGATGATCAAGTGTAATTTTTTTCAAACTTCCAGATAATTTTTTCGGGTGACCCTTTCTGTTAATGCATAAACTGGGATGTTGGTCTCCTAAAGGTGTCCAGTGGGTTTACTGTGTTAAAAACAGAGAGGAGATTCGGGAGGTGGGATCCCAGTCTCAGTTCTGGGACTTTATTCCTCATCTGTAGAAGGGAATTATCAGTGAAAGCCCCTCACGTGCAGTGGGGTGAAATCAGTGGTGTGAGGAGGTGACCCAGGGCAGTGATGTGTGCAGAGATGTCAGTGACCTGTCCCCTCTGCAGATGACAGCCCCTCTCCTCCGGCTCCTTTCGAGCACCGCATCGTGAGCGTCAGGCAGGCCGAGGTGACCGCGTGCTACTCCGTGTGTCGTCACGAGGTCCTGGGGGGGTAAGTGTCACTGTCCCCATGCTGTGCTGCAGCTGGGGAAATGCAGGGAGCTCTGCAGCCGGGGAAATGCAGGGAGCTCTGCAGCTGGCCCCAAGGTGTGCGTGTGTGAGGCACAGACAGGCTCCATGCAGCCAGAGGGAGCGAGTCCATCCTGGAGCCCTTCGCAGCTGCTCCTACATCAAGGGTGTCCCTTAGATGGCTGGTTTCTGCCCCTGCCCCATTTTCAGATGCCTGACTGCCATCTTGGATGACTGTTTTTTTAATTTGTTATAATAATCCTGGCCTTAGTGTTGTGAGGAAAAACCTGTACCCTTAAGGCAGGCAGATTCAGAGCATTTGATATCAACAAAGTCCATTAGGTCAGGCAGCTTCCGAAATATTTTTTTTCCCTGTGCTGAGCTTCACATTAAAGAAAACTGAGGAAAAGTTATAATTATTTTGACCTTATGTTTAGTTTTCACTCATAGGAAGTCTGCAGCTGCTTCAGCTTTTGTATTCTTGTATCCTTACTTATGTGACAGGAAGGCTTGATTTACACATTGATCCACGGACAAATATGGCTTAATAAGTATAAGCAATGTGATGCAACAGCAGGGAAGGTGGTGTTTAGAAATCATCCCCAGGGGCATTAACGTATCTGCGTGACTTGGGGCAGAATTTACAGCACGCCAGAAATGCAGTCTGTGGAGTGGCTACAGTTACTGGTCTTATGGTCATTTAAAAAGTTCTGAGATCAGGACAGAAATATCCTTGTTAATATACCCACTAACACATCCCTGAAGGACAGCGAGGGGGTCCAGTTACAGAAGGGAGCCAGAGTATGGCCAGGCCATCATACCTCAGCAGGACCAACGGGGCTTAATATTTTAATGTAAGCTGGAACAACTGGCTGGAAAGATAAAACTAATCCTTCATAAGCTGAGAGAAAGAGGAGCTCCGTGCTGCTGGCCACCCGACCTGTTCACTTTGTACTGGGCTATTTTTGCTCGTGATAAGAATAGTCGTAGGAGAGGTTTCTGTGCTGAGCTGTGCTGAGCTGCTGTCCCATCTTTTCCTTGGCATCCACAGGGGGCGTTTTGGGCAAGTCCACAAGTGCACGGAGATATCGACGGGGCTCAACCTGGCAGCCAAAATCATAAAAGTGAAAGGAGCCAAGGAGAAGGTAACCACACTGCTGGGATCCCTGACCCTGCCCGGGGCCCTGACCCTGCCCTCTGTGCCAGACCCAATGCCACTGCCCCAAGTGATGCCTAAAGAGGCCAACCTGGAAACAGAGACTGGACAGGAGTAAGGGAATAAAGGTGGATATTTATTTGAAAGGCCTTCAGAGGCACACCCTGGGCAGGCCAAAGGCTGCACCCAAGATGGACCCCGAGTCACGAGTTCTTCACACTTTTATAGCTTTGGTCCATTTGCATCTCAACCCAATTTCCCCAATTAAACTTTAGCTAATGATGTAATTTCCCCTCAGCTTGCCCCCCTTCTCAAGATGCTGGGTTACACATTTTGGGCCTAGGCTGGGCTGGGTGTCCTTGGAGAGCAGCCTGGAGAGGCTTTGTTCTGTCTGTCTCAGCATGAGAGAGCAGCAGCTCACAGGCTAGAAGACACTTTAGAGTTACATACTAGGAATACAGAATTTGAAAAATATAAAAGTTAAAACCTAAGACATCAGAAGCTGCCCCATGAAGGGCAGCTCGTCCTTGGGTACCATCAAATACTGCAAAATCTTGGGCTTGGTGAGACTCTTCATCATCTCCTGTATTCATGATGGAACCTCCAATCCCCATGAGATCTGTGATCTAGCTGTTGTTGGGCTTTGCAAATAATTCTGTTTTGGCATGTTGAAATTTAAGGAGCGTATTTTGGTCATTTTTTGTCACTTTGTTATTTTTTTCAGGAGGAAGTAAAAAATGAAATTAACATCATGAACCAGTTAAATCACGTGAATCTAATCCAGCTTTATGATGCTTTTGAAGCCAAAAATAATATCACCTTGATCATGGAATAGTAAGTTTAAATGATCTTGGGAATTGTCAGATGTTTGGGTTTTCTCAGGTCACTAAAGGAAATAGGGAATGATAATTCTGAGCTGTGGAGAAGTGAGTCGATTCCCACCTGAGAGAGAGTTGATCTCACTTTCAGAAGGAAAAAATGTTTTAAAGGTAATTTCTTCAGGTTAAAAGCTTGTCAGAGCTCTATCTCTGACTAATTTTCTCTTAACTTCCGTGCAGAATTAAGTTCAGTTGTCAGCTCACATAAAACAGCTTTCAGTTTGGGAAGTTTCATTTAGTAAATTTTGTAGGTTGAAGATGTATTTTCCCATGACTAATAAGATGAGTGAATAACAGATACTTTAGAACTCCCTGTAGGTTCTCTGGGTCCCATAGGATCACCAGGTCATGTGGGTTTGGGTTTGATATGTATCCCCCCAAATATCAGTGACAACTTTTCCATTTTTGAATTTAGATTGATACTTAATTTCAAGAGAAATAAGTCTCTTGAAGTCATTGAGGCTGTGGATACACTTTATATTGGATATGTTGTTAGGACCCTCAATTACAGAGCCTAATTCCTAACTTGGAAATAAATTAGGCTAGTGCAAGATTTTAGGGTTTTTAATGCTTTTCTATGTCAAAATTTTAGTCTTGATGGTGGGGAATTATTTGACCGGATCACAGATGAAAACTACCATCTGACTGAGCTGGATGCCATCCTGTTCACCAAACAGATCTGTGAAGGAGTCCACTACTTGCACCAGCATTACATTCTCCACTTAGATCTGAAGGTCAGTTGTTCTTTGTGCTCTCTGTGCTCTCTGTGCGAAAATGGTGCTGGTTTAGGCACCACAGAGTCTCTAATTACTGTGGAGTAATTTCTCATTTCATGGACTCACGTCATAAAGGAATAGATTTGATAGCTACAATGAATGGAGCTTTAGAGATTCATTGCTTTTTTCCAATGTCTGTTCAGTAGCTTGCTTGGAACAGTGAAATGATCAGGATTCTGGGCTTTTGCCTTTCTTAACTCAGAAGCTTTTCATTCTCTGTAGCATTAAACAATCTCCTTTTATCATCAATGACAAAAAACCCCACCCAAAACCTCCTTGGCTAGAAGTGCCCACAGTCTTCCCCCCATTTCCCCTACCCCTTTGTAACCGTGTTCAAATACCTGTTCAATCATCTTCTATAGGTTGTGCTTTTTACTGCCTGGAACCAACCTGCAGCAAAATTGCAGTGCTTTCCTAATGGTCCCGTAATAACTGATATTTTTAAACAGAAATACTAACTGGCTTTTTTCCTGCTTGTTTACACAGCCCCTTACACAAATGATATCAGATCAGATTGGCTCGTAGACAGTTCTGCAGTTGTAATATGTTTGGACTCCATCACCCCCCACCCCCACCTTGAAAAATATTCTCATGGGGAAAAAAAAAAAATTTTAGGTGCATTTGGTCTGTTTTTTGTGGCTTTTTATGGAGGGACTTTTATACTATCTATCTTTTGCTAGATCTCTCTCTCAAACATTTAACTCAAAATACCCTCTTCTCTTTTTGTAGCCTGAAAACATACTATGTGTAAGTCACACAGGAAACCAGATTAAAATCATTGACTTTGGATTAGCAAGGAGGTAAGAAAGTTGAGCTGTGAATTTATTCTAAAAAACAAAACCAAATCAAACTCACAAACCTCTGACATGTTTCTGGCAGTTCTTTGGTGGGGGTTGTGTTTTGATGGCTCTGTAATAATTCTGCGTGAGTGAGCTATAAGCATTATGCTTTTGCAGGCATGAGTCTTCTGCTGTGTGCATTAATTATCTAATTACTTTTTCAAATAACATTTCTCTTGGATAAAGCTATACTACTGTTCTAATTATCTCAAAATTATTCCCCGTGTAGAGCTTTTACTCTAGGGACTCTGTGAGGGCTCCCAGAGACTTCTTGACTGCAGGGTTTCATGGTGCAGGTTCTAATTGCAGAAATTATCTGCTAAACTCTTTAAGTAGCTAAGTTGATTGAAGGAAAAAAAAAAAAGAAAAAAATCCCCATGTTTGAACCATCCCATGTGAAACAGGAAACCTTCAGAGAAATAGGAACTTTTCTGCATTCTTTTATTTTGCTTGCATGAGTTTGTTAAAGAACTGTGAGAGCGTGAGTCAATTGCCCTAGAATAAAAAGGAATTATTTCTATGACAGTAAGAACAATAACATTTCTCCATTTATTTTCTAAACCCTTCGGGGTTTTTCTTAAGCTAAAAGCTGGTACAGTCATGCATATATACATATATATATTTATGTGTTTGTATATAAGTATCCGTTCAAGGACTTTGTTTTCATAAAATACTTCTGAAGGAAAAAAAACTGTACATTGAGTTTGGGGTTTTGTTTGTTTGGTTTTTAAATTGGGAGGGTGAAGATACAAACTTCTACTGAAGCAGTTTTGCGAACAAGATCCTCCAGGGGAAAGAGATTTAAAAGCAGTGCTTTAGTGGTTTGTTCTGCCTGAGCACAGATGTTACTCCAGCTGCCATCAGTGACAATTGTTACTGGTTCAGCTTCGTAACCTTCCCCTGTTAAGCAATAGAACAGAGTCATCTCCCCCTCTATGGGGTCACTATAATGCTCCTCAGTCCCACCTCAGTAGCTATATTGTGTTCATATCTGTGATGCAGATGTTTACCCTGAGCTGTAGCTGGGTACATCCCACTAAACAAATGCTCTTAAAATCTTGTATAATCAAAGCTGCTTTTTTGTTTTATGTTTTATGGATTTTGGACAACATCTGCTGGAAAGCATCCTGTGGTGCCTGGCAGAGAGTTAAAGCTGCTACCACTCTTTGGGGGAGCCCTTTGCAGGATTTAGTGTCCTTGGTCTTCCTCCTGGCTGTGCTCCGCTGCCACACTCCCAAAAGCCTTGCCTTGCTCTTCCCTTTGATGCCTAAAGAGGCCAACCTAGAAACAGAGACTAGACAGGAGTAAGGGAATAAAGGTGGATATTTATTTGAAAGGCCTTCAGAGGCACACCCTGGGCAGGCCAAAGGCTGCACCCAAGATGGACCCCGAGTCACAAGTTAAACTTTAGCTAATGATGGAATTTCCCCTCAGCTTGCCCCCCTTCTCAAGATGCTGGGTTACACATTTTGGGCCTAGGCTGGGCTGGGTGTCCTTGGAGAGCAGCCTGGAGAGGCTTTGTTCTGTCTGTCTCAGCATGAGAGAGCAGCAGCTCACAGGCTGCAGGACACTGCAGAGTTACACACTGGGAATGCAGAATTAAAAAAAGATAAAAGCTAAAACGTAAGGCATCACCTTGGTGAGATGAACTCCCCAGCTCCTCACTCATGGCTCTTTTCCCGGTACAGGTACAAACCCTGTGAGAAGCTGAAGGTGAATTTTGGGACTCCGGAGTTCCTGGCTCCCGAAGTGGTGAACTATGACTTCGTTTCCTTCCCCACGGACATGTGGAGCGTGGGTGTCATCACGTACATGCTGTGAGTGGCCCTGCCAGGGCTCGAGTGCTGGCTGCAAGGGCCCTGCAGCGCAGGAATGCAGCACCACTGAGCCCATCTGCCTGGGACTCCTCCTAATTAATTCTGCTCAACCCCCCAGCTTTTCATACAGAGGCACCTCGCTGTGTGTCCAAAGTGTCTAAACAACAAGTGATCCTTTTGATAAATATGTAAATGTTCTTCTCCCTTAGCATCTTGTTTAGCAAAGTAAAATGGGTCAGGTCTTTTTTTTTACCCTGAAAAGTTGCCCAAAATAGGTGAGAATTTTAATTTTGATTGTGTTTTTGAGGACTTGAATTAATTTTAAAATTTGTAATCTGATCATTTTATGATCTTAGACTCGGTTTGCATCTGCACAGGAGAATTAATATTTTCTGTGTTAGGCCATGGGTCTAAGAAATGACCTGTCATGAATAGGGCTGAAACTTTTCTCTGGTATCTGGATGGCAACCATGGACAGCTTGTCTGTCCAAAGTCTCTACCTTTTGATAAGCTTTTGTTTTGCATCCCAGAACCTTTCACAGACATTTTCCGTGAACTGGATGAATTTCTGGTTTAAATTTGTATGTTAGCCAAAACCCCAACTGAATGAAGTAATAGATGATGGAAGCAATAAATCTGGGCTTAGAGACTAATTGTAAAAAGTAATCTATTGTTCAGAATTCTGTTTAATTCAAGCCACATATGGATATGGGCCCCGATTTGGGAAAGCTCTTGAGTCCCTCTAGCTTTCCTAGCTGGGAAAGCACTGAAGGATGTACCTAAATCCTCACTGAATCCATTCCTTGGGGATCTATTAGTGGTGCTCCCTGACCTGAGTGAGCTGCTAGGGGGTAACACTGAATTACAACACTTTATTGCCCCAAACTGTTGCCTTATCATGGCAGGGACTGATAAGTGGAAGCCTCCATAGCTGAGAGCCTTTTCCCTCCGTAAGATAACAACAGCTATAAAAGCAGGGGATTGATAGAAGGAAAAACACATCTTGCACATGATAACTGCTCTTCTCCCCTCCCTTCTTTCTTTTTTTTAAGGCTTAGTGGCCTGTCCCCGTTCCTGGGAGAGACTGATGCAGAGACAATGAATTATGTAGTCAATTGCAGCTGGGATTTTGATGCAGAAGCATTTGAACAGCTCTCGGAGGAAGCCAAAGACTTTATTTCCAGACTACTTGTGAAGGAGAAAAGGTACCTCTGTGTCTGGTTGTGGGGACAGTAGCACTAAGGATATTAAATTCTTACCAACCAATTGTTTGGATTGCAGCCAACAATGAGAACTTACTATGTGACGTCTTTGTGTGCTGTCTCTGGGCCTGCTGGGCAGTTCCTCAGTGATTCAGAAGCCCCTGTTTTAAAGGAAAGTGTCTGTGTACCCTGACTGAGGAAAGCTGCTCTTCACAGTGGCATCAATGCAGGCAGAACACAGGGAATCTGGAAGGATTTGCAATATAGGAATCTGTTTCTAAAGCTTTTGCTTCTCTGAGCAAAAACTATTTCTATTGTTAGTTTGGGCTGTCACAAGCCTTGACACAAATTGCAAAAATGCCTCTTCAATGCCATGGAGGATAAATGGAAGCTGCAGCTGTGAAAATGTGTATTGTTCTCCTCTAAAGTGGTCTGCAGGCTTTTGGGAGATATTAGGGAATGTTTGGGACTTAACTCTGCATGTGGCTCCTCATTCTTGGCTCCACTGAGATAGAAAGTGATTGCACATATGAAACAAAGCAGAGAATGAGGATGATATTGATGTCAGACCACGGCTGGGGGGTTGGCTGTGTAGAGAAATTTTTCTCTTGCTGAGTAGTGATACAAAACTAATCAAACCAGGAAATGATGCATACAGTAAAACAGATTGTGTGTTTGAGGGGAATTCAAAGGAGTGCTTAGAATATTAACAACTTTCTGATCATTACCTAAATCAGACAGATCAGTTCTAGTACTAATTACATTTTGAACAATAGCTTCCTATGAAAAGCAAAGAATAAACTGAAATTTAGCATATTGCCAGCAGGAGAGATCTAAGGATTTTTCCCAGACTGTGATGATGGTTTGCTCTGGAGTAAAACTTTGCTTTGGAGTCTTCAATTTCTCTATGCAATGGGATTGGGATCTCCAGAGGGACCCTCTGTGAAGCCTGGTTAGAAGCTGTGAATGAAACGAGTATGTGAGAGGAGAGTGTTGTCAGTGAGTTGCAGAGAGCAGTGATTAGTTGGCCCAGTTGTTCACAAGGTGTGTGGCAGCCCCTGCTCTCCTCCAGGCACCTTTGCCCTGCTGGCCTTGTGCAAGATCTGCAGCCCCCTCCCCTGACTGCTGGAATCGGGGTGAGCAGGCAGAAGTTGTCTTTTCATCATCTCAGTGACAGCTCAGGCAGAGCTCATGAGTTGGGCATAGGCTTTTGGTTTGAAAAAAGGCAAATTAAACTTTTTTCTCAACACCTCTACCTCAGCATTTCTTCTATTACCATATATTTCTCAAAGCTTTTAGGATAGGCTGTGGCATTTGGGCCCATTTTTGGATATAAAGTATGCTTAGCTTGATCCAAGTTTAGGGTGAACAGACAATTGTGCTTTTTAAATATGAGGCACAGAATGGGCCTGTGCTGTCAGGGCAGACAGGTAACACCACAAATGTTATTCTTCTGTTAGCAAAGTTCTGAATTTGCATTATAAAATGATACATTACCTCATGGAGTTAACCACAGCTCAACCAAGCCACTGCAGAGCCACCAGTGCTCCTTCATCCCACTCACCCCCTCCTGCTGGAGAGTGCAGGATGCCAGTAGGATCCCATGCCCTGGGATGAGCAGCATTTTCACTCGTGTTCATTCATTTGAGGCAGTTTCCTTATCACTAATAAAGAGGAGCACAGGGCAGTGAGGAGATGAGCAGAAGGGGGCTGGGTTTTCACGGCAGATCCCTCCCCTGCAGCTGCCGGATGAGCGCCACGCAGTGTCTGAAGCACGAGTGGCTCAACAACCTCCCTGCCAAGGCCCAGAAGTCCAAGCTCCGCCTGAAGTCCCAGCTGCTGCTGCAGAGTTACATGGCCCACAGGAAATGGAAGGTAAATACACAAAGGCTGGCAAATCTGCTTCCGCAGGGAATATCAGTGCAGCACAGGCAGAGCCATCCCCTCCCCTTGTGTGTGGGCTCACTGGTGCCCGCACGCTTCTTGATTGTAAATATCAGTTGTGAAGTCTATTTTCACCTGTAAATTAAGTGTTTTGTCCTGCAGAAGGATATTGCTTCTGTTTCTAGCAAGTTTGGTTTCAATTTTCACTTGTTCTGATTGTTTAGAAGTGTTTTACATCTTTCTTTCTACACGTTCAGAGGCTACAGATGCTGCTTTGTATTAAATTTCATTCTCTTTATACTTTTTCCATTGGTAACAGTTGCATTGATCTATTGTCACTATGGAGTAGGGATAAAACTTAAGGCAGTTTGTGCCTCCCACTGCAGAACAGAAGTGTGGGAGAGAGAAAAAAAAATTAGGCTTAAACCCATCCAGAGAACTCTTCAGGGTCTTTCTGATAACCCCAGGCTCTTTCTGAACTAAGCTTTATGAAGTGATAGATAATAATTTGTGTTTGAGTCCCTATTTGATTGTAGATAATTGATCCTAAAAGGCGAACAGTGTTCTTGTTAGAAAGAAGCCTGTGGAACTGTGAGGCAAACTCAGGACCATTTCCTTCTCTTCTGTCACTGGGGAGTTGCAAGGAGCTCCTTGCCAAGGAGTTAAACCAGAGGCTTACACTTTATTCAGTCCTGCACTGCAACTGCTCAGTGGCAAACTTCATTTTAAAGGTGACATAATCTAAAGACCTATCACTGTACAATTCATAGTAACACTGAGGAACCTCACAGCCCTAGCTGCTGTGCAGGAACCTCTGCAACCCACACAAGCTGGGGGTCACTAGAGGGAAATGAATTTAGCAGGAAGAAAAATCCCTGTCAGCTGCAGAAAAGTTCCTTTGCCTCGGTTGCACTCACACTTGTCCTGTTCTGTTCACAGAAACACTTCTATGTGGTGGCTGCTGCAAACAGGCTGAAGAGATTTCAGAGTATGTCTGCCAAGCTTGCGTGAGCTTGTGTGAAACCTCCACCACTCTTGGAGATGGACATGAAGCTGTGGAAGGAGGACTCAGTGTCTCCAGTAATTTCTATCCCTATTTTATAACATAAGGTTTTGGGACTGTCTTCCTCAATTATTTTGTGTGTTAGTGCTATGGTTCCAGAAGTGCCTTAAGGACGAGGCACAAGATTTCTAAAAGCAGAAGCTACTTTGTTTCTTTTTACAAGTTTGTAATTGTTCTATACAGTGGAGGAAAAACATGGCTGTTACTGGGGCTGACTTCTTGCTGAAGGCTTTGATTCTGCAGAGTATTGTTGGTGTGTTTACAGCAGAAAACCCCTGGCAGTTTTCTGGTGTCTCACCAAGCACAGGATCTCTGAAGACTTTCTTCCTGACTGATTATGTATGTTACCAGCTTTAGAGAACTGCCACAACCGTGGCACCACTTGTCCCTCAGGTGTTTGTTACTTAAAACAAAAGATACAGACATCGTTTTCTTCTGTATTTCTTTCAAAAAGGTGATTTCCCCACAACATGACGATGCTTCAGTGCAACTCCAGCTTGGATGGTTTTGGTTTGTTGTTTTGTTTTTTTATTATTCTACTCTCTCCTTTAAAAAAATAGTCCCTGCATAGTTAGGAACTATGAGGAACCCTGGTTTGAAACAAATTCAGTCAGTCCGTTGCTGCTGTTTGTTATGGCAAGTTGAATTGAGCTGAACTGATTGAACTTCTGGAAGGAGATACGTGAAACTGCCATGAATACAAATCACCTAATGACTGTTGGGTCTATGCAAAAAGATCTCATGTTGGAGAGAAAAGAGGAGACTTCCAGAGATTTTATGTTTTTAAAACTTGTAAGTGCTTTTCATTGTCCGTGACTGCAGCACTTAAGTTGCTAAGTTTTAGTCTGAGGATTTGCTTCTCCTCTCTGGAAATTTTAATGAAGTCTGAGAAGCTGGTATGGTGTGACATGCAAAACAGGTTTCTATTTTAAATAGGTTCAGTGACAGGGAAACAGAGTGTTGCCAGATTCTGCCTTTAGTCCAGTTAGGAGGTTGAAGCCCTTTTTTTCCCCCTCACTTTGCTCTTGAACATTAAACCTTTTCTTCACAATATTAACTTATTTTGGATTTAAACTCTTTTCTTATGTGTAGAGTGGGAGCCACTTACAATCTCTCAGATAAAAGTATAACATTATTTATTAAACCTGTGGTTTCCTGTTCTGGATTCTGCAAAACTCAGTGTGAACTGGGTGGCTACTAGGAAAAATAGAAACTAATACTACGAAAAGTAGCTTTCCATCAAAGGCATCTGTAAAGCTCCTTTGAACTTTATGGACTTTAACATCCCTTGAATTTGCAGAAGTGTTGGTTGCT
Organism: Pachycephala philippinensis; assembly: GCA_013397055.1. Lineage (NCBI taxonomy): Eukaryota > Metazoa > Chordata > Aves > Passeriformes > Pachycephala > Pachycephala philippinensis. The sequence continues at coordinate 887,068 of VWZT01013108.1, forward strand.
AATGATGAGGTTTGTAAGACTGGCTTACCCCAGTCTAGTTATCTTTTTCCACTCAAGTGCTTCTCACTTTGCACAGTCCTGACTTCTGCAGCATTTCCAGAATTGGGACAGAGAAGAATCTTGATAATTTATCACCTTCTATGAAGGCCCACTTTTGTTCATGTTTTCCTTCCACAGTGTTCCTGCATGCTGAATGTCATGGTATTCATTGGTCTGTATATTTCTGAATTAATACTAATAAATTTCATGAAAGTAGAACAAGCCTATTTATCAGCTTTGGTTTAGGCCCCTGTGCCAAACAAACCTGAAAGTATTTCTGGGCAGGTCCAGAGATACAGCCCAGGCAGAAAACATGCAAGAGAAATGGAACACAGACCTCTGCTCTAAGCTTATGACTGTGAGGCACACAGAAACCTGTTACCCAGTCAACATCCTTTTCCCCTGGGTATCTTCCTTCTTCCTCCATGTTTTTTATTTTGCATTCCAAGTACATGTGCCAAAAACATGATGTCATAATACAAAGCTTTTCCTTCCAGTACTTTTATGGTTTCTTGGAATATTTGGGACCCCTTACAAAAGCACAAGAGACTTCATTCCTATACACATGAAAATAAGTCAAATTCAATGACTAAACAATATTTATTAAAAAACAAGCAAACAAAACCCCTAAAAAAATAAGGCTTCATTTCTCTGCTGGCCTTGCAGTTTAACAAGGCACTGTTAGTCCCCTCCCTCTTATTTCACTGACTGCTTCCAGCCAGGAAAAGAGCCTATAACTTATAACTTATTTACACTTAAAGTAGCATCAGAAGGTTACCTGCTTTTTGCAGCAAGAGAATGAAACTATTCTACCCCTAATGCCACAGCCTGGTGAACAGTCACACAGGCTTTCTGTAAAATCCCATCAATCTGTGGTGTCATTTATTAAAAATAACATTCTTAAATACTTAAAGCCTAAATAAAATCAGCTGTCTGCCAGGCAGCCATCACTCATATGCTGCTGGATCTCTTGTTAGGGCAGAGGGAGAGTTAAAATTAAGAGCAAGCAGCAGTTACATTACTGGGTGGCATTGCAGAGTCAGTACTCCTTGTCTCTCGTGCCTTAGCAGCGTTTTCCAGGATCTTCTTTTTCCATTCTTCATAGTCCTGCTTTGTTTCAGTCTTTGGCCGTTTACATGGCATCTCCTCATCCTCTTCAGAGCCTGTGAGGAAACAAGCCCATGAGAGGCCATCATGGGCAACATGCTGCTGGGGATCACAGGCAGTGAGCAAACGTACAGACGCCAGGAGGGTGTCCCTGATATCTAATCCTGTGGTCACTGCTCCCCTCAGCTGCTGGGACAGTCACCTCCTCACCTCTGTCCCTAATTCTAGGACTACTCAGTATAAACTCCAGTCCTGCCAGGTTCTGTGCTTCCACAGCCCATGGTTTGCAGGATGGAGAGAGCTGCTGTGACCTGCAGCAGCGTGGCCCATCACACAACTGAAACACTGAGCAGCAAGAAAGCTCAGAACGACTCCAGTGAGGTGATTTTCACTCCCAGCTAAACACAACTTACCATCTTCCTGCTCACACTGCTCCAGGGCGGTCTGCAAGCTGTCAGGTGTCTCTGCAGCCAGTGGAACATCTTCTAAAAAAACAAGTAAGCTGCTTTACTTCTGAATGGTGTTTGGGGCTCCAAGGGTGGCCTACATGTAATTGTTTGACAGCAGTGCCACTGTCCACAAGCAGTGCTGTCCAGTCAGAGCAGTTCCCTGCTCCAGACTGATGCTCAAGCTCTACAAAAGGTGCCAGCACTTCAAGTATGGCATGGACTGACTGGCTGCTTTAATCTGCAGGCTGCTAATTAGCTGCTGCTGCATTGGTAACCACAATGATCCACCATGTTCACTGCCCAAAAGCACACTGCTACCCTTCTAGGTAACTCAGGCAGGATTATCAATTCTTTCTTTCCCTTCTATTCCATTCCCACAATTTTTATAGATACCCACAACATGCAGGGGGCTGTCCAGGTATACAGATGCACACTCTTCCCCGAATTCACATGGCAATTCACACTTGCCTTAGTTGCTTTAGTGCTGGGGTAGGGGTTTTATAGGGCATGTGTCAAGGAAAGAGTAGCAGCTTTTGGGTTAGATTCAGGCAGCATGTTGCAGAAAACACCAGGGTATGAAGACACAGTGAGGCAGGATAACTTTCAGTGGGAAAGTAAGAATGAAAGCCTGGGAAAGGAGAAAGAGGAAGCAGCAGAAATACAAGGATATTAGGGTATGTATTGTATTTCAGGCTTTCTCCCCCACAAAAACGAGCAGAGAGAGGCTCAACAATGGGCAAGAAATATTCCTGACATCTACCCAGTGTATGAGGAGGGGTGGTGCCAGGGAATGGCTGAGCTGGTATCAGAACAGCAAAGCTTATGCTTGTTAATCTTGCAGTGGGGGAAAGGAAAGCACAGGAGTGAGTCAGTCTGAGGAAGATGTTTGTGATAATTCGTGTGTCAGGTTGCCATGTTAACAGGATGCAGAAACCAAGCAAGGAGGAGGAATCCAAGATAGGTCAGGTAGTATGGGAGAAGCAAGGAATAAATTGCAGCAGCAGAGACTGTAAAGAGCAGTGAGCATTTGAGAAGAGAGGAAAATATTATTTTTGTCCTTGCCACTTTTATCCTATTTTTGTCCTTGCTAAGCTATTGCAACTTCTCCAGAAGCAAGGACTGTGAGTGGGAACTGGGTTGCAGGAAACATATTGGAATGGATGGGCAGATTTGGCTGAAAGGGGACAGCTGAAAGTGATCAGATTGAAATCACCAGTGGAACAGGATGGGCACTGTGGGGCCATGGGATGGGTGTGCTGTCTTACAGGGACAAAGCCAAAAACTTACTGCTGATTTGCTGGCTTATCTTCTCCAGCTGATTGCACAGCCGGTCAAATATTGCTTTTTTCACTCCACATGTAGCCAACATTTTAGTTCTGTCCACTTTCAGCTTCAAACACCTACAAGAGAAAGTCATCTCTGTACAAAGCAACATTCCAGCAACTATCACTTAGGTGAGGTGATAATTACTGTACCAACAGTGCCTGTGACAGTGAGGAAGGCAGGCCTGACTTTTTGTCCTACCTCTCCTTGTCTCACTCAGAAACAAATCTGCTTAAAAACCAGTCCCCTACACAGTTAATACAGCTCAACTGAAACTCAGGGCGAGTTCAACTCACATAAGGAATTGTGTAAGGAAAAGTTAACTTTTCAGATTTTCAGGGAACCAGGACAGAACGCCACTACAGCAGAAAGCTGAATGTGACTCTGTGTCAAGAGAGCCCTGGTCAGGAGCTGTGCAACTACACAGCACCTGTGCTGCTGAGTAAGACTGTCACAAGGTGTAATGCTGAGGGAGGAAGATCTTTGCATATAAGCAAATTCTTCTCAAGTGCTGGCTGAGTCACACACCTCTCTTAGCTGATATGGGCCTACAGCTATCAGAGCCATCTCCCAAAGGCCAGGGCCCTCTCAGCATGTGATGATGTAGGGCTTAGGGTTCTTCCTTCTTCAGAATGGCTGCTTCTTGGTGCTCAGAAGCCTTTCTTGCATCTTGAGCAGTATTTCACCAAAAGCCAAGTAAGTTTTTGCTTTGTGCAGTGCACGTTCAAGAGCTCACTATGGGGAAAGGCCTGGTTTGCTCCAGCTGTCTCCATTTTCAGGAGCAGGGCAGCAGGATATGCTAAGCAAGACCCTGAATGCTGGCACTGGTTGGTGTCTCAGCAGGCATTTCAGCCTGCAGAAGGTCTCCCAGGCTCCACTCACCTGCAGGCAGTGCACAGTGCAGCTGTTAGGAACAGGGGTTTGGAGAAATCCAGGTCCGCTCGCTGTGCTTCGGAGAGGCTGGATTCATACCTGGGGAACAGCAAGTGATAATTGGACAGTGCATTTGCCTCCCATGAAGCTGCTGAAATCCATCTGTCACGTGGCACTCCGCAGCTGAACAGGTCTGCTGGAGCACCTGGGCCTTTGCAAGGCAGTCAAGCACAAACAGCTGCACTGGCTCAGAGGAGCAAAAGAGATGAGGGAAAAGAAGGGGGTTGGGATGACCTCCTCTTCTGGAATTAAGAGGTATTTTAAACTGGAGATCTGGATCAAGGCACGTCAGTAAAATCTGCTTCTTGTGCTCCTGATCCACACAGCACTTTCAGCTCTTCCTAAGATCTAAAATTTACAGTGACATGCTCTGCATAAATCCATCCTACAAGAGAAGGTAGCATTACAGTTTCTTTGATTCCTGTGATATGTACGTTACAGAGAGGAAGGCTTAAACATGGAAAATGACACAGTGGATGTGCAGCACTGAAGAATGTAATTTTTTATTGTCCACCTGCCCCAGGCTATTTTTTTCCCATTTGCATTAAGCACCACCAAGCAAGCCCAGCCTTTGTGCACTGACCTAAGAGCATTTAAATGTGTGCTATCAGGGTGACAGCACTGCAGAACAGAGCTCTTCAGGGACTGCTCTGGTTAATGCTGATGATACAGAATGGCAAATTTTAGTTAACTCTGCTGAATCTCCACTGAAGTGTTCTACCTATTGGTTTTACAGATACAGTGATGTGCATTTTAAGAGACCTGTGTCCCCAAAAGGGAGGATTTATTTCTACTGAGCATTACTTCTGAACTGTGCCATGATCAGCAGTTCAATGGACAACAGTGTGATGCTATGGGCAAATACAGGGAGTAAGAGTCCTATTTTTTTACACTATTCCCAGATGAAGAATTCAGGGTTGGACAACGACTTGCTGAGATTCACAAAGTCTTTTTAACAAGTCTTCTAAAAACTGGCCCAGCTCATGGCTGGATCATCAGTGCTAAGAACTCACCTCATTGCTCTAATCAGCAGGAGACATGTGGCCCTTCCAAACATCAAGCTCTTTACACATCTAAAGAACGAGGAACCTTACTTGTGGTTCCCAGTGTGCTCATGAGAGCTTCCTCACCTCTGCAGGATTTCTGAAGCCATGTTCACTGCTTCTGAGCAGCAAAACTGCACAGCCAAGTCTCGCATCCCCAGCCTTTGGTTCACCTCTAGCAAACACTCCAAAGACTTCATGGAGCTCTGGTAGGTGGTCTTGTTCAAACCAGAGAGTTTAACACAATAGCTCTGTCAAGAAGACAAAGACAAACCCCAATATTAGCAAGATTCCTTCCTGACATCTTAATAAGGCAACAAACACAACACCATAAAGTTCAGTTGCTACATTAAACAAATTTGTGCAATGAATAATGTATGTTTTGACGGTACACAGAAAGATTAACCACCTAGGAATGCCACATCTTTTAATGCAATGATATTTTTAGTGAGGTTTGACATTTCCATATATGACAGGGGCCCTTGATCACAAGGTAGTTAGTGACCAAATTACCAAAATCTGGGCAAGTTGAAGACATAAGCAACACCTTCATGGGGTCAGGTCCAATTAAGTTCTCCTCTGCTGTAAATGGACAATCATGAATATGTCGTACCAGGCATTATTTTGACAGCTCAGTGCTATTCACCTGGCACATTTGCAGATGGAGCTTTACAGGTACCCCTACAGTGACAGATTCCTTGGAGCAACTGCTTTCTTCCCACAGTAAAAGGACAGATCTTAAATTTAACGTCCTTGCTGGTAATTTATTTGTTACTACAAGAGTGGAAATTAAGCTGAAATTATAGCAAAGCAAGCTTAATTTGTGAAGGGACTAGGACTATGACACTGATCTCAATTTGTGCCGTTTCAAACTCTGAACAGTAAAACGTCTAACGCAGCAAACTGTGGGATCTAGGGGAAAGTTAGTTATAATATCCCATTCCTGCTCCCAACACACGCTACAGAACAATGGTTTTGTGGAGTCAGGCAGAATGCACCAGCCAGCCAAGTCACACACTCTATCTTACTTTGTCAACTGGTTGTTTCATGAAACTCGCCGCCAGGTCCAGGCACATCACAGCACTGCTTGTCGCCGTCATCTGAGCCATTAACCCCGTGCATTTCACCTGGGACAGCCGCAGATACTCCTCAGCTTTTCTGCAAAACACCCAGAACACAAAGCCCTCGTCAACAAAACCACAGCTACAGGACAGCCAGAATGTCCGACAGGACCCGATCCAAGGTTTCGCAGTCCGGCTGCAGCACGGCCTGAGAGCCCGGGGTGCTGACGGGGCAACGCCGCCCCTTCTCTGATGCTGTGCAGCAGCAGCAGCTTTGCACTGCAGGGCCGGCGATGGCTGTTCCATTGAGCCCGCGGGTCCGGGACTTCCACCACATCCACCGGACCCAAGGCGGGCACGGCTGTCCCGGGGTGCCGGGCACAGGCAGCGCGGGGGAGCGCGGGCCGGGGGGGGGCCGCCCGGCCGGACGCGCTGACCCGGGCGGGAATAGCGCAGGGCTGGCTGGGGCACGGGAGCGCGGAGAGCCCGCGGCGGGGCCGGCGGTACCTGAGCACGGCGGGCTCGGCCAGGCCCAGCCGG
>VWZT01013108.1:893789-924701 GCA_013397055.1 Pachycephala philippinensis
CGGCCGGGTGCGGGGCTGCAGCGGGCGCGGAGGCCGCACGGTCCGGCCCGGGCGGGGCTGAGGTGCGGGCCGGGCCCGTTGTGTCGGTGGTAACGCTGCCCGCGGCCTGGGCCGGGTCACCGCCTCGCTGCGTTCAGCCCATTTGCTCGTAGGGCGCAGGGGAAGGCGGTGTTTTTGCTGGGGAAACGCGGCCGTACCAGCGGTCAGTTTCGGTCTGTTTTGCCGTGCTGCCCCTGTGCTAAACCCGGGCTTGTGTCTTTGCTGGTGCTGTGCACGTGTGCCGTGGCTGTCCGCCCTGCAGCCTGCGCTCCAGTCCCTCCTGACCCTCCAAGACTGCTGTCGTAGGCTTCCCGAGTAAACTTCCTTTCTTTTCCGGCAGAAGAGGTGGTTTTGCGTTGGTGAGCGCAGCTCATTAGCGCTCTTTGCCGCAAATGTTGGTGCTTGTTAGGGAGGCAGCGAAGTGAGGGTCAGCCTCTTCTCCCAGGCAGTTAGCAATAGGACAAGAGAGCAATGGTCGTAAGATGTGCCGGGGGAGGTTCAAGTTGGACGTTTGGAGGAATTTATTCACAAAAGGGGTGATTGGACCTTGGAATGGGCTGCCCAGGGAGGTGGTGGAGTCGCGGTCCCTGGAGGTGTTTAAGGAAGGCCTGGACATGGCACTCAGTGCCGTGGTCTGGTTGACAAGGCGGTGTTTGGCCGTAGGTTGGACTCGATCTCACATGTCCTTTCCAACCTCATTCATTCTGTGAAACCTGAGATTTCCGCATGGAAATAATGTGTACTGAGAAATGCTTTTCAATTCTCAATGAAATCAAGGGGACAATCAAGTTTTTTAGCAAAACACAAATATCTGTAGTGTGCCTTCAGTGGTATGTAATATTCAAGAATATTTTAAGCAGCACTTGCTGTAACCACCGTAATGTGTAATTAGCCGAAGTGTGGAGTGTAAACAGTACTAACAGTATATAGATTGTGAGGTAGAAAATAGCTGAATGCTTTATAAAGAAGGGATTGCATGGTTCTTAGGCTTTTGAAACAGATTTTCTTTTTAAAGCTATGTATGTTGATATCTGTATCTTTGGGGGTGGACAAAACCTATAGTGTTACTTGAAAGACTGGTAAATGCTGAATTGGCTGATGAGAAATTCTAAATCTATATAGCCCCCAGTCTCTGTCCCCCCACACAAATATTTGGTGATAGTCCTTAATTCAGAAATGAAACTACTTTTCTCTGCCTGTCATTTCCATGGGAATTGGCTGGAGACTTGTCTGGTCTTGTGGCTTCTCTCTAAGAATAGCTGTTGTCAGGTGATTCAGAAAAAATAAAGTTACAGATGTTGAACATGGGATAATCATAGGTGTTAAACATGGGATAATTCCCTCTACCAAATTAAGCTCCCCTGTGATTTCCTGTGGCTGAGCTTGGTTTAAACCCTGAAGCTGAATGCTTAAGTACCTTTAACATTACTTGTTTTAAGAGGTCTCTGGCTGGTTTTGATCATACCCTGAATAAAAAGTCCGTCTCTTTAATACTTAATAGTGTCTTGTGGCTTCCTGTGGTAGTAAGTACCGGTTTCAACATGTGAAAAATGCTTTCATCTCTCTGGTTTGTCTCTGAGCTCCTATACTGTGAGATGTAATAGAAGTTCTGAAGCCCACAGTGTTGCAGAGAAATGCTTCCTGTATGGTATCAAATGCTTATGCCTTTTTTGGGGGTAATTCCCTCAATATGTTGCCCAGCAGTGCACTGTGTGCACCCAGGCTTCAGCTGGAGGCTGGCAGTGTCCTGAGCTGCTGCTGTAGCTCACCCATCCTCTCTCTTGGGTAGCAGTAATTTGTAATGTCTCAACAGTGGTGTGTTGGCAGGTACTCTTAATAACATCCAGCTGGGAGGAGGCAGGAAAACCTCCCTGGGTAAATGTCATTTGTTGTATTCGATACAGGCATGTGAGCAAACAGAAGGAAGTGCCATGTGGAATAGGCTGTAAGCACATCAGTTAACTAAAGAAAAGGGCTTCTAGAGATTAGATGAAAATGGACTTTAGAATGGAATGGAAGCAAAACCTTTTACTCGTTATTGTTTGTACTCTGCATGCAGCTTGAGGCACCTGTGTGTCAGAACATGAGCTTTTAGGCTTGACAAGCTCCCTTGAACTCTGCTCTCTCTCAGTACTGTCATTCTTGAGTACTGCAAGGTACCAGATTTTCAAGTGAAATAAGTCAGCACATTGGTTATTATTTTGGGCCATCTCTAGAGTGCAGCTCAGTGTCAAATATGGAACTAAAAATGAATCTGAGTGTTAGAAAATGAGTAAATCTTACACAATAGGTGCAATGTTTGGTTTGTATGTTCAGGAGTAATTGCTATTATGAGGATAGGCATGATCCAGAATAATGTTTGCTGTTGCACTTCCTTAATAGTTATCTGCAGGATAACTTATATTAAGTACTCTGATCAGCTGGTTTCAAGCTGTCTTGGGTTAAAAAAAATGGTTTTCTAAGGCAACTTACCGTTTAGTAGCTTACAGTTTACTTTTTATTTAAAAAAAAAAAAAGAAAGAAACAAAGAAGCAAAACCTGAAAGGAACAAAAAAAGCACACCAAAAAACTCAAACACCCACACCAAAAGCCAGCTTTTCCCCCATCTCCAAATTCATCTGCTGTGAGTTTTGACTTCCATAACTTGCATGTGGTAACTTATGCTAGCCCTATCTTCAAAGCTAGCAAAAGGCTTTTGTCTCTTGTGCAAAAACTGCTGGTGCAGCTGGGAGAGGCAGTTCTCTGTCCCTCCTGCACTGCTCACTTACATCCTCATCCCTTCAGAGGAAAAAATGAGTAAAGCAAAACTCTTACATCATCTGTCCTTTTTTTCTTCAACATTTGCAGTGTGTCTGGTGTGGGTATAGCTCAGACATTTCTAAAGTCTAAATGGCTGCATAATTGCTGTAAATTGCTTCTCTTGTGTTCGTGCAGGGGTTTATACCTTATTGTGCATGTAGTTGACAAGGCAGGGTATTTTGTGCCTCAGTTACAGAGTGCTGCTGCTTTTGCCCAGTGTCAAAGCATCTTCCAAAAAGCTTCAAAAGCTGATGTTCGAGATCGTTTTTGTAGGTGTGCCTAGGACTCCACAGTTGCTTTTTTGATAAAATGACACTTGAAAATACCATCTTGTGTTACTAGGTTGGTAATTTAAGTGGAAGATACAGAACATAAACAGCTTTATTCAACATGGAATCTGACAGAGCTGTGTTCTGATTCAGTGTGTGCCCTGCTGGATGTCACTGGTAGGCTTTTGCTGTATGTTCTCTTTTCTTCACTTGCCTTTTGTCACCACATCCTCAAACTTCAGGCATGTGTTAGCAGGATATGCGTGTCTTGATGTGGTCTTGTGTATCATTTGATAACAACAAGGTTATTTTTGGGAACCCCTACAGTTCTAAAGCTGAACGTAGCTTGCCTTCTGAAGTTGGAAGAAAAGGCTAAACTGATGATTATTCAGACTTTGAAAAGTATGAAAGAGTTGGAAGTTGTTCAGTAGTGCTGCTGTTAAGATGTTTTCTATTCCTACAGCAGTAGAGCTGCTACAAACAACCCTTCAAGTAACACAACTGCTCCTGTTGGATGCTTTTGACAGTAGTCTAGGTTATTTTGTTACCCGTGCCACTCGAAAATGCTACAGTTGTCTTCAGACATGAAGTGTAGTGCCCTTGGAGTAAAGACATCTTTGTTTAGACTGATCACCTTCTCAGTCTTCAAATCAGCACAGATTCAAATTGAACTTTTCTCTTCCTTAATTCTCTATATCTTGAAGAGATACTGAAGAAATAAGTTAATATCTTCTGTTAACATGAAAATGCTTCTGTTGATGAATTCAATACTTAGTCCCAGTGTTGAATAGAGCGTGGGACTTGGCTGTTCAAATTTAGAGCAGAAATGGAAGTGTTCTCTGTCTTCTGTTAATGCAGACAGAGTTTGATGTAAAGCTGACACTCTAAATGAATGAAACTCCGATTTTTTCCTAACTGCCGCTGAACTACAGCAGTTAAAGTTCTGTAAGAAGATACAGATGTATCTGCTGAGCTCATAGCTGCTATCATGAAAAGCATAGTCCCAAACTTGTAGCCATAATTCTATAACCAGCATGTTTGCACACCAAAAGTAAGGAAGCCAATGCACATGGACTCAGCCAAGTACGTCTTGGGGTTGTAGCAAATAAGTGTGTGTTTCAATAAATGATTTGGATCGGTGTTGCTGTTAAAAAGCCTTCTTTTCACAGCCCTGCTTGCAGTGTTTGATGTGGTTCTAGGCTGAACTAGGTGAATGGTAATCTATTAATCAGCTGGGCTTGTTTTACAGCTTACTTGATGGTTTACAGCCTAAACTGCTCTCCCAGCACTACCTGGCCCTGTGAACAGCTGGGGATGGAAGAGCAGGGCTGGTAGCTGTGTAAACTTAATGCCCATCAGGAGAAGGGGGCTTAGGAAGTTGTGGTCATTGCTGCATTGTTTCTAGCTGTGCTTCAGTGGAGATTTGGTGTGGTTGGAGCATATGGCATCCAGCTCAGTAGTGATTTATTTTCTCTAAAGCACTGGTATGGGTTCAGGGGACTGTAGAGTGTAACCAACATTCTGGTATAGATGTAATTCAGCAAGTCTGTTATGTGATGTTCTGATATTGATTACTGCACACTAGTCCCAGCACTGTCATTTGATGTTCCTTAAAAGTCTGATCTGCCATTGAATAATTAAAGCTCAGCAATTACAGCAAACTTCTGCTGGCAGAACATACTTGTTTCACAGTTTGAGGTTGTCTGAGGATTTGTAACTATTGAATTGCCTGGGAAATAGGATCATCTAGCCATGGTTACTGCTTTTTCCTTATGCTTAAATCATTTTTGGAAGACCTGCACATTGATTAATTATATGTAGAGAGAGCTTTATAAGAGGTGCAGTCACTCTAATTAACAGAGATGGCTTTTTCTGTTGACTAAATACGCTTAATTAGTTATTGTGCATAGTTGGAATATTACTGAGGCACAGAGTCACAGAAGTGTTGGTTGGAAGGAACCTTTATCTCATATAACCTCCTTGGAGCAGGTTTGTCACCAGTGTTGGATCAGATCAGCCTTGGTTTTGTCCAGCTGGGTGATTGCAGAGCCTCAAGAGCAGAGTTTCGCTGCCTGTTAGGGCATGAGCGAGGCAAGAACAGTATTGCAGAGCACTCTCTGTTTTCTGTGTGTGGAAAAGGATAGTGGGGAGATTTCAACTGCAGAACAAGAACCCAGTTAAATATGGGAAATAACGGGTGTGAAATGTTCTGTAACCATTAAATTGGTGTTAAACTAAAACTTCTCTGTTTTGATGAAGGCCTCAATTTTAATCTCAGTCCTCAACAGATACTTCTGGGGACTCCACGCCTGGAGCATGGGGGAGTTGGTACTGAAGACAGAGCTTTTAAAAACATTAGCGTGGTGTAATTCATGGCCTTCCAGCTTGTTTCTGAAATGCAATTAAAAAGAGGAGACCAAGGACCTTCTGAGCACAGTGGATGAAGGGAACATGTATAAATAGCTGAGAATTTGCTGAAGGCTCAGAGAATTTGCTGTGCTAATCACTATGTGCTTGGTATTTGTCAAGACTAGAGAAGATGTAGCTGAGATACCACATCAGTGCTTTTATCTCCCACGGTATTTCGGAGGGGCCATCTGAAAACAAACTGCAAGACTGAGAGAAGTGGAGGTGCTCTAATGAGGTGTTGAAGGCTGATCCTGAACAGGAGGTGGATGGCAGTGTTTCCTTGTAAAGTCTTAGGAGGAAGGCTGGGTGCAGATAGGGACAGAAGTAGGGGTTCTGATCTCTGTAAGTTCGGACATTTTAGCAAATAACTTAAAGATGCTTGTAGAAACTGATCTCATTATTCTGGTAGAGGGAAGGGAGCAGCTGCAGTAGGAAAAGGCCTGTTATAGCTGCATTGAGGGGAAATGTAAGGATGTAAGCAATGGATTTAAGATTTTAAGAAAATGCAGTATGAACCTTGGAAAGTCAAAAGGTGGTGAAAATTTCAGTTGAAGGCATAGAATGTGCCTCTCTGAGAGGAAACAAGAGGGTCGCTCTGACAATGTGACAGAGTGACTGGGACAAGGAGACATGAAGAGTTGTTGTTTCTCTTCAGCTTTCTGTTCCTATCTGCAAGAAGCTTCTACCTTCTGGAATGCACTAACTGTACTTTATCCTTTGCTTATCTGAAACTTGTCCTGAATGGAATGGTGTGGCTCAGATAGCAATTGAGAACTTGTGACTCGTGAACACAGAAAGCATCTGTGCAGTTGCAGTGTGTGGTCTGGGCATTGCTTTGAAGCTCTGTGGACAGAAGTAACAACAGTGCTTCCTCTCAGCAGAATTGTGTCTCTGCATTCTCTTGGAGCTTTTCTTCCCATATACTTGCACTGGATTCTTGACCTCTAAATGTTGGGAAGGAAAAGTTGGCTCTGCTCTGTCCCTGAGGCTTTGCTCTCCGAGAAGCAGTGGTGCTCACAGGCTACCTGTAACCTCCTCTCACATTTTTACAGAGCACTTGAACTTTCTGCCTTACATTTCACACAACTATTTCTGACAACTCTTGAGTGGTCACACTGCAGTGTCACTTGCAGTGCATTCTAAAGTGTGGGAATCCAGTTTTAGTCAAGTCATAAACAGTTTCATAAAAATAATTGAATTCAGTTTTGTTTGGTTTATTTTTTCCTCCAGCCAACAACACAGCAATCTCCTCAGGATGAACAGGAAAAACTCCTGGATGAAGCCATTCAGGCTGTGAAGGTGCAGTCGTTCCAGATGAAAAGATGCTTGGTAAGAATGTAACTTTAAAATGCAATGAAGCTTCTTGTCTGCTAGGAATAAAACAGTAAATCAATATCAATCTAGTGCTGTGAGAAAAGTTAACCCTTTATGCATCTTTGTGCCAGAGGCTTTGCCAATAAATGAGGCAGCTGCTCATTGCGAATGAACCTTGGGTATTCTTTGAATATGTCTTCCTGATTTTGCTCCAGTATTTGACATGATAAGTTAAAGATGTACCTTTATAATTTAGGTGCTTGCGTTTAAATAAACCTAAGCTGAACTTTATTATGAGATTATTGTTTATGTCCACCATTCTGCTGTTTTTTTCATGTAGCCTTTTCTTGGTGTGACTGTCAGACTGAGAGGCTGCTGATGAATTACCTGCTGCATAGGATCAATTTTGTAGTGATTAACTGTAGCGGGACGTGTGAATTCTTCTGTGACTGGAAAACACCACTGGCTAGTGTTGTGCTGAGATTTTTGTCTTGGAATTGTAGCCAATTCAGGCAGATTATGTAATCACACATAGCTTTCTTGGGTTCGAGAAGCCTCTGCTTTTATTTGGAGAAACTGCTTAAAGCTGCAACGAAAACTTAAATATTCCCATATGTTTTCATGTGGTTAGCCAAGCGAACTTTGTTTGCAGCCAAATGACAGTATCTAGAAATTTAACACCTCTTCCAGTTTTGTATTCAATGGAATGCTTTGGAAAACTTTAAATAGCTGCAGCTGCACTTTTCACTGCTATCTGTGATTAAGTGACAGTATAAAAACACTAAGTGGATCACACTTTTTGTTCTCCCTCAAAACTTGCTGCTACTGCTTGTGATGGGTTGCTCAAGTCTGTATAGGTGGTAGAATAGAGGTTTGTGGTTGTATCCTGTGATGTCAGGTGATTGAATGCATCGGAAGTGTAAGTTAGATGCAGACTAGCAAGTGGTGACTTTCAGTGAGGTGTTTTTTTGTGGTGAGAAGTAGGGGAAGGTGTTGGTGGCAGTGTGTATTGTCTCCCTCCTAGGGATTTCTAGGAGATCTGAGCAAAATGACAGACCAGATTTGGAGGAGGGGAACCCATTCTATTTTGCTTACTGGATAGAATCTGAGTATTGGGTGGAGATTACTGCACAAGCAGAATGATTTTAGATTTTTCTGCCATTACTATTACAATTTATTGCTGTAGCTCTGTCTTCAGATGCATCTTCTCACCACCTTCAGGTGAAATGTTCACTTAGTTAGCATGGGGAGTGTAGTATAAGCTAGATACTAAATCACTTTATATTTTTTTTTGTAGAAAAAAAATCCTGCAGTTGCCTAGTGTCATTTGTAACAGACTTTTCTCCTTCTTCCTCTGAAGGACAAGAACAAGCTCATGGATGCTCTGAAACATGCTTCCAACATGCTTGGGGAGCTGCGGACTTCAATGTTATCTCCGAAGAGCTATTATGAGCTCTGTATCCTTTCAAGGGAAACTAATATTTGAAATGTTGAATTTGGAATGGGATGTTCATCTACTTTTTTTGGTACAATGGTATCTTGTGTCAAATATTTATCAGCACTTTTCTCCTCAGTATTCAATTATGTGTGTATATTGCAGGAGAATATACACTTTGCTGATTGAGTAAGTTCATTTTTTTTCTCTCTGGTATAAAGCGAGTCTTTATTGTCTTTCATATCTTCCTCTGGGAAGTTTTAGGAGTCTAGTTCTAAAAAAAAATTAACTCTGTAAAGCAACTCTTTTATTCCCAGTTTTGTTCCATTTTCTAATATCCTAAAAATTGATTGAAGGTTTGGGGTTAATTTTGCACATTTATTCCAATAGTGATTACTGGTTCAGAAGTACTGCCTGCTTGGGCATGTTTTTATTTGGTACAGCATCTTTCTTCCTGGGTGTGCAAATTACTATGAAAATACATTGTAGACATTCTAACTTAAAATCCTTAACTGTGAAAAAAAGACATGGCAATTTCTGATGAGCTACACTACTTGGAAGTCTACCTGACAGATGAATTTGCCAAAGGCAGGAAAGTGGCAGACCTTTATGAACTAGTACAGTACGCTGGAAATATCATTCCAAGGCTGTAAGTGTGTGTATGTTGGGGTCTGGCTTTGTTTGCTTTTTCTTTTTTAAACTGGTGAACAGCTGTCCCGCTCTGGGTTCAGACAGTGACTGACTCCTCAATCAGTTTACAATGGTCAATAGTATTTCTGCCTATCTTAAGAGTGGATTACTGTGAAACTTGTGAGATTAGGCCAAGAGTGCAGGTGCAGAAGGTCAGTTCTTCCTGTCAGTGTGTTAATTTTGCACATGACCAAGATGAAAGTACTTTAATCTTGGAATGAAGTTGGCTTTTGGGTAAAGAACTGGTCAGTGGAAGATCAACCAAGTACCACGCACTGATCAGGGAGATTGACTATGCATTTATTAACTGCTTCTGTTACCTGAGGGTCTAGATCTTAGCTTCTCCCACACAGTAGTTGCTTCTTAACCTTCTGCCTTTTTAGAGAATGAGAAGTGTGAGAAGGAAGCTGAAAGTCTGTGACTTCGCTCTTAGAATCTTTGTGTTTCTGAATATTTTTTTCGGCAAAGTGATAGCACACCAGAAGTGATACTGAAGGCCTGGAGGGCTTATCTGTAAATATGTGACCCTTGGGCTGCAGTACATCTTTGACATAGTCAGATTTAGGTTTTGCTTGGTACTGAAGTTTTTCGTTCCTGACCTTATGTTTGTGCTAGGAAGAGGCTCTGGACACACTAGGCTGCATCTTCATGCAATTTCTAGAGTTTGGCTGATGGCTACCACAATGTCTTTCCCCCTGTATGTAACCATCAGAGTTGTCTTCCTGCCTGCTTGTAGACTCTGGTTCTCTCTGATGAAGCTTGTGGTGCTTTCATGGAGGTCCTGTGCATGAGGCAGAGGAACATGCAGGGAGGGGTGAGGCCTCTAAACCAAACACCTGTAGGTTCTGAGTATTGTAGTTTTTTCCTTCTAAGCTGAAGGAGAGTCCAAATATACTGGAGCACCAGTCTTCTGCTTCTCACATATTCCTGCTGCCTGTTACCTGATGCAGAGGTTCTGAGGGAATGAGCACAAAGCGAGTAGTTCCTATCCTGCTAGACTGCAGTGTGAAGGAGGCTTAACTACTTCCCCATCATAGGTTACTTATCTATATGTGCCAGAGCTGTTTTCCAGCTTGGTGGGATGCTGGAAGTATAAATGAGCTAGTCTGAGAACATTCAGATCTTTGTGAGCATTTACACATTCAGTGTATCAAACATTGTAATGAGGTCTAGTGGCTGTTCAGACTTGCTGTGCCCTGTAGCAGAGGAGAATAGGAGTTGAAAGCTGACTGAATATCCAAAACTATGGGACCTAGGTGATAATTTTATTGCTTTTTTTTGTGCTTTGGTAATCCTGCCATAATGGACAAAAGGAACTGTTGCCTTTAAGTGTGAAGTTGTTATTTAATGATTTATTGTTTGACTCTGTGCCTTTTGCAGGTATCTGCTGATAACAGTAGGTGTTGTCTATGTCAAGTCATTTCCACAGTCCAGGAAAGATATTTTGAAAGACCTGGTGGAGATGTGCCGTGGAGTGCAGCATCCTCTTAGAGGCCTCTTTCTTAGGAACTATCTCCTGCAGTGTACCAGGAATATCTTACCAGATGAAGGCGAGCAAGCAGAGTAAGAAGGATGGGCTTGATAAAATTACTGTTAATATAACTTATTTAAATTTTCTGTGTGACTGACTTCAGATATGGGAGAAGTAGATATGCTAGAACTCCATAGACTTGACAGGTGTTTTGTCCATTAAGAATTCCCTTCCAGCACTAAAGTTTGTCACAAATGAGGATATGAACCTTTCTTATGAATCCAGAAATCCCACCCCACACTTCCCCACCCTCTAACCTTCTTAAAACTTGTATGTTCACCAGTGGCTGGAAGGATGAATACCTCTGACAAGCTTTTCTGTTCTTAACCTCTTACCAATTGCAGTGAAGAAACCACTGGAGACATCAGTGACTCGATGGATTTTGTGCTGCTGAACTTTGCTGAGATGAACAAACTCTGGGTGCGAATGCAGCACCAGGGCCACAGTCGGGACAGAGAGAAAAGGGAGCGTGAGAGGCAGGAGCTGAGGATCCTCGTGGGAACAAACCTGGTTCGCCTCAGTCAGCTGGAAGGGGTTAATGTGGAGCGATACAAGCAGGTGGGATGTCTGTCCATCCTTTCTGACTTCTGCCAACGTTTTCCAAACTAAACTAGTTTGGACTTCCAGATGAGCAGCTGGAAGTGTTACAGCTTTGCTAAAAGTTCAGTAATCCCAGTGCTTCTCAAACTCTTCACCTGAGGAAAAGTTGAGCAGCTGGAAGTGTTACAGCTTTGCTAAAAGTTCAGTAATCCCAGTGCTTCTCAAACTCTTCACCTGAGGAAAAGTTGAGCAGCTGGAAGTGTTACAGCTTTGCTAAAAGTTCAGTAATCCCAGTGCTTCTCAAACTCTTCACCTGAGGAAAAGTTCTGAATACTGTATACAGTGTGTTTTCAGGCCAAGGACTTGATTCATGTGTTCTCCTGTAAGTCTGTCTGTAACAGTGACAAATTCTGAAAGTTTCCTTCCCAATTCCTATTTTCCTTGCAGAATAATGGGTTGGTCGAAGGGATATGTACACATCCAGTGTTCTGGGATAGACTTCACAAGTTGTGAGGCTGTCTTTCCCAAAGCATTCAAGAGAACTGTTATTGTGTGAAATGACAGTGAAGGAAATTTATTATTTAAAAGTCTGTCCTGTGTAAGTTCTACGGTACAGCTGCTGAAAACAGCTTTGAGTGGTGCTGCTGAGACCCTGAGTTTGTGCCAGCAATGTCAGTAGCACTGACTTATGAAATCAAAGCTTGCATAATGCATGAAAGGGACAGACTTCTGAGATCAGTAGATTTTTTTTTTTTCTCTGAAGGATGGGACTGCAGAAAAATGGGACTTTTTATCAGAAAGCCTTTATGTAGAGAATCAGCTGAGAACATTTAGAAATTCTGCTCTGCTTGGATTAAATGCATGTGTGAATATAAACTTAGAAGGTAATTGTAAAATCACTGCAAGACTTTTTTCCCCCATTCCAGATTGTTCTGCCTGGAATACTGGAGCAAGTTGTGAACTGTAGAGATGCTTTAGCTCAGGAGTACCTCATGGAGTGCATCATACAGGTGAGCTGCTTAAGTTCAATTGCAGTGATGGGACACAGGGACACTTCTATACATTTAGTCAGATTCAGGCAGCTTTCACATCTTCCTCAGGGACTGGAAAACTTCATCACTGGGACTTTTACACAGTGGCTTGTCCTATATTTTTTACCAGATGGGCAGAGTGGAGATGGATCCATTTTATGCTCCTTCTGTTGCAGTAGCTTGTAAGCATCTGAGCAGCAGTGCCTGTGTTGTGAGTTGTATTAGATAGGTGGGCCCTCAAGTTACCCGTTAGTCTTGTGTCTCTTGCTTCATGCATTTACCCAGTCAAGGTCAGCTTCGTAGGCCAGAGTGTATTTACTATGTGGCTGTCTGCTTTAGAATTATTCTGTTGCATTTTACTTCTGTGTAACAATGGGCAAATTCAGTTTATAACTTGATGACTATTGATCTAAAACTTCAGGTTTTCCCAGATGAATTTCACCTCCAAACCCTGAACCCATTTCTCAGAGCCTGTGCTGAGCTGCACCAAAATGTGAATGTGAAAAATATAATTATTGCTTTAATTGACAGGTGAGTGACCAAGGGGGTGGAAGTTGGCTCAAAATTAAGTTTGTGTTGTTCACAAGCAGATGATAATTCTTCTATCGTTTGAATATGTTTGATTTCTGATATCACTTCACTGTTTCCATGTCTTTCTATCAGCTCTAATTAAAGCTGTGAAGATTATTTCTGTAGCTTCTACTTTCTGGACTCTGCTTTTACAGCTTCCAATGAGACCTGCTTTATGGAGTGATGAAAACTTGTAAACAGATTAAGCCAGGAAACAGCCCATTTAATATTGAGCAGTTTCATGCCTCTGAACTGAAGTGACAGCAGTGCCCTGCTTTGCCAGCTGTATCACTCATAGGTACCTCTTGAACACTTGAAGATCCTAATGGCTAAATCATGTATCAGGGATACTTTACCTTGCAGATTTGATCAGAGATCATAACAGTGCTTGTTCAGAGAAGAGCTGGTAGGAAATGGAACTACCTTCTTAATTCTTAGCTTGCCACTAGCATCTTGACTGTTCTCCCAAAAGTATGTTTTTGCTGTGGAGGAACTGCTTAAAACTGCTTGCACTGAGGTCAGATTTGGGGGAGAAATCATAGAGTCCTTTAGGTTGGAAAAAACCATTAAGGTCAAACAAGTTTTAATTTGTATCCTGAAAGGAAACACAGATTTTCAGTGAGTACCTGCACTTTCTTACTGCAGAAAGGAAGTGCACTTGTATGGCTTGTCTCAGCCTCAAGAAAAGCCTTGTCCTTTGCCTTTGCACACAAATGTGTACCTTCATACATCTGGTCCATGTCCCGATGTATGGGCTTCAGTCACCCTGGGGACCTTGGGTCGCCTGGCACTCAGCATTGGGTAGGATTACTGTATCATCGCTAGTGCCTGGAGAGGACTTGTATGTATTGGGCGTGACTGGTATAACTCAGGATCTTGAATTTTTTACTTACCTAGTCTGTAGTTTGTTTTCTCCAGGTTATGTCAGATTTATTTGTTCAAGACTTGGTTTTTATTGGAATATCTTTCAGTATTTGTGCGTTTGTCAGAGACACTGTGCTGCCTTCATACTTCCTATAGAGATGTTCCCAGGAGTTCATGGTTTCCCACACTTCGATGCTGTGGCTCAGATTTTTCATAATTTTGTTAACTTTAAAAAAAACTCCAAAACTGTAAACCCCAAACACCACAAAACCCCCAAGTCCCAAGAAATGTTGCCTGTAACTGATTTTTGAGATTCTCTTGATTACTTTTAGAAGAGGTCACAGGATCTTTTGCTAGGCTCTTACATTACAGTGTCATTCTTGTGAGAAGGCTTTCCTTGTGTAGCTTTTGCTGTCATGTTAAACTTTGGTATTACCTTCACAGTAAGTTTTTTGTGTTCTTACTGTTACAAACACCAGTAAGTGACTGACCAGCAGTGCCCTCTGTCCTCCCAGACATGCCACTGCTGTGGTTTGTTGGGCCCCTGAAGGCTTCCAGAGCCCTCTCTTTGGGCTGTGTAGGACAAGGACAGAAAGGTGGCAGCATGATGATGTTTGTAGTATGGCAGCTTGAGATTTTGACTGTGATGTATCTGCAAGTATTGGAGCAAATGATTGACTCTGTCCTTGGAATCCATGCATCTAGGGAGGATGTTGCTCTTGTGTTTGTGTTGGAGCTGGTAGCAGCAATGGCCAGGAGCTCAGCATTGTGTAGTTAAGATGTGAAGCTACCCTGTATAGGTTGTGCCTCTTGGCATTTCTCATCTTTGTTTCAGCTGGCATTGGGTAATTGAATCTGAACATCAGTGACTGCTGAAGAAGCTTGTGAAAACTTATTCCTGTGGGGCTTTCCTGCTAAAGGAATCTCTGCAAATAGTCTTGCTGCTTTGGGATCTTTGTTGCCTTACTAAACCATTCGTGGCTTTTAATTATGCTGCCATCTGCCTGCAGCTTGTTCATACCTTGTAGCATTGCTGGCTTTACACTGAGCTGTTGCCAAGGAAAGCTGCCTTGTGCCTCTGAGAAAAGGCAGTGATTGTTCCTGGCTTTAGAAAGTCTTCTTCTTACCACCCTAATCAAATATAAGAATAGTTCAATGTCTTATTTTTCTTGGCAGTGAAGTTTTTTGGCACCCTGGGCTTTTCTTATCTGTCTCTTTATTTCAGACCCAGAGTTCATTCAGAATCAAAATTTAGAAACCCTGTAGAAAGAATTGTAAACATTTTAATGTGATGCCTTTTCCTAAATATTTTTGTACCTCTTTCTCTAATTCAGAGTAGAATAATCTCAATAATTAGAAAGTCAAGATAGCAGTGCTGAGCTTCTTAAGCTGCAGCTTAGGTAAGGTGCTAGTGTTCTGATAGTGATGCTTTCTATCTTGTATCTCAGTTATGTAGAAATGGTGGTTGGCATGACTTTCCCCCTTACAGATAGAAATACCTCTCACCATCTCCTGAATGCTTGCTGGATAGCAAATTCTTGCCCCCCGCCCCACCCAAAAAAGTATTCTTCACTTCTTCATTCTTCTCAAGTTCGCTTTGTATGTTCTCTGTGAATAGTGTAAGTTCCAAACATGTCAGTCTGTCTTTAGAGACAAAGAATAGTTAAGTCAGAGTATTTCTTCTGTGTGGGTTTTTTTCCTGGAGGCTGTTTTGTAGAGAATGCTGTTGGGTGGCTAATTTCAGTAATATCACTGAATGAATAAATGCAGGATATTTGCTCTTCCATCAGCCTACTCTATACCTCTTTATCTGCTGGAAAAAACAGAGCACTTGCTTCTAGCTGAAGAACATCAATTACGAAATGTCCTTCCTGTTCCTTCTTCACCTTGCCTTTTCTGTCAGCACTCTTTTCCAGGACTGATAGTTACCAGGCTCAATTTCTCATAAGGCTTCTGACTTCCATTAATTTCCTTTTTGCTTGTAATAGAGCTTCCAAATATACCTAAAGGACTTGCTTTTTCTCCCAGTTCCTCTTTCTGGTCTGTATTTGAGGAGTGGAAAAGCTATCCTGACCAAACTGCTTTCCTTGCTCTGTCACCAGGTTAGCTTTATTTGCACATCGTGAAGATGGACCTGGTATCCCAGCAGATATCAAACTATTTGACATCTTTTCACAGCAGGTTGCAACTGTTATACAGGTATGTTGGGTATCCCTGCATGCAGTTTTGGGGTGTTTTTTTGCAAGCAGTTTTGGGGGTGTTTTTTTGCAAAGGTCTGTGCTGTAGTATCAACTTTGTGCTGTCTTAAATTTCAGTCTCGGCAGGATATGCCCTCAGAGGATGTGGTGTCTTTGCAAGTTTCTCTCATTAACCTGGCTATGAAATGCTACCCAGATCGAGTGGACTATGTTGACAAGGTGTTGGAGACTACTGTGGAAATATTCAACAAACTTAATCTGGAACAGTAAGTGTCTGTTGCCTTTTCTTTGGCATGGCAATTAATACCCTAACATCAGGCCTTCTGCATTTCACCATGTTTGGTAAGATAGCAGAGCCATGCTCTGGATGTGTAAGGTCACTGCTTTTGGACCAAGCTGCAGCAGTCCTGATAAACTCCTGACTAACCAGGACTTGCTCCCTGTGCGTAAGCTGTGCTGTACAGCCACACAATGTGTGTGCTAAGCTGGGTGCAGGCATTATGTACGCATCCCTTCTAGCACTCTAGAGTTCTGCTATTGCTGCATTTGCAGCCACAGTCTCTGCTTCTGCTGGCAGCAACTTAAAACATGCATTTGTCACTGTATGTCCCAAAGAGCAAGATGTGACTTGTTTTGATACTCGTTTCCTTTCTCCCTAGCAGCGAGTTGCTTAGTTGTTGTTGTATACCTCAGAACTGATATTCTGAAGCAGACTTTAAACCTGTCTACGTGTGTGAACTATTGATTAATTGTGGTTTTTTGCATATATTTTCTTTCAGTATTGCAACAAGCAGTGCTGTTTCAAAGGAGCTGACTAGACTTTTGAAAATCCCTGTTGATACTTACAACAACATCCTGACAGTTCTGAAACTAAAACATTTTCACCCGCTCTTTGAGTACTTCGATTACGAGTCCAGGAAGAGCATGAGTTGTTACGTGCTTAGCAATGTATTGGATTATAACACAGAAATTGTGTCCCAAGAACAGGTATGATATAAGTTAACTTGAAATTCTAAGTATTTAAATGACTGTTCAAAGACCTGAAAACACCCACTAAGTGACTTCATGCAGGGCATGCTTTGTTTCCTAGCCTGCATGCCCCTGCCTCTCCTGGCATAGGCTTTATCCCACTTGGTAATGCTTCGTCCCGTGTTCCTAAATGTCTTTGCACATCTTACCTAACCTCATCCTAGAGGCTACTTCTGATTTACCACACCTCAGCCTAGACAGTAATCTGTTAGGTGTGAACAAAGACCCTGAATCCCTTTAAAACTGGGTCTATTACCTAAAGAAGGCTGCATAGCCTTTGGAATCTGAATTTCCTCTGCACTGCTGTGCTGCCCTTTCCCACTTGTGCGAAGAGGGACCCTTCCTCAGGGTATAAGGCACATATGTCTAAAGTGGCTGTGAAGATGTTCCCAATTGCTGTCAGTTGATGCTTACGGACTACTGTAATTTAAACAGAACTTATATTGCCTTTAACAGGTTGATGCTATCATGAATTTGGTATCCACGCTGATCCAGGATCAACCAGATCAGCCTGCTGAAGATCCTGACCCTGAGGACTTTGCTGATGAGCAGAGTCTTGTGGGAAGATTTATTCATCTCCTGCGTTCTGATGACCCTGACCAACAGTACCTGGTTGGTGACTGGTGCTTCTCATTGTCTGTGCTCTCTGAACTGTCACAATTCTTGCATTATTGACTATACAAGACTTGAGTGAAGCTGGGAGCTGGGGTGTTGCTGCTTTGGCACTATAAACTCAATAGAGAACATTATGTACGACACCTCTAATGGTAGGCTGATATGTTGCTTAAGTCCTCACCTGCTTTTTCTAAATAAATATTTGTTGATCTAAAGTTTTCATCCCATGAGGTGGCAACTATCTGTATTAGTTTGTGGAACTTTTAATGTTCTGGCAACTTCATAAAACCCTCTATTGAAAACACAGCAAGTGCTATTTGGAGTACTGTGCTATTTGTGTATTTTGATACCAAGAGAATGCAAAAAACCTCAAAAAATACAGCTTAGTATGTTTGGCCTCAGGGATTTTAATTTCTGTAAGGATGGGGTCTTCATACAGCATGTAATGTCCTGCTGCTTGGTTCCCAATGCTTTTCCTCTCTGATTAGTCCATCTGTACCAGTACATTTGACATGTCCTTGAAACTTGTGCATTCTGGTACTTGTAATGGCTTGAGTTGGCCTGTGGCAGCTTTAGGTAGTTCTCTGTTGTTAATCTGCTATATCTGGTGTTAGTTATTTTCAGGTTTAAACGACCTCCCTGTCTTGAGAGGTGTGTTAGGGTAGAGGGCTGGGCACATTCTGTCTCTGCCAAATCCAGTGGAGAAGCTGGCAGGAGCTGTGCTGAAGTTGGATGCTGCTGCAAATGGCACAGGTAGTTAGCTCAAGTCAGTCAGGCCTGCTTAGGGACTGCTGTGAAGTTACAGTTTGTGCCTGAAATAAAATGACTGACTCTGTCTTGAAGTTGCAGCAGCATCACACTGTATAAAGAGTGAGAATAGAGCAAGAGAATAAAGTGCAAGCTGTGAATAACACAACTAGCATTGATTTAGCTTGGCTTTAAGGTGCGGTATAAAAAAGTCTCGCTTGAAGTGTAATAAAACCTGTGTAATGGGGAGAAGCATAGCTTCACAGGAATTGGAGACAGTTGTGTTTCAGGACCTTCTGGTCACTGGCTGCATTGTTCCTGAGTATTGCTGGAGTAAAGCAGGAAGGTTTTTTTGGTGGGTTTTTTTTTTCTTACAGAGAGCAAAGCTTCCCTCAAAGGAATGCTGGCACCAAGGAAATTGATGTTTCTACCCCAAAAGACTTTACATAGCTAGAGATGTTGAAGCTGTTTCTGCAAAAATTCTGAATGTCAGTCTGTCTTTCTCATCTAGCAGTGCTTTGCTTTAATCAGGCTGACCACCTTTAAATGCCACCAAAGGACTTGTCACGTTATCTTTTGGGTACAATTCTGTGAGCTACGTTAACACGTTTTAGTAAAAATGCTTAATAGCTCGCTCAGCATCACAAATGCTTGCACCAAATTTTTCTATAATAGAGCAGCAGCAGGAAAAAATCCAAGGCTATGGGATTTTCACAGTATCTCACTTTAAATTATGCATTCTGTATGGAAGAGATATGAAATGCAAATTCAAACACCCTAGTCCAAGTGTATTTGCTAGAGTGGCTAACGCAGCGTATAATGGGTGATTACAGACTTCTGTAGATTCAGGTTATTTACATGAATTCTGCATCTAATCAGAAAATATGTGTAGGGTCGGGCACTGAGCTTCACTTGAGTGTTTGTTTTTGTGAAGAACTCTCTGAGCTCACAGTGCTTCTGTTCTAGATCCTCAACACTGCCCGGAAGCACTTTGGGGCAGGAGGGAACCAGCGCATTCGTTTCACACTGCCGCCCTTGGTTTTTGCTGCCTACCAGCTCGCTTTTCGCTACAAAGAGAACTCCAAAGTGGTAAGTTCAGCTCTAGCTTGCTTGGCTTTATTTTCTTAAAAATGCATTTTGTCTGGCTACATAAGTATGCTCAGACTTGCTATAGAAGGCTAGTTTTGGTTTTGGGTTTTTTTTGTTAAGGCAGATTTTTGCTTGAGGTTTGAATGCTTTCTAGTTTAATGAAGATTTTTATCAAGTCATAGTAAATTACTTTAGCACTTGAGAAGTGATGAAGCAGAAAACGGCTAGTTTTATTTATTCATTGAGGTGGCTGATTAAATGCCTTTACTGGAGACCAGAACTGATGGCATGAAACTGATTTAAATCTGGATATTGAAATTCATCAATTTCTAAATGGTAGCTATGCTATTTTAATGTTTCTAAAGCTACAAAAGAAAAGCACTTATTTTAACTTATACAGTAGTTGTAAAAGTGTATATTAAAATAATGACTGATCCATTTTGGCTCTTTAATGCTTTCTGATTGAGATAGTTACCTTAAATATGTATTTCCTTTATTGTGGGGAAATAAGTTTAAATGCTGTTTGTTAAAATACTCTTCAAAATGAAGGTTTAAAAATTGTTTTCCACTTCTGATTGCTCTGAACTCAACAGAATTTTTCTCCCCTTGGCTAACTAGGCTTTTGCTTAGTTATGTGCTAAGCATAGCTGTCCTAACTGCAATTCAGTGTAGGCTTCTGAGGAAGGCTCCTATGAGCTGGTAGGAGAAATGGATGTGAAATTTGTGTAAGTGAAAGAAATACTTTGTGCAGACCCACTGAAGCCAACACTGTATTGCTGGGGCACTGGAGTGGCATCAGAGGGCAACAGTTAACAGATCTTAGTACAATTCAGATTCCCTTTTCCTTGTAGCAATACTCTTGTTCAAGCTCACTCTTGTTTTTCTTGTCTAGGATGACAAATGGGAAAAGAAGTGCCAGAAGATCTTCTCGTTTGCTCATCAGACCATCAGTGCTCTGATCAAAGCAGAACTGGCAGAGCTGCCTCTCCGACTCTTCCTGCAGGGAGCACTGGCTGCGGGAGAGATTGGCTTTGAGAATCACGAAACTGTGGCCTATGAGTTCATGTCCCAGGTGAGTGTCCAACTGTTAGAGCTGGTGTCCTGTGCTGCCTTTAAGCTGACCTGGATAGGTTTGCTGAACACTGAACCATCCGGTGTGATTAAAGCACCTGAAGTGATGGACAGCCAATGCTACTAGGTAGAAACTCCTCATTTCATTCTTGCTTCCCAGGCTGCTGTGGAATTAAGCTCCATTGCTACTGATCTGAATACTCTGACAACATGTGGTATGTTGCGATGCTGCCTCCTGCTCGTGTAGTTGGCTCACTGGAGGAGTGTAGTTCTCTCAGCATAAAATGCTCCTTCACTGCTTCTGTCTCCAGCACCTGATATCCAGCTGGTGTTGCCCTGACCACAAGCACTCTTTGGAAGTTTTCTAAAATTTGCAGTGTTCACAACTGCTATGCTGGGCTTTGCCAATTAAAGTCCTTGTATTGAAACCTATTATAAACTACTCTGAAAATCTACTTGAACTTGTAACTTGGTCTTAAGCCTTACTTGTTGCAAAAACCTTCCCCTCCTATCAGATAAAAAACCAATGTATTCCATTTTATCTGTTGTAAGCTTTGTCCTAATCTTTCCTCTAATACTGCTACTAAATGCATGTTTTTAAACAGATTTGCTGATTAGCTCAGTGTTCTCACTGTGTTGTATCAGGTGCTGTTGTAGCACGGTTCTGATGATGAGAGCAGCATGGCAATTATGTACTTTCCATTAGAGATACAGTTCAAGATTTGTCTGTTCTCTGAAGTTTCTTCATCCATGTAGCAGCACTGCAAGTGCTTTTCTTACCTACTCTGTCATCACTGACCTGCCATCAACTTCTGCTCTGCTGTTTTGTGTGTTTCAAAGAACCAAATCTTCTTCAAGGACTATTTGTGCTGTTGAAGTTCTGTGTTTGAAAAGGTGCTTGAAATGAGGAAAAATCCAATCTTCAAATTATATGTGGGGGTCACACTCGTTTGCTATGACCACTTGAATACTATTTCTTGTAAGACTTATTTCTGGTCTGTGGATTAACTTGATTTTGACACTCTAAATGAAAGGTCTTTTTTCCTGCCTGAAGCTTTTAACAAATGTAAAACGGGACGGTTTTCTGCTGTGTCAGTAGCAGGTGTGATTTTTGTTTTTCTGATGTGTTCTGATTGAGTCTTGCTCTCTCCCTTGTCTAGGCCTTCTCTCTATATGAAGATGAAATCAGTGACTCAAAAGCACAGCTGGCTGCAATCACCTTGATAATTGGGACATTTGAGAGGATGAAGTGCTTCAGTGAGGAGAACCACGAGCCTTTGAGGACTCAGTGTGCGCTGGCAGCCTCCAAACTCCTGAAGAAGCCAGACCAGTGCCGAGCTGTGAGCACTTGTGCCCATCTGTTCTGGTCTGGCCGAAACACTGACAAGAATGGAGAGGAGGTAAAAACAAAGTGACAACAGTGGAACGCATCCTGCCTCAGTAACAGTTCTGCCTTTCTTCCTCAGACACTTCTAAAGTAGATAGATTGGTGAAGTAGATTTGCTTGGAATTTATTCTAATGCATGAAACTTCTAAAACTCACTGCAGTGTAAACTGCATAAATAAAAAAATGGAGAAAACTCTAATTTAAGGGTGGAAGTACCAGGCAAGCTTTTGAATGTCAACTAGTTAAAGACTAGTTGACTGGGCTGCACTTTGCTTGTATTTATTATATGAGCTCAGTTTGCATGTGAACTACTAAACTTCTGAATTAAATATACAAGTTGTTGAACTAAAGGTTAAAAAATCCTGTGTGTTTTTCAGGGCTTGTCACATAAGCTGTTGTCATTTTAAAGAGCAGCATTTGAAACATATTTTTCAAAGTATGCGTAATAGCACATGTTACAAAATTGAGTTAATTGATCTCATAATTGAAGGCTTTCAACAACTGTTCATGTCACTATGTGATTTAACAAAATCTAATATTGGTGGCAGTCAGGCAGGGTGGACTTGAGTGACAGCTTGCTCTTTGCAGTTTGTGTAGTTTTGTGTTTCTGTGGCAGAGCCCCAGGAAATGCTCTGTGTGTGCCAAGGGAAGATATGCTGGAGCTCCTTAAGGTTCTTTTATTTCTTGTAACTCTGGGGTTCTTTCTTCTAGCTTCATGGAGGAAAAAGAGTGATGGAATGCCTAAAGAAGGCTCTGAAGATAGCAAATCAGTGCATGGACCCTTCTCTGCAAGTCCAGCTTTTCATAGAAATTCTGAATAGATATATCTATTTTTATGAAAAGGAAAATGAGGCGGTGAGTGGAAATCCATTCTCTGTTGCATCTTTTTTAAAGATCATTTCTTTAAACTCTTCATTCACACTTATACCACAAATTCTCTTCGGCTTGCCCTGTAGTCTCTCATGAGAGGCACAAGTTCTTGTGATAACAGAGAAGTCAATTCTTGATGTGCTAATAAAACTGTTGGATTAAACTTCACTCTTCTTACATGGGGGGGAAATGTTTGCAGTTTAGTTATGAACTTAAATATTGTGAGACTTACATACCTGAAATATTATTAGATTAAAACTTACTGGAACTTACGTGAGAAAGTAGTAAGATTCTAACTTTAGAGGTACCTAACTTAATGTGTATATAAGGGAAAGAAAATTCTTTATAGGTGTGCATGGTCACTGCTGACTATGCCAGGTTGGTGTAAGCTTTAATTTCACAAAACAGATATGACACTACATGTACTCATCTTAAATTGCGTGTGTATAATCTGAGATAGTTACCTGATCCATTTTCTGTCAGCAGATAGCTAGAAAAGTTACACAGTTTGAAAAACCTGCTTGGTCAAGTAGAGATCAGTGTCTCCTCTGATGTCACTGACTGAGAGCAGACATTAAAGAATACCCTGGAGTTCTGAGAGAATTCCTAAAGAAATTTGAGGGATTTGCTGACTTTCCAACAACTCAACTGACTTCTCACTATAGCAGTGCTCTAGTATAGGAGATGCTGTATCTGATGGAGATGAAAATAAAGCTTTGAATTTCAAAGCACTTGGCAGATGTAAAAATACTCTCTGGATACTCTGGTGGTCTGCAGTGCATTTTGTGCCATGGTGTTCTGTGTAGTGCTGAACTTCACTTCAGCCTGTGGGCAGCCATGACTTGTTCTCTCAGAATAACTTTAAATCTGATATTACCATCCTGACTTCTGTCAGAAACAATTATCTTACAGTGCATATACAGTCTGATTGTGTGTGCCATTTGTTTGAAGCTTTTAAAATTTGTATTGAATACACTGGAGAGAAATGCTGTTGTAGGAGTTACAAAGCTATCAGGCTAATGACAAGTTTTTCACATTTGCTGGGATGGGGGAATTTCTACAGAACTCTGAAATTGGAAGGGTCCTGTGAGGAACCAGAGGAGGCAGTTCCCAAGTTTGTCTGCATACAGTCTTACCTGCATTTTGAAGGAGTGTCCAAATACAAATAGCTTAAAGACAAGTCAGTTAAAACTAATGTCTATGCACTTGTTAGTGCAACACAGGTGGTGTTGATGACTTCTGTTTTATGTTCTGTAGGTGACAATTCAGGTTTTGAATCAGCTTATACAGAAGATCAGAGAAGATCTCCCAAACCTTGAGTCTACTGAAGAAACAGAACAAATTAACAAACACTTTCACAACACACTGGAGCACTTGCGTCTGAGGAGGGAATCACCAGAATCTGAGGGGCCAATTTATGAAGGTCTTGTTCTTTAGAAAGACACTCACTGTACCTGTTTTCCTTTACATACCATATGTTTTTTTTAAGATAGGTTCCTAGGTTGTGCCTTTCAGAAATGTCAAGTTAAGTTAACATTCATGTGTTCAGTCTGGCACTTCAAACACTTGTGTTGAGTACTCTAACAAATTTGAAAGGTTGGACCAGCAACTACAGGTTTCATCAGTTAGCATGGCTGAGACTTTCTCTGAAATCCACGTGACATGGTAGGGCTCTTCAGTTCTGATTTCTCTTCTGTCTGTTCACTGTTGCTTCTGTAGCACTAGAGCTCTAAACTGGCAGTGACTGTCAGCTGAAACTGTGTCTGATCCTTACAGAGCATCAGATTTTTGGGATTACTGTATGTCAAATTCTGCTTGTGCTTTTCTTTTAATGCAAGTTAAGACTAAGTGTAATATTTTTCCCTAAAACTAGAATATATTAATGCATGTTTGGAGAGTTTTAAAGTACCATGTTCAAAAACAGAAGTTATATTTTGCATATTAAGGCTCTGTGACATTCAGTGAGGGCCAGTACTGTGCACAGGGCGTATTTATCAAGATAATTTTGTTCCAAATAGTATAAAAAAATAGAGAAATTGCAATCTATATAGATATGTATAACCTTCATTACTGTAAATTTAGGGGAAAATACATTACACAAGTTTATTCAGTATCATGATTTTGCACCAGTGAAACAATAAAGTTGCTATTAACACCTGTTGTTTCATGTCTCTTCAGAGCCTGCTGTTGAACCCAAAGCTAATGTTGAACCTTTTGATGAAAGCAAAAGAACTTTTGTTTTGTAGGGACAGAAAATCAAGGCACAGTTAACCTGGCTGAGCTGGGCGGCCGCTGGCATTTCTAATGTAGGAGTTTGTGATACAAACCCAGTGCTTCTCCACATGATGCTGAGATGATGTGTGCTCTCATTTCAGAATGCTTTCATGACATATCTGGAGTGAGGAAGAATCCTACTGGATTCTGTGCCAGAGAGTTGAGTGCCAATGAAATGACAATGCTGTAGGAAACTTGAGCAGTAGAGGATGGCCAGTGGCAGCTCCTGTGAAACTGGTCCAGTCCATGGGTTAATGCCAGTTGCTGGAAGTTTTGACCTGTCTGGTTTGCCTTTACTGAACGTGGTGTTCTAAAGATAACTGATTGAACTGCATTACTCCTTGAGTGACCACTGTTTTCTGAAAATGTGCCCTGGCTTGATTGGATAGTAAGTGAGACTTTGGTGGGACTGTTAAGTAATTTAGTGCTATCTGTTTTCTGAAAAAGGCAAATACAATCCTAGGAAACAATTGCAGAGTAGACAACAATTCGATCATTAATATACTGATGAATAAGTCTGGCTTGGAGGGGAGGAGGAATGAATGGGGAGATAATTTAAAGGCTTTACTTCCCCAGGGATATAATTAATGCTAATTCAAAAACCTTAACGTTGCTCTGTATCTGTTGATGCTGTTCCTTATAGAACTGTTAGGCTGTTTTGTTACAGCATATCGATAGCAGAATGTGTTGATGATGTTCATGTGGATGCACTCATAGTGTAGGGATCTGCCCTCCTAGTTTCAGTATTTGCTAACCATGTTTGTTTAGTCCTCAGTGTCAGTCCTTGTAACTTAGGAAGTGTTTTTGAAGTAACAGTTTTGGAGTTTCAACTGCAGTCACCCAAATGTTGTAGACTGGTGCTTTTTCCCCCCCTCTCCCACTTGTTAGGGCTACACAGTTACGACTCTTCCACAGCTCTTAATTACTTTTATTGAAAGTTTACAAAGTAAATAATTTCAAAATACTGCCTGTAAACTTTAAGATCAGTTGTATTACCATGCATTTTGACTGTGGCAATGGACAACTAGAGCTGTTCAGTAGCTATCACTTGTCAGCAAAGGAAAGCATCTGTTAGGTTATGTAGTAAATGCTAGTGATGGTGGAACAAACTTGTATCATTAGTGATGCTCAGTGTGACACCTTGTGGGACAAATCTACTCCAAACTCAGGATCAGTTGTGTGAGCTGCTCCTGGAGATAGCACAATGGCAGAAACACTCTTGGGCAGTAGCAAGGCTGTAAATGGTAACAGACTTTGAGTCATGCAGTCATGATGCATAATCTGGGAAATAGCTAAACGCTTCAAGTGATACTTTCTTGACCACTAATGACTTGATGGATGGAAAGATTCAATGGGTGGGGTAGGGGAAAACAACACTTTTTTTTTAAATCTAGCCAGAAGTAGTAAAGGTCCAACTGTAAATGTTTTAAAAATTACTGGAAGTTTACCTAAAGCTCTGTCATGGATCTCACAGACTACTTAGGCTTACTCTGTCTGTACAGCAAAACAGAGTAATACCCTCAGCCCTGTAAGGAGTGGAGTTTTGACTTCAGTAGATTCGTGCCCATGCAGGATCCTGGTGGGGGGCAGGAAGTCACTGCTGAGGGAGGGAACACCTAGTGAAACTCTTGCACTGGATAAGTTACCAATTCTTGTATCTCCTATTACAAAGCTCAAAACCCTTTTATACTTCTGTTCCTGGACTTTTTTCTACTAAATATTCCACTGTCTTCTATCTCCATCACCTTTTCCACTCAAATCAGTGCTCCTTTACCTGCTACAGTTGCTTAGGTTCTCTGGTAACATCACTGTTGTGCTGCCTCCTGTTCCTGTATTTACTTTTTTTCATTGGTCATGTCTTGTCTGGCTTGTCACTAAGTAGGGGGGAAAAGCTTCCTGGACTTAACAACTGAGACCCTTGGTGTCTTAGAGTGGGTTTGGGATAAGATGTAACAGATCCGAGATTAGTGCTTTATGAAATCCCAGTAATATTTACAGTTATTAAAAGTGACAGAGCCTGAACTCTAATTATTAGCCATGACAGTTATGTTTTGTTTTCAGCACTTCAACACTAGTGCACCATTACCAGAAAATACACTGTTGGTGTAATTTCCCAAAGAGCTTTGAAAAATGACCTTTCTTTTAATTGCTGTGACTTTTCCAGCTATGTGGATGATTGTATTTTTACATATTCATAAATATCTACATTTGTGCCTACTTACCAGTATTCTGTAAATATTTGCAGGTATTGCAGTACTTGCTTTTTGGTGCTCCCACCAAATACAAGATTTACTAATTTTCAGCCTTCCTACTTTTCACATCAAAACGTCAGGATGAATTTTGGCCTTTCGTGGACACAAGAGTTTTAGGAAGGCTTTCCTAAAGCTCATGTGACACAGTGGGTAGAGAACAGGGTTAATGGCCGAGTTCACCCAGAGAAGCCAGAATGAGATCTCATAGAGGGAATAGTGCACACAGTGCCCATGGCAGGCTGCCCTGATGATCATCAGGAGTGTGTATGGAGCCCAGCACACCCCAAACACACACACAATAACTGCTAAAGACTTTGCTACTCTTTTATCCCGGGAAAGTCTAAATCTGTTTGCCATAGTGTTAGCGATGTCCACTTTGCTGCTGGGGTGGCAAAGGCTTGCTGTTGCTTTGAAGAAGCCATTTGTGGGATGCCTGGTCTTTACATCCACCTGGAGGGGTGGAAGGTCATGACTGGCATTCAGGTTTGATGGCTGATTGCCAAGCTCAGCCGAGGCCTGAAGCCTTGGAGCCTTTCTTGGGGGAAGAAGGCTGCTTGCTCTCTTCTCATGTTTGTCTCTGTTAGCTGGCTTTACAAAAAATATAGCGTGTTCCCTTTTTTCCCCCTGGAAATTCATTTCACAGTCCTCTTGACCAAGTGAGAGGTTTTCATTTCTGAGCAATGTGCGTTTCCTGATGTTGAGGTAAATGCTTAAGTTAAAGTATGTAACAGTGATGAAAGGTGTAAAGAATTCAACAGTAGAGGCAATCATTAGGAAATACCAGTTGTAGAAGAATTCTGCATGACATTCTCCCTCAGGGAGGATGCTCTTTTGGGCAATGTGCTCCCAGCTGAGAATGGCTGGCCCATAGAGGAGAAAAGCAGCAATCCATACAGTCATCATCTTCAGTCCTGCGTTTCTGGTCATCCCTTGCTGAGCCCTGTAGCTGACCTGAGGGACAAAAGTCACGTACGTTACACGTATCTCAAACAGTTACATGGCTGCTTTGGAACATGGCCCTCTCAGTCACTTGTGAGGGTTGGTGAGAGACTGGTTTTGGGATGAGGGTTGTACCAAGCTTACTGGTGCCACAGAGAAGTTATTTCTGAAATATGCCTTCCAAGACGCCTTATCAAGGTGCATGGATAAGTTCAGAGAACGTGCATCAGATCTTAAAAGCTAGAAAACCAAGTCTCCTTCAAAGCAAATAACCACTGCTCTTCCTAGAATTGGTTGTCACCAGTTGCTTCATATTTAATTTGCATTAGCTGTGATACCTGTTTACAGAATGGTTGGAAAAGTGACCCTTTATTTGGAATTTTTAAATCATTTAAAATACATAAAAAAGGTTTGAATTCACAGAACATCATGCTAGTTCTTTTCTTTCTACTTTGTAGAGAGACTTTTCTTCTTAAAGTGAAAATCACACAAAAAATTTAATATATAACATCTTTTTCTGTTTGATACACTTAATTTCATTCTTTCGTGAAGTACTTGCAGAATTCCTATTTGCAGTTAAGCTGTATAGATGGACTTGTGGTCTGCAAAGTACTTTATGGAAGAATAACTGATTTCCATTATTTGGAAAGTAGAGAAGCTAAGGTGCAAAAATAGTAAGTGTGTCAGTAATACTGAGTCAGTAAGCCATATGAGCAACAGAATTCATCAGAACCTTAAAGTCAATATCATCTGCTTCTCTACTCTGATTCCCTGGAATATTTGTCCCTGGGGTACTGGACTCAAGCAGTGGCTTGGAATTCACCCTTCACGTCTCCACGGTGTTGCTGCACAGTGTTTGGAATATGAAATCCTCAGCCTGAAATTCTGTACAGGATTCATGTTCACTGCCCCCATCTGTGGGCCTTGATCTCCACAGCCAGTGCTGTTCTGGCAGAGGAACCACAGAGCTGAGGAAACCTGAGTGTGTCTGAATTGGGTCTGATTTTGGAGTCCTTAACAAAAATACAAATGATTTCAGGAGCAGTCTTGGAGGAAGTTACCATATTCATTGAGATGGAGAATAATTTGGAACTTCAGATATTCCTGTTCATATGTTCTCATACTGCCCTAACCCAACAGTCATTTTCTGTACTCTTGCTTGGGGAGGGATTTTTATATGAGGGATTAATTAGAAGTATTTTAAAGTGGATGATTTTTTTCATTTATTATGACCAGTTTCCATTTCTGTTTCTGAAACCATCTAGTTTATATATTTATACTATGTGCATAGTCATGAGAGATTGGTTTATGAAAGAAAAATTCATGGCTAATTCAGAACCTAGAAAATAAAGGAATTCTGAGTGTTGACTGTTTAAGAATTAATCTGTTCATTTCTCCCTCTTCAAAAAGAAGTTGATAAAACTGCTGAATTGATTCTGCAGCCTCTCTTTGTACTGTTTGTGATTCACAATAAGCAAGGAAACGAAATGAGCATTTTAAGAAAATGTGGGTGGAACATAACCAAGAAGTGTGTGTAGAAGTGTGAAACCTATTAACAGGTAAAATGTGTTATTTTGACATTATCCAAAAGACTTTGAGGATTATGGTCTAGGTGAAAATGAAGTGCAAAGTCTAATCTTCCTTTCTTAATAACTGGCATGCTCCAGGCATGGCTTGAGCTATTTCTGTGTCTCTTACACTGAAATAGCATTTGCATCCTGTAAAAGATGTTAATTTATAATCTGCCACTTTTGACCCCTACACAGCTGTACCCATGGAATCCCCCCTTTACTTTGATACCCACTGCACGGAGGTCTCTGCCTTGTGGCACAGCTGCCGTGGGCTATCAGCTGCCAACAGGGGCACGGCCGTGTCCTGAGGAGCAGCTCTGGTTCAGCTGGGTAATACTTTTAAATCTTATTCAAGATGCAACTGGGGAGGAAATAAGTACACCTTGTTCCCTCTGCAGACCCAGCCTGTGCCTGTTCCTAAAGCAGAGTACCACCTTCCACTGTAAAAGTGAGAAGGAAATGCATTTTCTGGCAAAGCCGATCACTCCCAGAACTATTTCCAGGACTGAGGGGAGCTGCCTCGATCGCCCCTGTCTCATGTGCTGTTTGAGAGAGGGTCAAGAGCGTTGAGAGCCGGGCGCCCTAAGCAAGCCACCCTGCCTGGAAGGGCAGCCGTGGAGCCCCTGCCGCCCCGCTGGCACCCGTTGCCCAGCCCTTACCGCTCTGGTGACACAGATGAACCTGTCGAAGCTGATGAGGACGATGTTGAAGACGGAGGCGGTGCACACCAGGTAGTCCACTACCAGCCACAGCTTACACAAGCCCCTGCCGAGCCTCCACTCGCCCGTCAGCACGTAGGGGATGTAGAGGGGGATGCAGAAGCCGCCTGCGGACAGAGCTCGGCGGTGACACGGGCGGAGCGCAGCCCCCTCCCCGCGGCGCCCCGGCACTCACCCACCAGCAGGTCGGCGACGGCCAGGTTCAAGAAGAAGAAGTTTCCCTGCGTGCGGAGGCTCCGGTCCACCACGAACGCCAGAATGACCAGGGCATTGCCCAGCACCGTGGCCAGCACCAGCAGCCCCATGAGCGCGGCCAGCAGCGCGGCGGTGCTGGCGGGGAAGGGCCCGCCCGCCGCACAGGCGCTGCCGGACAGGTTCAGCCACGGCCCGTCCCGGCCCATGGTGCCGGCGGAAAGCCCGCGGCGCTGTCCGGAGCGGGCTCTCGCCTGTAGCACCGCCCCGCCCCGCTCAGCCCCACCGGGCGGAGCGAGGGGCCGGCCGGTGCAGCCCTGCCCTGTTCTTCCCTGCGCTGCTCTGTCCAGCCCTGCCCTGTCCTGTCCAGCCCAGCCCAGCCCGCCCGCTGCTGCGCACGGCGCCGGTTCGGCAAAACTTCCCGGAGTGCGCTGGGGAGAGGCGACTGCGCCACCGAGCTCCCGCCCG
>VWZT01013108.1:942415-956304 GCA_013397055.1 Pachycephala philippinensis
CCGCGCGGCCGTTGGCGGCCCGGGCGGTTTGAAGCCGAGCGGGCGGAATGGCGGAGCCGCGGCCGCCGGGACCGCGGGGGGACGGCCGGGACTCGCCGACCGCCGGTGCGGGCGCAGGCGCCGGCCCGCGGGACCGCGCCGAGCAGGCCGAGAGAGGTACGGGTCGCGGGTGCCTGCGGGCAGAAAGGGCGCGGGCAGCCTGTGCTCCGCGCTCGGGCGGTGCCCGAGGGATGCCGCTGGATGGTGTGGAGGCGAGGGGCGGCCAGCTCAGGCTGTGCTGTCCGGGCTCCTCCGGCCGGGGTTCGGATCCGCCACGGGCCGCGCCCCGGGTAGGGTAACGCCCGCTTGGCTGAACGTCCCTCGTACCCGGCCGGCCCCGCAGCCGCCCCCCGCCTCGGGGCGTGGGCACCGGGCTGGAAACGAGGGAACGTACGTAGGGATGGCTCTGGAAATCAACACTAAAATGTGGTGGGTTTTTTTTCCTCTTAATTGCAAAGTTCTGGTGTGTTTCTCAGTGCCTACCACGGGAGCTGAAATGGGCGTCCAGGAACGTATATGGGTTTGAAACGCTTCACCAAGGATAATTTAAGACGTGCCGTAGAAAGCAGGTTAATGATAGACCTTGGGCTGAACAGGAGTTCTTTGGGAATAGAGGAGTGAGTGAGTGGTTGAATTTACAGTTTGTGGGGTTTGCTTTACTCCCGCTCCTCTTCCCAGAAGTGCGCCGGGAAGATGCCGAGAGTGACTGGAGTGCTGATTCCTGGAGTGACTATGGCAGTCGCGACAAACCAGGGACTACTTTGGGAAGGACTGTGCCAGACGGGAACGTGCTTTTTCCAGATATTTTTCACACCGATCATCTTTTGTTTTATGAGCGATTCAGAGCTTACCAGGATTACATCTTGGGTAAGTAATTTTTTCATGGGAAAATAAGGTGGTGTCAGTTTTCTTGTTGTGACTTTAAACGATCCAGTTTAAGTGGAGTCACTTGTATATTAAGCTGTGAGATGCTTTTAATAATGGGGGCTGGAAAAGATAACAGTGTCCTGTCATCACTTATGCTGTAATCTCACCTGCTCTAGAGGCAGGAGGCAGTAATTTTAATATAAGTAAATAAAATCTGAGTGATGGAAAGGCAGAGGTGTGTTAATAGTGGATTCTATGCCTTGTTTTAGCTAGTCTTCCTAGAATTTTTTTGTGTATTATAAACCTGTTGAGGATAAGGCATAGGTTATGCATTTAATACCATTGGCACTGAAACCTTAAGTGTCTGGAAGGTTGAGTCCTGGATGCCTTTCAGAGGAGCACAAACCAGATGCTCTACAGCTCTCTCAATACTAAGAAAACCAGCAAAAATGCTGATGGTTATCACGAGCAAAACAGAATGAAGTGCACCATGAGCGGTAGTAGAGAAACATTTCAGTTGTGTTGACTTTCATTTTCCAGTGATCTGGAGGACTTTTGTTCCATTCCTTGCATAAATGTACTGTCTTCAATTTCTTTTTAGCTGACTGCAAAGCTTCTGAGGTGAAGCAGTTCATATCTGAGTACCTGGGGAAGGTCCTTGAGCCCTCTGGCTGGCAGGCGATCTGGCGCACTGATGTGTTTGAGGTCCTTGTTGGGGTGAGTGGATCGCTGCTGCTCAAGCATTTGTCTCCAGTTAACATAATTTAACGCTGTAACAGAATTTCGGAGGTCTCTCAGTGTCTGGGTCATGCATCTCTGTTGCAAACCTTGGATGTTCAAAGTTGCAGTTCCATCACGAGGTTGAGGAGGGAGAAACTTTTTAGCCCCTTAGCTCTTCTGCCCAGATAATGACAAGAATGGCGTTCACTGGCCCAGATTAACTCATTGGATTGTTTGTATCCTGTGGGCACTTTGAAAAATGAGCCTCAAAGGAGTCCCGAAGAGCTGTGAGGTATTGATTTGTTTGAGTCTGAGGATATTGCTTTTGCCATTTTTTAAAAACAGCAAAACAGGAAGAAAAAAAAAAAAGAAAAAAAAAAGAGAGCAACTTACTGGCCTCGTTATGAGCATTGTGAGGGATTTGAACAAAGTTTTGGATATTGAAAAGGCTTTCCAGCGGTGTGGCTGTAAGAAGCTTAACTCTGGGTCATCGTTCAGCTGACAAGATGGCCTTGGCTGTCCTGTGCCATTTGTGTTGGTTTGTGTGGGTCACTTGGGACCCAGCACAGCCCAGACTGAGGCACATCACGTTCCCCTCCCTCAGCTGGATCTGCAGTTCTGAGGGGTCTGCAGAGCCGTTTGTTCCCACAGGTGGTTGGTGTGAATTTCTCCACTCTGAAGGCAGTTGTGCAGCTCAGTGAGCCGTTCCTGTGCGAGTCCCAGGATGGCAGCTTTACCCTGGAGTGCATGCAGGAGCTCCTGGAGCTGAAGGAACATCAGATCCTGCTGCAGGAGCTGTGGGTTGTGTATGATGAGTCAGGAGAGTTTGACCAGACAGCACTAGCCATAGAGCACATCAGGTAGGACAATTACACCCTGCTAGTACCCAGTGGGTCCTGTCCTGAATTCTTGGGCCATGCTGGCAGCTCCACAAGCCAACTTTTCCAAAGTAAACCTGATGACTGGCACTCTGAGGAGACTGCTTTCCCTCTCTTTTTCACCCCAGAGCTCTTTGGACTGTATCACTTGCAGACTAGTACACTGTTCTTTCTCTTTAATAACATTTTGGTGGTTTTTTCGATTATTTTGGTCCTATTCTTCTTTCTGCATTTTGTTTCCTCCCCTAAATTTGCTGTTTATTCTTTAGGTGTCTCTTTACATATTGTGTTTTTTTCTTTCTTTCTTTATCATCTGTCTCTTTTTAATCTCCTTTTCTTTCAGGCACTACATACTGTTTGAAACCTCTCTACAAATAGGCTGTAGAACTGGACAAAAAAGCTAAAATAGGAGGAATGACCTACATTGTCAGAAAGAAAGCTTAGCTGAAGGGTGATTGGCCAAAACCAAACAACCAAAAAGCCTCAGAATCTGAAGAGTGACAGTCTTTAGCTGTCACTCCCTTTTGAGGAAGTACGACACAGGTTATTATGAATTTTAAACTTAGACACACAAAACAGAACTCTTTATGCAGGTAAGCAACAGGCAGGAGAGGTGACTTGTGTGTGTACTGAGCAGCTTAGGGGACAGTGACATGAACGTAGAGAGAGGTGATGCTTTGAGGTGAATTCTCACACTGGTTACATTGGTGTTTCCAGTGCTGTTGACTCTGCTCTCCTCTGGATGATTTCACACTGCCTTTGCTTCCAAAGGTTCTTCTACCGCTGCATCTGGAGGACGTGGGACGAGGAGGAGGAGGATGAGCTTGATTACTTTGTGCGATGTGTTGAGCCCCGACTGAGACTGTGAGTGCAACACCTTTGCTGTTCTTAGGGCAGAACCACTGGAATGTGTGATGTGGGAATAGTGACTCACAATAAAAAGCCCCTGTTGGCTTGTAAACCAAAGCAAGTTTGTTCTAACAGCATTCACTGTATGCTGGTCAAAATTTTGTATGGAAAGAGAGCACAACTGAGGTTGCCACTTGATTTCTGAGCCCTCAGTTTTTCCCTGTAATCCTAGGCATTCCATCAGATGGTGCCCTAAATCCAGCAATAGTCACCCTCACACTGGTACGAGTTGTAATCCTCATAAAAGCTGGCGTGGGATGCTCCATTCTTTACCTCTGGGCATAAAATAAAAACCACAATGGAGCTGAATGTAAACAAAAACTTGTAAATTGGTCATTGTGCAGGAGGAATGTGTGTGAATCTTTCTTAGTTTTTCTAATAAAGGCTTAGATATTACCTTCTAAATGGTTACTCTTTTTTATGGCTGTTCTTATGCCTTTATTTTAGGGTGAGTTTCTGACAGTTGTATACAATCTTTCAAGGTGGATGGGCAGCTATTTAGAAAGTAAAATGTTTGTTCAGATTTTCTGGTTTTGCTGCTTTCAAATAAAGTGCAGCAGTGTTGATGCAGACTGCGGAGAACCCTGACTCAAGTACTGATGCAGAACTCCTCAGGTTCTCTCCAGTCCCATGTTTGGTCTTTGAGGATTGTGGATGTGCCATGTGCTGACCCTTGCTCTGAATTGCAGGCACTATGATGTCCTGGAACACCGGGTGCCTTCTGGGCTGGTAGTTGATTATCAGAACTTGTTGTCTCAATGTGAAGAACTTTATGAGAAGTTTTTAAATGTGAGGAACAGCATATCAAGCAATGATTCGGACTCGGAAGCAGAGAACGTTTCCATGGTGGAAGGACTAAAATTGTATGACAAAGTGGAGCACTTAAAACAAAAGCTAAAACTAATTGAGAACCCTCTGCTGAGGTAATCGGTGGGTTTGTGCAGGGAGGAGGCTCCTAAGGGCAGTCACATAACTTTCAGAGGAGGTGTTTACTGAAGGAAGAGCTGTTGGCTGTGTTGCTCTTGTTGCAGGTACGTGTTTGGTTACCAAAAATACGGCAGCCTCCAGGCTAAAGGACTGAGACCAACAGGTGCCAAGGTCACTCATGTTGTGCCCTGGACCATGACAGCAAGTCTGCTCCAGCTGTTGGCAAGGGACAAACTTTGCCCAGAATCTTGTGAAGACCTAGAAATACAGGTGCAGTAACAGGAATTGTCTGCTAATAGTTTCTCCTCTCAAGAAACAATGGGGAAGAATAAGTTAATTTACCACGTGTGAGATACTACATTTGCAACATACTGCAGTGGTGGGATTTTTTTGTCAGTTAAAAAAAATATCACTGTAATTTAAACAATAAGTGGTAAAACTGGATGATACAAATAATTTCTTTTAATTCATTTGTGCCTGTTGAATACACTATACAAGCAGTTTACTTCCTGTGTGTAGGAAATGAGATGAACCTGTAATAATTCTATAATGAAACATCGAAGGCGTAACACTTTAATTGTGAAATGCCCATGTCTCTTGATGCTGCTGATAATGATCTAGAGTTTGAAGGAAGAAATGTAATTTTCTTGCTTTGGTACTGTGTAGGAAATACATTAATTTTAGGAGCAGTTATGTTTAGTTTTACTGAAGTCAGACAAGACTTGCTACTTCAGCAGTTAAGAACAGGCTGAATTCCTTGCACCCAAATGAAATGGTTTGCTGTATTCTGATCATGTTCATGAATTACACTTTGCCCAAAATGGAGCCATGGGGAAGGTCCTGGAATAACTTTTAGGCTATAATTCTGATTTTCTGACTTGGCAACTGAAAAAATGCTCTTATGCTTACCCTGGAATTTGCTGGAAGCAATAAATGTGTAGTTTTTCTGTACTATTTGTCATCCTTCAGCGTGGAATCCCTCAGTAATGTTTGTGAAGGATATCAGCCTGCCCTCTTATCAAGGAAAAGGAGCATGTGGACACAGTTTACCACTGTGGTATCTGAACTCTGGGGGTGTCTCATACCATGAGAGTGTTCAGACCAGCTCTGATCTACTTGCTGAATTGTTTGGTTTTTATTTTCTTTACCTTCTGTCATCTATTTCTTCATGGCAAATTCATGGCAAATCACTTAGGCACAGTTGAAGTGTTGGCCTGGAACCAAGGCTGTAGTGAAGTTTGCTTTGGGGCTCATGTGCTCCTCGATCTGTGTGTCCCCAGTTTTCTCCTGGGGGAATGGGCATGACAAATATCAAAGGCACGTGTTAAGGCTGGTTTTGTCCACAGAGGGCTACAATTCTTGAATTCAAAGTAGAAATTTTGTATCATTGGTGCCATTAGAAGGGTTTCTTTTAAGCAAAAGCAGCAGCATATAATTGAAAGCAAGGTCTAAGGGCATAAATGCATCCATTTTTACAGCATTCTTTGGGAGCTGATTGTATTTTTTTATCTTTTGCAGTTTCACCGTGATCCACTGGCAGCTATAAATGCCTGTTATGAAGGAGACAGAGTCATCATCTGTCCTGGCCACTATGTTGTTGATGGCGTGTTCTGCATTGCTGATTCAGTTGAGCTAGAAGGTAGAAGGCTTGCTAGTCTGAAGGTCCTTAAACAAGTAAATGGAATGTCTTAAACTAGCTCTGTGTAAGGGTTTACTCTTTGCAGAGTTTGCCAGGACATCTGCTTTTTTCTTCAAAGCATTCCTGTTTGTGCTGCAGAGCTGTGCCTAATGCAGGGTGAAGTGAGCTGTTTCACTACCCATAGTGTAGATAAACTGCAGATTTTGTTGATTAATAGAAAATTCATAATTTCCTCCAATTTGTCTGCATGAATGGTGATTATGTAGGTAATAGAGAGGATTCAACAGAAACCTAAGGGACTCAATGGTTGTAATAGTGGAAACAGAGAAGTTATTCTGAGAGGCTTCTACTAATTTAAGAGTACTTGAGAAATGTCTTTGTTCTTCTTTGCATGTCTGAATGTGCCTCAGGGGCAGCCAGTGAGCCCCACTGCTGGTACAGCCCCAGTGAGAGCAGGGGGAAGGAGCCACGAGGTGCTCTGAGGATTTATTGATGGCACTTGGAGCATGTCAGGGATGGGGAGCAGGGGCTGCCAACCTGACTCTGCATTTGTGGGAAGCACGTGGGTGGAGGAGGAAGCTTTTGATTAACACATTTTTTCTGCAGAAACAGACACAACAGATGTGATTTTAGAATTTTTCTTGCAAGATATTTGTGTTTTAAGTACTTCTGCTTTGCCTAGGATATGTTGCTGTCTCTCCCTCACCATTCTGGATTTCTCAGTGTATTCCTCTGCTTTAGGCAGGCACACTGTTGCAGTGTAATAGTCTGTTTATCACTGGGGCTTCTGCAGCTGTTCAGATACTTATTTAGTTGCATTTTTATCTTGTCAAAGCTTCTTAATGAGAAGAAGGCTGAGAGTTTAATTTCCTGCTGTTCTGGACTTTATTTTTCTCTCCCTTCTTGTTTTATGAATGTCATTTCCTTTCTTGCCCGTCTGCTGTGTGTGTTTGATTTATACAGATACACATTGTGATAACCAGTGCACCTGCAGGACAAGGGACCTCGATAAAGTGCTTTATTTATCTCCAGAATGACATTGTTCTAAAATTGTGCGTAGTGCTATTTATTGATTTTCTAGCTTTGAGGAAACTGAAATACAAATGGTGCAGTAGCACACATTAAAGGATGAGCTGCTCTACTTTAAGGAGCAAGGCACATAAATATGTATTTTTAGTACAAACCATGCTCTGAATAACAAGTACTTGTCAGGTATTTAATCTTCTTATATGGACTCCTGTTAGATAAGGTATTATAGCAATAGGAGCAGCCAGGAACGTTTGAAGTAGGAGCATCAAGACAAACTCTGCTGGCACTAATCTGAGCAGCTGGCTGCTTTGGTGGCTTTTTTGGGATGAAGGGGTGACTCATGAAAGATGTGTCACTTTGCTTCGTGAGCTTTTATTTTTTCCCAGCCACTGTGCAAGTCAGTACTAAGGTTGAAAGTATGAAGATTAGTAAGTCAGGAATAAATAAAAACATACAGGACTAAATAAGGTTAAGTAGCTGTC
This sequence comes from Pachycephala philippinensis, assembly GCA_013397055.1. Taxonomy (NCBI): domain Eukaryota; kingdom Metazoa; phylum Chordata; class Aves; order Passeriformes; genus Pachycephala; species Pachycephala philippinensis. Next base: position 949,906 of record VWZT01013108.1, read on the forward strand.
GCAGGAAGTCACGATGAAGATAACTTCCATGCCTGACAAAAAGGTGTTGCAGAGGCACCTGAGAACTTCCCTTCTGCTCATGCCATAGTTGTTCAAGCTGCCCGGGAACCTGCAGCATCAGCCCTTATGTGTCTGTGCTCGGTGTCAGTGGATGCCAGTGGCCTTTGGCTGCTGTGGAGCCCCTCAGGCTCAGGCAGGGGCACAGCCCTGCTGGGGAGTGAACAGCCCTGGGCAGCAGGTGAATCTTCCTTCTTTCTCCTAGAGCTGCTGCTTCAGAGGTGAAGTGTAAAGCAAGCTAAAGACAAAGTCAGAAAAACTGCAGGCACTCTGTAGGACAATCATTCCTAAAACTCCTGCTCTGGATTATAACCTCTGTAGTGGTGAGAAGTTAAACTACATCTGACTTATGCTGTCCTGTGGTGCTCTCTTTTTACATGCTGGAACTGCCCCATGCCACCTCCTCTCCAGGGGTGACCATAAATCAGTAGCAGTGGGAAAAGACTTCTAGGTGATGCCATAGTGTTGAAGTATCACTTAAGTTTGCATTAAATTTCCTGTCTTTAAAACTTTCTGCCAACTCTTGTTCAAAGGTTGTTTGTTTGGGAGGTTTTGTTGATTGTTTTGGGTTTGTTTTTTTTTTTTTTCTGTTTTTAACCTTTCTACTTGCACATGGCAGTATTTATTTATTTATGTATTTGGTTAAAAGCTGGCATCTTGCTCGGGCACTTCTTATCTGTGTGTGCTTTCGGAAAATGACGGGACTCATGCTGCTTTAATGGATGTTGCATTATTGCTTTCCTTATCATGATTCTTGTCAGTGACAAGCAATAAAAGCTTTACTTGCTCATAAATTTTCCTGTAAGTGCTTAAATGCTGACAACTGTGGATGGCTTAGTAAATCAATGTTGGCATGTGCTTGTGAAAGCTTCTTTTTAAACTGAATTAATCTGCAAGCCTGTGCAACACAGGAACACTGAATTTCCCCCCAAATTCTGGGCAAATAGGGAAGTTGAGTGAGGCATACTAACAGTATGCACTTTTTTTTCTCGTGTTGTGGTGTGACTGCTTTTTCCTTCTGTGTTTTTGGAACCTCTGCATGCTCTAGTGAACTTCTCTCCTTTGAGAGCAGACTGGAGATGCCTGTGTGTCCTCAATTCCTGCATCCCCCGTGCTCTGTTGTAACTTCTGGGAGTGAGAACTTTGGCCTTGGCAAATGTGAGCTCAGTTCCCCATTTGTTCAACTTCCTCAAATAACTTTGAATTTTGTTGTGTGCCATTCAAGTAAGGTAGCTTTTTTGGTTTGGAGTGTCTGTGCCTTGGCACAGAGGGGATGTAAGGTGTAACCTGGCCACTTGGTGAAAATCCTGTTCAAGGTTTTAAAACATCAAGCTTTAAACTTCTGTCATTAATTTAAGAGTCTGTTATGTACTGAGCACCTCATTGTCACCAGATATTCTCCAAACTTGCATCTTTCACCTCTGCTCTTAGGCTATGGCCTGCCAGATGATGTGGTGATAGAAAAACAAGGGAAAGGAGACAACTTCTTTGACTGTACAGGAGCTGATATAAAGATCTCCAATTTGAAGTTAGTGCAACATGATGCTGTGGAGGGGATTTTAAGTAAGTGTAAAAGCATCTTGACCTTTTTGTGACTCTTCCATAATTAGTGTTAGAATTAAAGCTGGGGACCCAGTGTTGCAGTTTAACAAACTATTGTGGAGAGGAGCCCTACAGGTATAAATATCAAGTCTTCCCCCTCTTTTTTTTAACTTGCTTATAATGTGAACATCAAAATAACTTCTGTTTGTACTTTGAAGCTATTGTGGCTCTTATACTTTATTCTTATACTGGTATAAGGTCATTAACTTGATCATTGTTCTGCTGTTAAGTCAGCCTGACTCTGAGTGCTGCACAGCCTGTGTCAGGCTGCCTGGACAAGGAAACAATTCCACAGAAGAGCCTCCATGGCAATATTCAGCTGCAGCTGACCCCAGCCAGTGCTCCACTGAGGAACAGCACATGCTGCAGGAGTGCTGTAGGACTTTGTTTCCAGCACCTTCAAAGTGACACTCAACTAAGTCTAAATTGTATCTAATGAGTTTATTGGCCATGGCCTTGTCTTTGCCGAAGATGCTAATTAATATTTTGCCGCAACAGAAATTTGGGGTTTAAACATGTTAAAATGTTTATTAACACTTGTATGCATGTATTTAATATCTTTTGAATCCAAAAGTCTCTTAGGAATGTAATGAAAGGAATTACTGCTGTCATTAAAAAAAAAAAAAGCCAAAAAACCTCTAAGACAAATCTTCAGCCAGTGCTGCCTTGTAGCAGTGTCCCTGCTTAGACCAGAAAAACAACATGAGTTCAAACCACACACGAGCAAATCAGTGAAATGAACCTGAAGTGGATAAAATGCAAATGGAGTTTTATCACACTGCAAAGCTGCTCCAAGGCTGTCTATCTGTAGGAGGGGTTTGTCTGGGCAGAACTGGTTCATCCAGCAATAACTGTTTCTGTGTATGCAGATGTCCATCATGGGAAAACCACGCTGGAGAATTGTGTGTTACAGTGTGAAACCACAGGAATAACAGTGAGGACATCAGCTGAGCTACTGATGAAAAACTCAGATCTCTATGGGGCCAAGGTACACACTCATTCTTAACTCTGGCTTATTTCCTAATTTAAAATAAAGGTTTCTCTTTGGAAATAGTACAGTCAGTCACAGGATGGCTTCTGTTGCTCCAGAGAGAACCTTTACAAACTCATTTTGGACAGCTACATGTTACTGAATCCAAGATTGGTCCCAGGGATCCTGTAGCCTTTATCATCTCTAGTGAAATGTCTCAGGCTGAGTTGTGTGTGATGATAGCAAAGTGATAGCAGTAACAGGGGACATCTGTGAAATAATCATTGCTTCATAGCTGATTCATGTCCTGAAGTACTTCTAAAGGGATTTTCTGGTTTCTCTGCCCATAACTAGTTTCCTCATTTCCATTTATTCTGCAAGTGAAATGCCCTTTTTGGACACCTTTGATTCTTACAGAGGGATGATAAACACAAAAATAGACTCTGATTTGGGTACTTTGAAGAATGATGGGGCTTGAGGTATTGAGAGGGAAGACTAAAAAACAAGCAAGTAATGCAAGGCTGTGCAGCTACTCTTCAGCAGGCCTTCATGGCCAGCAATACTGTGAGGCTTCAGCCTTGAGAAATGCTGCCTGAGCTGGGTAACAAAGCTGTGAAGCTGGAAGGGTAACACAGTTTTGAATTGTGCAAACGGGTAGATGAACACAAGGATCTGCCACGGAGTGGTCAAGTTCAATTGTAAATGTGCCTGAACTGCTGTGGTCATTGTCTGTGATAAATGTCTGTGAGCTGCTTCCAACTGTATCTTGTAGGGTGCTGGTGTGGAAATCTATCCTGGAAGTGCATGCACCCTGCTGCACAACGGGATCCACCACTGCAAGGAGGGAATACTGGTCAAGGTCAGTCCCAGCCACGAGGTATTTGTTTGCCAAAAGCTTATCACAGCTACAATTAGTACCAATAGGTTTGGGTTGGCTTAAAACCCTGCTGTGCTCTGCTGGAACTCTTACATGTCACACATGATGACAGTGGGACTCGCTTGCCTTGGGCTGACCACCAAAGCAGTCACCTGGTTTTATTTCTTATCTGCCAGAGGGGGGAAATGCCTTTTGCAATGTCACTTGTGTAGGTAAATGTAGAGGGCCGTCCTGTAGATGGCCGTCCCACTCTGGGCTCTGATCCATCACTGCCCTTCGAGGAGGTAGAGTTGGATGCCAGCCCCGCCCCCTCAGAGGAAGGCCACGCCCACTGGGAGGCTCTGCCTCCCTCCTGGGCCACACCCCTCAAGGAGGAGATGGCTATATAGGCCACGCCCCCCGGGGCAGAGCCCAGGGGATCACCCCTCCCACCTTCTAGAAGATTCCCTGTAGGTAATCCCCTGGTTGGTTGCTTACGTTATATGTATCCCCCCGCTATTGTATTGGGTTTCTCTATTGTCTGTATCTTCGGTCTCCTTCCCTGATTGGTTGTTGGATCCCTCCACCCCGGTTCCCTCCCCCCTTCTTAAGCTGCTGCATTCCCGCTCTCGAGGCTCTTCTGCGGCTAGACCTCGTTGTGTTAAATAAAGTTGTCTAGTTCGTAAGAGACACTGCTGGCTCCCTTGCTCCTTCTTCTCGGTCACGCGCCTCCAATAGGAAGTCTGGTGCGCCTAGAGGTACTTGAGAGAGTATTGTCTGGGGCCGCCGCTATCCGGGGCTCCAGGCAGGCCCGTGACAGGTAAATAATCCTGCTCTAGCCAATACAGAGAACTGATTCTAGCTAAAACTGGAAGATTTTTGTATCCCTTTAGCTGGACATGACATGTTGGATTTCTGTTTTGTTCTGTAGAACTTCTTGGATGAGGATTATGAGGCTCCCAAGATAACCATGGTTAATAATATGATCCATAATAATGAAGGATATGGTGTGGTCCTGGTTAGACCAATGATGGCCTCTGAAATGAAGGATGCTTCAGCGCAGGAAACTAAAGGTACTTTTCTTTTCCTAGAAGAAACTCCTAAAACTAGTAAGTCTAGTGTACCTAGGTTTCTGGATTGTGTAATTCATAACTTGTATTTGAAATTTGTTGCTGTCATGAAGTACTTAACCAAAGAGTGAGTGGGATGAGGTGACAAGATAGAAGAAAATTAATTCCAGGATTTTTTAATGATGTGGCGGTTTTGCATGACTGTTGGTGACATTCTGACTGTTTCCTGCCTTAGGGAATACACAACCTACCCAGGCAGGTGATGAGACAGCCTGTGCAGAGGGCTCCAGGCAAGAACAACCTAGATGTGTAACTGATGAGTTGGAGCTTTATAAACGAGCTGAGACTTCTGAACAAACTGAAAACAACTCTGAAATTGCAAATGTACTCGGGGCTACTTCTGCAAAGAAGAGCCAGATGCACAAGAAAAGACTGAGTGAACTGGGGTTTACAGAAGCTGATGACAACTTGATGTCACAGGAAATGTTTGTCTCTGTTGAAGGCAATCAGTTCAAATGGAATGGGAAAGGAAGTTTTGGTATCTTTCTTTTCTGACTGTCCTGACTCCTGCTGGTATTGCGGTAGGATTCGTACAGTTATTGGTCAGATCACATGCCAGGAGTTGTGCTACGTTGTTACGCTTTTATTTCCCAAGTGTAATCCTTATTAAAGGACTGGGGCTAAAAACTTACTTGGTTCTTTTGTCTCATCTGTTCCAAACCTTAAATCTCATGGATCGTTACAGACTCGGCCTATGTAGCCGGGGTAGTGGCAAGGGCTGAGGGCTCCTGGGTATCTGAGGGCAAATCAAACCTCAAAATAAGGGCGCTGCTCCTCAAATTAGTGGAGTTAATCTCCCATAGGGAGCAGCCCTTTTACATTCTCCACACGCGATCGCATACCGGCCTTCTGGGTCCCATCTCGGAAGGTAACGAAGTGGCGGACGCGCTGGCAGCCCCCGTACGTATGGCCACTTTGCCTGATAAATACCAGCAGGCATTGCTGAGCCATGCGAGATTCCATCAGAATGACAAGGCCTTAAGGCGAGATTTTGATATTTCTAAGGACCAAGCCAAGGCCATAGTGGCGTCATGTCCCAACTGCCAACCCCTGTCACTTCCATAAATCCAAGGGGTGAATCCAAGAGGGCTTGGCAGTGGTGACCTCTGGCAGATGGACGTTACCCACATTCCTGAATTCGGCAGACTAAAATATGTTCATGTGAGTGTGGACACCTTCTTGGGTGCTATCTACGCTTCGGCACATGCTGGGGAAAAGGCCACAGATGTCATCACTCATTTGTTGCAGGCCTTCGCGGTACTCGGGATGCCGAGGGAGATCAAGACGGACAATGCTCCTGCTTACATCTCGGGAGCATTGAGGAAGTTTTTCCTGGAGTGGGGAATCTCCCATATCACCGGAATCCCCCACTCTTCCAGCGGGCAGGCCCTAGTGGAAAGGACTCACCTGACCTTAAAGAGAATGCTTCAGCAACAAAGGGGAGGCACCGAGGTGGACTCGCCTAATATTCGGCTGGCGAGGGCCCTCTTTACGCTCAATTTTCTAAATTGTTCAGAAAATGAGCCTGACCCCCCTGTGCTGCGACATTTTCACAATTCGACTCGCTCACGGTTGAAGGAGCGTCCTCTTGTTTTGATTAGGGAAGTGGACACTAAGAAAATTGCCGGCCCTTATCCCCTCATCATGCGGGGTAGGGGCTACGGCTGTATCTCCGCACCCGAGGGTCCGAGGTGGGTTCCAGCAAAGTTTGTGAAGCCATATATTCCGCCGGCTTCACAGACTAAGAAGCAGAGGGCGGTAAGATAGAAGAAAGTTAATTCCAG